>BSBK01005146.1:630000-937500 GCA_027943335.1 Chamaecyparis obtusa | reverse complement strand
AAAAGAGAACAACAAAAAAACTAAGGCACTCGGCCCAACAAAAGATAGCAAAAAAGACTGCCAAACAATTAGACGCAGAAAAAGACAGCACAGATAGGAGAAAGCAACATCTAATTGATATCCATCAAATCAGAGGCATGAACTGCCAGAAGGTCCATATTAGCATTCTGGTCCATCATCTCCATTCCATTTTTCTTCATTCCAGCTCTTGTGCGGTTACCAATGCCAGCTTCCTTGAGGTCCTTATTATCCTCACCTTTGTTGAGCTCTGAATTCTCCACAAGAGCTTTAGTTTCATCAAGAATCTCAAAAATGTTGTGCTCACTGTTCATAGGCTTGTCCAAGTTATGAATTTTCTCTTCCAGGAAAGTAATTCTTTCCTCCTGCCTCTTGTTGTCATTTTTGAGCTTCTCAGAGGCTTGCTCAAGGTCCATAACTTTACCCTCCAAATCACCAAAGGCCTCACCTTTCCTAATAGCTTCCATCCAGTCTTCCAGACACTTAGCTAGTGGCTTATCCCCAAAGTTAGCCCTTTTTATCATGTTTATAATCTTATTTTGAACCTGGATTTCCTCTTTGATATTCTTGATATCGAGAGCAAAAGATCCCAGTAACTTCCTGAAGGAGATAATACTTTCCTTATGGTAGGGATCAATATCCATGTTCATCCTTGAGGGGTTACTTGTCCCAGCCTGATCATGATATTTACCAGTTATTTTATCCTTCTCCTTCTCCTTCTAGTTAACATGGGTATCAGTCATGTTACCCTTCTCTTTCTTGTGCACCATTTTCTCCTCTTCATCAGAGGATTCAAAAAGACTTTTTTTCTTAGTACTCCTATTGCTTTCCACTTTTTTCCCTTTGTTTTTGGGGCTTTTTCTTTTCATTTCTTCCTGATTCTGAAGGTCTTCCTCAAAAGTAGAAAATCATCATTCAGCACCATAATTTTTCTTTTAACAGTGGTAGCCCTGTTTTTACCTTTTCTCTTACCCACTTTCTTACCATCTTCCTTGTTTTTTTCCTATCAATGTTGCATTGAATAGAGAGTTTAATAATATAAACACCAGACTGTGTCTTCATGAGCAGAGAAGTGATTGTTTGTAAAGAATTAAAAGTTTATTGCTATGCCTAATTTGAATATATATATATATATTTTTTAAAAAATTAAATTTTCTGTCGCTTTTTCGACCACCCCTCGTCGTAATTCTGACCACCATTGTTTTGTCATTTCGACGAGAATGCTATACACTCAATGACTATTCTGACCATAAGTCCTCACAGTTTCGACCAACATTGGTCGCATAGATGAAAGGAATAGCTGATAATTCTTCTAGGTTGAAGTGATTATTTCGATAGTGGGTCCGTCGATAATTCAACTGCTATAGACGTCGTAATTTTGAAGATGACATTATGTGTCAAATAATTGACAAAAAAACTTTGACAACAATTATGGTTGTTTGGTCGACCAATTGTCATCTAAAAATTGACTAATTCTCGTCGAAAAATAAGCTAAAATTTACTAGTGTATCAAATGGTGCAAGTGCCTTATCAATGCTTCAACATTTGCATATCTTGCAATCACGACTTCTTTGCAACCATTCTTGTAGGCGTTCTATCAAAAGGTTCACATGCCTTGTCTATGCTTTCAAATTTTTCATACATGTCTTCCATGTCATTCTATCAAACAGTACATGTGCCTTGTTTAGGCTTCCAAATTTTGCATATGTTACCTATTTACTGGCACGACCCAGATGTTTGTTTTTTCCCCTCTTTTATAAAATTGATTATTAATAAAAGGAATTCATTTCGTCAAAAATGGTATGTAACTGCATTTATAGGCCTTTTGAGTCCTAACTCTACTTGCATTAGTTTATTTCCTCTTCCATTCATAGACCACATTTCTCTTGAATCCTAACTTTGCTTGTATTAATTTGTTTTCCACGTTTGAATCATCTCCAATATAAACAACATTGATTTTTGCATTTGAATAAAACTTTCACAAATTGATGCATTGCATAGGAAACTATCTAGTAAATTCCATAAGAAAATTGAAAATCCATGGCTATGCTCCACTGGACAATATTAAATAGCACATTTGAGGACCACAAAGTCCATTAGTTCATCAAATTCTCACCCACTTTCTCAAACTTGAAGTAGAGAGAATAAAGAACAACCTTTTCTTCTGAATCAAATGTTTAAATAGGATGAAGATTTATATGAAAATGGGTGCATCTCTTCTATTTTCGTCTAATCGAATTGAATGCATGTGGCGCAGCAAGAGTGCTTCTAGAGAATAAAGCATTGCATATCACCCCCACCAAAAAAATTGGAAGCTGAAGTGGCTTGTGCAGAGGCAAGGGAAACGAAACCATGGATCGCATCTGGAAACATTGCCACAAAAGAGAAGGCCAATAATTTTCTAGAGTTCAGGTTTAGGGAGACTCAGAACGGGGTCGATGCAGATGATGAAATCATATGCTTTGAGTTTTCTCACCCACTTTTGTTGCCACTTATTTAGATCCTTTTGAATGATAAAATAGATCAAAAGTTATTATGATCAATTTGATCACAAATTGGCCATCCACCAAGTATTGCTTAAATTTAACCAATACATACATGATTGACATCATTTCGTTATAATAGATATATAGCCATCTGTCCACTTCTGTGATATTTTATCTCTCAATGGTAATCAAGCATATGCCTAAATATTTAAGTAATAACTAGAAATCTGAAATTTCTAGGTGGGAATTGGGAAAGTTGTTGATAGAGATATGCCTAATGACATTTTGACAATTTGTTTTAAATGGTGTGTTTTGTAGCCATCATCGCAAATGTTTAACATGATTATAATCCTTAGTGAAAGGTGGAAGAGATAATTTTGTGTTGGTTTTTCTCTTCACCCAATCATACTCAGAAAAGCTTTTCAAATATTTGTCCATCAAAACATAAACCATATAATTTTTAACTTATTCTAGATCTTTATAATGTATTGAGAAGTATTTATTTTATCGAAGTTGTCCTTGGAGTCACTTTTTTTTATTATACTTCTAGAAGTTTTGAACTTTGACAACCCGTTGTTATTGAATGTGAGAATTCTTATTATAGAGAATTCCATTTAATTGTGAAAATCTAATTTTATTATTTTTGGATTTTGGTAAATGGTTTAATAAAAAAATGCACTATCACATTTATGATGTAGTTATTTAAACCTATTGACATGAAATCTACTATGATTTCTTTGTGCACATTTCGTGTTTATTTCTATCTATTGTTGTTCGGAAAACAACCTTCGTTTTCTAGCGCATTTTTGTTTATACTTGTTGTGCTTGTATTTACATATACAATATTTTTGAATATGTTCAAATTTATTTAAATGCTACACTTTTGGAGGGTTATACCTTCAAAATATACAACTCGCCTAAACTTTAACTTCAATTCATCCAAAATGGATGTTTCTATGTACATGACTTCCATCTACATGCCACATTTTCCTAAATAGTACTTTCACATCTACAACCTATCAGCATACTCATTCCACCTTATACCAGTCAAGTGCTAGTACCGTACTGCATATGAAGGCTATGTGTGTGAGATAGTGAATGCTCAGTGAATAAATGGGCAATGGCTAAAGGTGCGAGGATTTGCACCTCGTTCCCCGCACCTTTACCGTCTGTTAAAGCCGTCCGTTAAGATGGTACCTGTACTCCTCCAACCATATCTGACAAAAATGCAGTAAGTACCGATTTGACAAGAATATGAATTTAACGATTTTATTTTAACGATTTTTATAAATATATAATACTCATATTACAATAATAATAAATAAAATATAGAATATTAAATTTTGTATTTAGTTTTTTAAATAATATTTAAATGTTTAAATTTTATTGATCTTTTATAAAATTTTACTTATTTTAATAATATTTATATTATATTATATAATTTAAAATTTGTAAAATATATGTTAAAAAATATTTAAATAGTGTCATTATATAACTTTTAAAAAAAATATAAGCAAATAATAATAATTTATTAATAAATATATTTTAAAATTATATATTAATATATTTTAATAATAGATTATATGTTTTACTGATATGAGTACATAAAAAAATATTATTAAAAATTATTAAATATATAATTTTAAAAATAATTATATTTATGAAAAACTTATTATTTTCTCATAATTTTAGAAGTCAAAAAATAATAATATTAATGTTTTCATATAATATATATTCTAAAATAGTCATTTTGTTTTGCATATATATATATATATATATATATATATATATATATATATATTCTAAAATGACTTAAATATACATTATATTAGATAAATATTAATTTTAATAAATAACTTATTATTAAAATTTTGTAAATATATATTTTAATAATCTTTAAATAACTCTTTTCCCAAATGAATCTAAATAGATAAAAACTTAAAAGAGCGATTTGAAATTTTTACATAAGATTCAAATAGTAAAAATTTGGGAATACTTTGAAATTTCACATAAGATTTAAATAAATAAATGAATAAATATTAATTTTAATAAATAACTTATTATTAAAATTTTGTAAATATATATTTTAATAATCTTTAAATATATATTATTAAAATTTTGTAAATATATATTTTAATAACCTTTAAATAACTCTTTTCCCAAATGAATCTAAATAGATAAAAAGAGAGATTTGAAATTTTTACATAAGATTCAAATAGTAAAACTTTGGGAATACTTTGAAATTTCACATAAGATTTAAATAAATAAATGAATAAATATTAATTTTAATAAATAACTTATTATTAAAATTTTGCAAATATATTTTTTAATATATTTTAATAATCTTTAAATAACTCTTTTCCCAAATGAATCTAAATAGATAAAAACTTAAAAGAGCGATTTGAAATTTTTACATAAGATTCAAATAGTAAAAATTTGGGAATACTATGAAATTTCACATAAGATTTATATAAATAAATGAATTTTAATGATGTTACCAGACTAACACTAGAATTTAATAAGTCTTACCTCATAAATAATACTGTATGCTAATATTATTATTATTTTTAAAAGTTACATAATGGCACTATTTAAATATTTTTAACATATATTTTACAAATCTTAAATTATATAATATAATATAAATATTATTAAAATAAGTAAAATTTGATAAAAGATCAATAAAATTTAAACATTTAAATATTATTTAAAAAACTAAATACAGAATTTAATATTCTATTTATTATTATTGTAATATGAATATTATATATTTATAAAAATCATTAAATTCATATTCTTGTCAAATCGGTACTTACTGCATTTTTGTCAGATATGACAGGAGGAGTACAGGTACCGTCTTAACGGACGGCTTTAACAGACGGTAAAGGTGCGGGGAACGAGGTGCAAATCCTCGCACCTTTAGCCATTGCCGAATAAATGGTGGTCTTACAATATGGTGGGACCCATATAATTAAAAAGGAAGGCATTATGAAATAATTTCTTTTCCACTCGCATGCTCGCGGACAATTTGGGGAAACATGTTTTTCTGACCGCGAGTGAGTGATGTTTTTTCCACTCGCAGCCTCGTGGAAAGAAGCCTATTTCCCCAAAATGGGTTGCAAGGCAGCGATGGTGGATTTGGGCGGGAAAAAACTCTTAGAATGAAAGGTGGTCTCGTGATGCCATGGGCATGGTTTATTTTGAACGACTCTGGTAGATGTGGTTGCACAAACAGGGAGCAGACTGTGTTTAGCATCATCTCAGTTCCTACTTCCTGGAATGGTTGCATATTTCCTAATTGGGAGTCATAAAGCAGAGCATGAGGAAGCCGTGCACCCACAAAAAGTATAAATTTTTCATCAAAATGGTGTAGTTGCAAGTGCAAGTGCAAGTGCAACTACCTGTGTAACTCATGTGGGAAGCGTAGACTCATACATGAGTAGCTGCTTAGCTAAATCCCTCAAAGTAATGTGGTCTTGGGGCTGCGATGATTGCACTGAATAAATTTGTTGAATTCATTTTAGAAATTTCTCATGCGAAGACCAGTGGCAGGTGTAATGCCAATAACTACAACCGTTTGTCGTAGCCCTCTGGCATGTGCGAACTGTAGGGGGTTTTGTATGACGTGCCCTAGCAGATACACTTTGTAAGATCATGTAGAATCAACATTTTGAAAGGGGCTTGACTGGGACAAATGAACCATTCAGTAGAACGCTGAGGAGTGTGGTCTCATAGCTGCATTTTTCAGCATACTCCCTACCCGTATTCAGGACACACTAGAGTTGAAAGATGGGTAGGGAACGATAGATTTATTAAGATGATTAAAATCTCAATCGAAAGCAGTAGACATGGAAAAGGGTTTTTTGCTCGAGAGGCATAGAAAATGCACAGATTAAGGGAGCCTTTTAGTATAAGAGATGTTTTTTTTCTAGCGATAAAATATATCCAAATGATTCTTTCAGATATGGGTGCAACAGTTACTTGAAATATTGAGGACCAAAATGGAGCAATAAGGTTTGTAAAGTAAACAGAAATTTGATTTTCATGGGAACAATTTCGGTTAAAGGAGAGAGTAAAATGTAAAATGTTTTATTCACCTGGAAGGAATGATGATTCAATTGCAACTAAAAGGTCACCGGAGAAATATTTTATAGTACAAGTGAAATATTTTTACGCGGTAAAGAAAATAGCAAATGGGAAAACATTTTCACAGGAAGATAAAAGGACTATTACTGGAGAGAGCAAAGGGAAATTGTTTTCACTTAATGAGTGAATAGAGAAATGAAATTTTACCAGACACTTTACGAAGAGGTTTTACAAAGAAATAAAATGAGTGAAAATATATTTCCCTGAAATGTTGAAAGTGCGATCAGAAAATGAAATGTGAAAAAGGCTTTCATGGGTGCAGAAAAGGGAGATTCTATTTTATTGAATAAAAGTGCAGCTAAATAATTTGTTACCAGAAGACACCTACCAAAATGAAAGGGGGATATGTTTACTCCAGAGATAAAATGGCTACCCAAGGTGAAAGAGAAAGGTTTAGCAAAAAGTATTATAATAGAAAGATAGAGGTGGAAAAATGTATTCACGCAAGTAATGACAAGGCTAATAGAAAATGAGGAAAAGGTAATAGAAAATGAGGAAAGAGGTTGAAATCTTATGATTGGTAGGTTTCAACGGTATGTGGTAAAATGGAGTTCAAGAAGTGCAAATAAGATTTTCAATTAGAAGCACAAGTGAGAAGAATTAGATATTTGAAAAAAAGACACATGTCAACAACAAATTTAATCTTTAGTTTCATTCCTTTCTAAATATTTGTTTTTAGGTTCCAACTTCTCTAGTTCAAGTAGCAAGTGTCTAGGTGGGTATGAGAAGCTTTGTAAGACTATTTGAAGGAGCATTATCCATGAGTATGTTTTGAGTGATTAAGTTGTGTAAATGATATATATCAAACGTAGCAAAGGATTTATATAGAAATAAAGTTCTTATTCAAATCTCTCTAATGTACAATTTTGTCAAGTTTTAAATGAAATAAATTAAGGATTTGTAATGTTGTAAGGCAATAGCTATTAGATCTTATCATATTAGTCAAACTTTGTCATATGTGGTTGTATTTCTTATGAACTCAAACACCCAATGGGATAAGGCACTAATCTTAGCTATTGTTGGTTTTACAGTTGGTTTGGTGTCACATCCATGTTGTTCTTTCTATGAAAATAATTAAATCAAGCATAATTTTTTTTCATGTATGTTGTTATGTTGTTTTTATCTCATGCTTCATTTAAGTTATAGATTAATGAATAATAAGCCATTATTTCATATCTTATTTTTGTGTTGAGCCTTCATATGAGATTTATCTATTTTACATTAATTCTATTTATAAGTATAATGTTGTATTTTAAAGGGCATTAAGGGATCACCCTCCCGGATTTTGCAGAGCCCAAAGTGGAGAAGGGTTTGTTAGATCTTTTTCAGTTGGTCCAAGTCTCAAAGATTTCTAATTATTGGAGTTGGCTTCTCTATAGGAAATTGTTGATCAACTTGGTTACTATGTTGTAGTGTAAAGCCAAACTGGGAACCAAAAGAATGGTGACTATATTGGGGACTTATGAAGAATTGTGATTGTGAAAAAATTTAGTGAGGTCATCCTTGTTTTACTAAATTAGTCTTAGGCCATTTTGTTGTATAGAGTCAAGTGTTTATAATGAAATATTCTAGGTCCTTGTCAAAGTGAGTCAATTCTCATAAATCATGCCTGAGAATTTGTTTCATCTTTCAATGTAAGTCTTGTCTAGATATGTCCATGTTTTATGAATATTTTACAATATCTCACAAGTTGTGAGTGGCGACTCTGAGATCTATGCACCAATGTGCATTATTTAAGAACAACTAAAAAGAACCAAAGGATTTATAGTAGAGCCGAAGCATATTTGATCTCTTATGATGAAGTACCTTGATAAGTTGAGGAACGAATCTATATGATGTCATATTATTGGATATGGAGGTGATGTTGTGTTGTTGTTAGTTTTGAGGAAGCTAAAGTTGAGAAAAAGTTTTAGCTATACAAAATCTTTGTCTTCTACAAAGAGGTGGTGACTCTACCAAAGAATTTAATGAAGATGTGGGGTTAGCTTCAGGTCTACAAATCTTTCTAGCCAAGAAGCTACTTTGTAGCCATTACAACATTGCAAGTATTTTGATTTTCACGAGTCAGGTTTTTCCATGAAAGTCATGTGTAGAGAATGTTTCCCTATTAAGTGAGTTCAACACTAAGAAGGGGAATGGTAGTGAGTTTTTACATACTTCTGAGATATTGTTTTTAGCTTTTGTATTAAAGTTGATGAAGTTTGACTTTTATTTTGAAATAGAGAAGTGAATATTTGGCTACAAGGTTTATGTCTTAAATTTATGGCGGGTGTATCATTTTTTGAATGTATGTATGAGATATCAAAAATGAATTTACAAAGTATGTAGCCCCTGTTAGCTCCTTGTAGAATGTTCTCTATTGAAATATATAGGCCATTATGTTTTGATGGTATTCATGGTTTCCCAAATATTATTCCTACCAAGGTTGGAAACATTTACCAAAGTTCACTAGGAAAGGATCTGAATCAGCATGTCAACACTTGTAGGAGTTTTCTGATTTGATGGGTGATTTTGAGATTTGTGAAGAGGATGTTTTCAATGAAGCTTTTTGTTAAATCCTTAAAGGAAGATGTCAAAGACTGGTTTTTATATTTGCCAACATGTTCTATCTCTTCATGGGATGAGTTATGTGCAGATTTTATGGAAAAATTTGGTGAAAGAGTTAATGTAATTTCAATGATAAAAAGATTCATGGATATTCAAAAGAAATAAAATGAGTTAATTCCTACTTCCAATCTCATATTTGCAAAAACATGGAGCAACATTCCTAGAAGTTATAGGCCAAATGATGCAGTATGTTTGATTGTTTACCTAACAACATTTGATAAGACAATGAGCTTTTTGTTGAGAGATAAGGATCCCAAAACTTTGTATCAGGCTTATAGGACAAAAATGGACATTGAGAATAACTTGAAGTATGGATTGCCTAGGGGTTATCTATCTGCAAGTTTTTTTGGTACCAAGACGCGAAATGTTGAAGAAAAGCATGAGTCAAGAAATGGAGATCAATGTCAAAGAACTTACATCCCTGTTGATCACACTAACCATGTTATGAACTATGATTCAAATAAAAATGTGAGGGAAGAGAACTTGTTTCAAAGGATGGTTATTCCTCATGTTAGTGAAGAGAAGGTTGGTGCAAAATTGCGTGAAATAGTTAATATAGAGATGGAAATCATTCCAGCTACCACACCATGTGATAGAACTATCAGTTGTTCCAATGAAGAAGGCATGCTTCAACCAATGTCAATGCCACATGAACTTATCCAAGATAATACATGTGAAGAGTTAGTTAAGGTATGTATGCCTGAAACTAATATAACAAGTAGTTGTGTACTAGCTATTCTATTACAAACAACTCTTCATGCAATGGATCAGGTTGTTTCTCAATATTCTTATCATCAAAATATTCTTGAACCATCATGTGAGGTTGGGAAAATTAAAGCTCAGTGAGGTCAAAATAGTCATGATGATTTCACTGAAGTCTATGAAGATCATAAAATTGAGTATTCATATTATGAGAATTATAATGCTTGGGAATTTTTTAGTTCAGATTCTGATTGGACTGATCATGATGAAAAAGAATGTGGTATTAATATTGACAATATTTTTAATGAAGCTTTTAATGCACTATTTAATGAGGATGTAGATATGGATCAGCCAATGTTTTTCCATAATAATTTTGAGAAAGGATTTCATATGCTTTGTAATCCTTTATATGAAGACATAATTGAAAACTTAAATGATTTCAATGTTGGATCAATTTGTACAAAGAATGACAATAATGACCAAGATGTGGTTGCTGAGTACTAGTTATGATAACGCTGAAAATGTTTCAGAATATTATGAGTATGGTTTGGATGATAGAGAAGGAGATTTTCAAGGTGATCAAGATTTGGTGTTTTCCCTTTTTGAAGGCGACCTACATAAATCAGAGCCAAAATTTTCAGCTACGTGTCAATTAAATGAATGTTTGATTATGTATGAAAGCTTCTACATATTGTATATGGATGCATTTACTAATGAATGTGGCACATATACACCTTCTGGTGATAAAGTAAATGACAATGCATGTCCCTTTGTGCATGATTTTAACAAGAGATCTTATAGAGGAGACATGAATAATGTTAGACACATGATTGACTTGCATCTTGTAAATACTTCTGTATGTGATCAATGTGGATGCAATAATATTTTCAAGTTACAGATCATATATATGGATGAGAATCAAACTTTTGACAAGGGTAAATATTGGCATTTCATTTTTGGTGGTGCAGGACTACCAATTGAAGGTTTGGTTTGTTTTTCACATGTTGTAAGTCGATGACCCAATGGATGAAGTATGTGGTATGCTCTCACAAGAGATCAAAGATCTTTCTATGATTGCAAGAGACATACATCCCCAGTCAAAGCTACTATTGGTATCTCAAAAATTTTGAGAGTACCAAGTTAAAAATTTTGCTAAGGCATTAGAATGTACCTTGAAAAGTGTTTTAAATTGCCCTCTTTGAGAGTTGATAATCTAATGCCTGGTAACTGTAATGAAAAATAGCCTTGAACATGTGTTTAAATCCTATCATTAAGTAAGTCTACCTATTTTTATCCTTCCACAGTCATCTTTGACTCTTTTTTTTGAAGTGCTTGTTTTGGGGGGTTTGTGAAATCTGCATTTTGCACTTATTCAGACCTAATGAAGTAGTCTAATTTGAAGGCCTAGTTTTCATGACCTATTGATTACTATTGTAACATGAGTATTTTCCTGTATTGTAGACATGGAGAATATCCTCTATATACATTTTCAAACCTTGGTGAGTTCATTTCCCCAGTTTGCCTAGCCAATTTCAAATCGAATTTATTCAATTTTACTAAGTGTGAAGTACAAAAGCTACCAAATGGCTAACTTTGAGGGCTAATATCAGTTGAAAAATTAACTATTAGAATAAACTAGTTGCAACCTTGTACTCTCTATATGTAAATGAGTCTATATCCACGCTTTCAGAATAAAAGGTGTTCATTTCATGGGTTTTTTATGTCAAATCTAAAAATAAATTATTCAGTTTCCTAGTATACACATTATTGCATCTGTGAAGTGACCACTTTCATGAAGCCTTATTTCATGGCCTGTCAATTTGAAAGGGGTATCATTTGTTCCCTTGTATCATTGGTATCTTAAAGTACCCGTGTGCAAAGCCTCAAGCCCTTGGGAACTCATGTGATAGTTTTACTAATCTCATTTGAAATCTTTAAATCTCTCACCTAGTGCACAATCAGAAGAAACCATTTTGCATCTTGGTCATTATTGCTTACAAACATGGAAGCTATGGAACAGGCATACCCCCATCAAATAATTCATGGGATGTCATTTTTGCAACATAATGGATTTATTAAAATGATTAAAATCTCAATTGAAAGCAGTATATAGGCCACGTTTTGTTTTTGTAGATATTAGTTCACAAAATGTAAAATTCAGGTTGCACACAATAGATATAGTGAAAAGGGTTTTTTGCTTGAGAGGCCCAAAAAATGCAGACCTAAATGGAGCAATAAGGCTTGTAAATTAAAAGAAAATTGATTTTCATGAGAACAATTTCAGTTAAAGTTGACATAGTAAAATGTAAAAAAATTTATTCACCTGGAAGGAATGTTGACTCAATTAAAACTAAAGTGTCATGGGAGAAATATTTTCTACCATGGGTGAAATATTTTTATATATTAAAGAAAATAGAAAATGGGAAAACATTTTCATAGGAAGATAAAAGGACTATTACTGGAGAGAAAGAAAAGGGAAATTGTTTTCAATCAATGAGTTAACAGATAAATGAAATTTTACCAAACACTTTAGGAAGAGGTTTTACAAAGAAATAAAATGAGTGAAAATATATTCCTAGAAATATTGAAATCGCAATTAGAAAATGAAATGTGATAAGGCTTTCATGGGTGCAGAAAATGGAAATTCTATTTTATAGAATAAAAGTACAGCTAAATAATTTGTTACCGGATGAAGGCACCTACCAAAATGAAAGGGGATATGTTTACTTGAGAGGTAAAATGACTGCCCAAGGTGAAAGAGAAAGGTTTAGAAAAATGTATTTTACTAGAAAGACCAAGGTGAGAAAATGTATTCATGGAAGTAATGACAAGGCTAATAGAAAATGAGGAAAGAGGTTGAAATCTTGTGATTTCTATGTGTGAAAGGTAAATAGAGTAGATATTTTCCACCAAAGAGGGGTATGTGGTAAAATGGAGTTCAAGGAAGTAAAAATTAGATATTTGAAGAAAAGACACATATCAATAACATATTTAATCTTGAGCTTCATTCCTTTCTATATATATTTTTTTCTTCTTTTTTTTTAAGGTTCCAATCTCTGTGGTTCCACTAGCAAGCGTTTAGGTGGGTATATGAGTAGCTTTGTAAGACCATTTGATGGAGCATTATTCATGAGTCAGTGTTAAGTTTTCTTGTAGGTTTTGAGTAATTAAGTTGTGTAACTAATATATATCAGAGGTAGCAGAGGATTTATATAGAAATAAAGTTCTTATCCAAATCTCTCAGTGTATAATTCTATCAAGTTTTAAATGAATTAAATGAAGGGTTTGTCTCATTTAGTATCATGTTGTGAGATATGTAATTTTTTGCTCATGATTTGATCCAATGGGTCAATTAAATGCCTCGATAGAGTTACAGATTGGTTGAACTTGTGCATGGATTTTGATAAGTAGGTCGGGTTGGGGTTATTGTTGGGAAATGTTGTAAGACATTATTTCTTAGATCTTATGCTATTAGTACTTGGTCATATGTGGTTTTATTTCTTATGAACTCAAATGCCCAATGGGATAAGGCACTGATCTCAATTATTGTTGGTTTTATAGTTGGTTTGGTGTTCACATCCATGTTGTTCTTGCTATGAAAATGATTAAATCAAGCATAATCTTTTATTTTGATGTATGTTGTTATTTTGTGCATATCTCATGCTCCATGTAAGTTTTTGATCAATGAATAATAAGCCTCTATTCAGTATCTCCTAATTGTGTTGAGCATTCATATGAGATTTATCTATTTTACGTTAATGTCATTTATGAGTATAATGTTGTGTTTTAAAGAGAATTAAGGGATCACCTTTGTGGGTTTTGTAAAGCCCAAAGTCCAGAAGGTTTTATTAGATCCTTGTCATTTGGTCCAAGTCTCAGAGATTTCTAATTATTAGAGTTAGTTTCTCCATAGGAAATTGATTGATCAACTTAGTTATTTTGTAGTGTAAACACAATCTAGAACCCAACATATTGTTCTTTCAAAAAATAAGCAATCCCTTTGATCTGATTCATTATTACCCTTTGATCTGATTCATTGTCTAATATGATAATATTTTCATTAACATAGCAGGCCTTCTTATTAAACTTCTTAAACGTCTATTGTGTTCCATTTTTTGAACAACTAGTTTCTAGATGACCAATCTTTCCACATCTAAAAAATTTAAGGGATAACATACCTTTGTATTTTTCATTACCTTTTTTCAACTTCCTTGAAAAGTTTTCTTCTAACTCATTTAAATTGTCATCATGTGGATCTTCCTTTGTCTTTGTTTCTTTAGAGGTTGTCTCAAATATTTAATTTTCTTTTTCAAATTCCCTCAATTCAAACGTGGCTAGGGTTTCAAACAATTGTTCTCTAGTAAACTTCTTGATATCATAATATTCCTCAATAGCTAAGATCTTGTCACTGTAGCTCTCCAATAAGGTCATCAAGATCTTCTCCATAACAATTAGTTATAGTGCCACCTTGATTCTTGACTTCATTCACAACATTGTCAACCCTCTAGAAATAGCTTTCAATATATTTACATTCTTCCATTCTCTAATTATCATATTGATACTTATAAGTTATCTTCTTAGATAATGTAACCCTATCATTTTCTTCATACATCTCTTTTAACCTTTTCAAAAATTCATAAGCAATATTCAAAGAAATAATCTTTGTCAACTCAATTTTAGATAAAGATTTAAAAATTGCATACCTTGCCTTTTCATTCTCCTTATAGGTTGAAATTTCATATACAGTAGTAGGACCATTCTAAGGTATAGCATATTTCATCTTCACTAACTTTGAAGTAGTATAACTGATAGAAATCATATAACCTTGAATTTGTACAAGTTCCAAAAACTGTAAGTGGTTCCATCAAACATACAAATTATCAATTTATGTGTCAATAGATCTACCTCAACTGATTAAGCTCTTCTTCAAGGAACAAGGCTCTGATACCAATTGTTGAACATGATAAATAAATGAGTGGGGGTGAATCATTTATAATTAAATAATTACTTTAATCTTAATTAATCAGGTGAAATCTTAAAGCAATCTGAAACTTGAAATATATATGAACATGAAAGCAAAAAACACAAAACACCATGAACACCATAATTTACATGGAAACCCAAGATGAGAAAAACCATGGAGAAACTAATTCTCATGAATAAAACATAGGTTAAGGTCACATAGGTTAAAGTGACACCAATTAAGGTTATTTTAACAAGGTCTCACTACCATTTTTCTCACTACATGTAAGGCTCACTACCAGTTGGGCTAACTACCCAGATATAATAAGACTCATTTCCAAATAGATAATGGCTCATTTCCAGATAGAAGAGTAATGAAATATGAATCTACCACTAGAAACACTATCAACATCAATAGAAACTCTGGGAAGATATAATAATCTACCACTAGTTTCACAAACTCACATACACATCAATACATAGATCTTACCTTGTCAGATTCGCATTCCTCACACTTACATCTCTACCTATACATTTGATCAAATGATAATGTTTATACCACATTGTACCATATAACCATCAAAGTTAACCTAATTCAATTTGAAATAGGTTACACTAAAACATTATTTTCGTGGTATGGAATGAAACATGGACCACATAGATTCTCCTTTCTCAATTAAATATGCCTCACACATAAAACTACACTACACATTCACCATGACCTTTGAAACCAAGAAATAAAATTTATACATTACAATGAAAGAATTTGAACCAAAGCACAATGATCACTTTCCATATAGGACTGGACCCAAAGAAATGAACCACATTATGTTGTAGGATGAATGAAACCAACACGAACACAGTCAAAGATATATCTTCACAACACATCATCTAGAGAACACTACACCAAATCACCAAAGCATCAAATATACATCTAAGCATGTAGGATATTTTGACATCAATGAAAATCACTAATAACAATAACAATAATAGCATCAACATCACATTCCAACATTTTATATCTCTCTTCCTCTTTCTCTAATACTTCAATTACTCTTCTATACTCAACATAATTGGTCCTATTCTTTCATGCTACTAAATTTAATTCAAAAATGATAACCTTTTGTTCATTCTCAAGCTAATTCAAGTCAAATTTTAATACAGGAGCTAGTTCATTTCTTGGAAGAACCATTTTACATCATATTTAATAAAAAATTGTGAAACCATATAGAGATTTGTGTACTTAGGCTTAATTCAAATTTGAGATAGGGCCTTTTACAATAATCAATTGAAAACATTATTGTAGCTTTTCAACCTCTACAACCTAGAAAATAATACACAATTTATATAAAAAATGAACTATTTCCCCAGTAGAGTTACCATTTTGTTATTGGTTTTCTTTCT
The DNA here is from genome assembly GCA_027943335.1 of Chamaecyparis obtusa. Lineage (NCBI taxonomy): Eukaryota > Viridiplantae > Streptophyta > Pinopsida > Cupressales > Cupressaceae > Chamaecyparis > Chamaecyparis obtusa. The sequence goes on along the minus strand of BSBK01005146.1, from coordinate 921,175 downwards.
GCATTCAAATCTTAAATGAAATATAGAAGATTTAGAATCTGTGATTAAAAATTATAATAGCATATCCAAATCTATTCACTAATTGAAGTCAAGGAAATGTAACATCAACAAGGCTTAAAGCCTTCTTCCCTTTAAGTTCCACTAAATTAGGAGGGTTTTCCTATCTCTCAAATCTATAGGTTAAATAAATATTCTTTGAATAATGAGTATAGACCTCAAAAAATGGATGATTCTTATATTAATATAGAGGGTATTTCTTATTTTACTATTCTAGCATACAATCCCATCATGACTTCAAGTATTTCTAAGAATGAAATTACACTACTCCTACTCCTACAACACAAAGTAAAATGATTTTTATTTTGACTTTATGCCTCTCAAACATATCCCTTCACACCCTAGACTAGTGCCTAATCCATTTGAAAATAGAGCCAAAATAATTCAAGATATATGCCCTCTAATGAACAACCTTCAAAATAAATTAGAACTACATTAAATGCATAATACCTTGTATCTAATTAAATTAATATGACATGAATTATTATAAAAAGTTTACACTGCATCTCAACGTATCATTGTAAATCACTTTAAGCCATGTAATTATTTCCTTGAAAGAGAGCATAAAAATTATTAATACATATCCATGACATGGAATGACACAGCTAGATGAAACACAATTATACTTTATATTCCTTTCATGTATGAAATGTTTCAATATAGAGTAAAGATGGTAAAATTACATAATATGTCATATAGACCCATCATTTATTTTGTATCATAAGAAGTTATGCATCTATCTATTAAACCTATAGACTCAAACCACTATATCTACTATGCTCTCACAGATAAATTTTTTAGAAGAAGTATCAGATGATCTTGGTATTAATTTTAAAATATAAGGAATGCAACAAGCTTTGGGTCATTTAAAAAATCATATCGCAATAGAAAAATATTCTACTCTTAACTAATATTAGCAAAGAAAGAATGCGTGCAAGACCCTCCAATCCTCATGTTTTGGAGGAGAAGAATATCTAGTCATTGAAATTTTTGGAAAAGGTTGTTGTAACTATACTATATAAAAAGGGAATCAATTCAAAGGGGTAGATCACTCCTCCTTTTCAAGAGTGCACATTCAGAAGGAAGATGTCTCACTAGGATCAAGTAGTGACTTAAGCATTGAAGACCTGGTAGTGATCCTTCACTAAATATGTAAATTTTAAATGGAAAGTGATAATGATAATGATAATAGGAAATGCATATTAGGAAATATTTATATTTATTTAGGAAAAAATAGGAACTATGCTACTTCAAATCTAAATAACAAATAGACAGATTCTCAAAAATAGTTGAATAATTGTTCTAAGATTTTGACATTGTAACCTATATGTTGGTCAAATTTGAGCCTATTCTAGAGGGTATACAATAGTTGAGCCAATCTGTACTAATGTAAATAATGGTTGAGTCATTCTATACCCTAGGTTTCTCCCCAAAACTTCTAGGTATGCTCTGGCTATTATTGACATGCCTAGAAAACTTCTAATAAATTTGTAGCATGTTCTTGCACACATAAAAATTGGCAAAAATTTGGGTAAAAGGGGTTTTCCTTTGTCAAACCCCTGTTTAGGAATTAACCTTAAAAATGAAAGGAAACTTCATAAAGGATAGTATTTAAAAAGGTAAATGTTTCATTCACCTTGTATAAACCCTCATGAACAAATGTTGGAATTTGGCATACTCATGAAGATGCTTGAATGTTCTTGGAATCAAGAATTTGACATTTATTTGTAGAATAGGAATCAAGGATGCCCTCACAAATGTATAGATATATGAACACCACTTCTAGATCTTCAATTTAGATAGACTTGCAATGAAGGAGAGATGAATGCAAATGAAAATAAGGATCTTCTTGCTTGATTGAAAATTATTCTACTTAGTCATCATCATATAGAAAATATTTCTTTAATGGAGAAGATTTACTTATAATTGACTTGAATGAATTAGAGAAATTAGATCTTGGATGCTTGCCTCCAAATCTTGAATCCAATTGCTCAATTTATCTTGATCTCTTGATTTATTGAATGCTTCTTGATCATGAATTCTTGAGTATATTAATTGATTAAAAAATAAGGAAAGATATGGTTTTTATATACCTCATCCATTATTTTGGGATTTAAAAATAATCTAGGCTAACCACGTGATCTATTTTCTTATTAATAGACTAATGTAAGAATCCGAGAAAAAATTGGGCCCAAATCATCAAGTACAGAATGGCTAAGCCATTCTATACCTATGATTTTGATCCTGTATTTGAACTAGGTGCCAAAATGGTGGAAAATAAGTGGTAAAAGAGGAATCAGGTTTCTAAGATCAAGCATAACGATCATCAAATCTCAAAATCACCAAAATGGTGCCTAATAGAGAATCCAATTATAGGTGTTAACTTTTTAGGATGATATAGTAATAGTAGGTGATGTGTCTCTCATAGGCTGTAGTTAGAATAATAGAAATGAAGCTAGAGAAGGACATAGGACATTGAACATAGAATATCACCTTTAGATTAGTTATCAGCTTCATTCCTTGCTACATGACACATCTATGGCATAAATGAGTCGAGTAAGATATCCAATCAAGTAACTAAATAACTACTCCAGATTTTTCTAATGGCCTATCATCACAAACAACAAATACAACAAAGCACCAAAAAGAAAAAATGTGGGACCTATCCTATTTATACATTTTTCTTACCTTATTTTTCCTTCTTCTTTATGTAATTCTCCCACCTGAACACTTCCTTATCACTAGGTGAATAATTTTGTTTAGGTCCTCTACCTATACAATGGCCTCCCTCAATCTAGAATCTATGATGGCATGTGAGTTGGAGATGAATTTGACAAAACGTCTCTCAAAATTTAACATTACTTTCCTTATCAACAATTGTTATTGTCTCCATACTAGAGTAAATGAGATCAAACTCTGCAATCCATTTATCTGAACTTTTCAAACTTTTATCCTTATCTAGGATATGAGGAATAAGAAGGTGCTCGAAGCCTAAAAAAAATTTCATATTGCCCTTGATTAATTACTATTTACTTTCAAAGAAAGGCAGCAAGGTATTCACATTATTTACCCGTACGTTGGTCTCCATGATGATTGGAGTAAATTAATCCTTTTAATCTACAATAATATCTAATCGACCCATTAAATTTCTCTGGTAGACTATTTATTGTATAGAGGTTTCAAGAAGGAAACATAATCAACACAAATATTTTCAAGTTTAAACAATGAAAAATAGCATGATTGAACAACATCAATTTTGACCTTTATCCTCTAAATCCTATGCTCTTCCAAGTGTTAGGAGTATAATCACCTCCTCTATTCATGGTTGCCATGTTTCCTGGGCTATTGAAGGAAGTGAGAGAATCTGAGATGCATATTTGGAAATTGTTTCTTTCAATTTTGCATTTTTAATATATATTTCATCATATCTTTTGGAAATAGCCATAATATCATTATGCATTTCTTTATATCTCTTATTATTTTCAGCTAATGCTTGGTTCATCATGGTAACATTGGTCATTATGCTAGAAATTTCAATAGCAGATGTGTTCTTCACAATTTATAATTGTACCACCCCTTATCACTTTGCCATATTGGTGTTAAGGAACACTAATAGGAGGGGTGAATAAGTGTTTTGCAATTTAAAACCTTATTAATCCATTTCTTAAACCACAAACTACATGCAAGGTAAAGTAGAGTGCAAAAGCATAATACAAATATCTACAACACCATAACAGAAGGATTTTTATCATGGAAACCCAGCCAAGGTAAAACCACTTGGGGATGGAATCCACAAATAAAAATACTCTGCAGAAGTGTTTAACCCTGTTAAAGGTTTAAAAAATGAATGTGCATGCATTCAATCACACTTTCTAGAGCTCACTACTTAATTAGAAAAATGAAAGGCTTACTACCTTACAAATATATGGACTATGATCCAAAGTTAGATTGAACTGGTACACAACATAAAAAAAATGTCAAATTAGTTCCAATGAAGTGCAGTATACCAAATCAACTCACTTCATGCTATATAACTTTTATGCTCTGACTCAGACCTCAATTAAACATTCTTCATTCATAAATAAATACCAAAATGACCAATTAAATGGTCAATCTTATGTATTCACTACCAATAATTTCATCATCCATTGGGTTAGCCTCAAGGACATTTTACAAAAACAATGAAACGTATATAGTAACTTTAGGCTAGATCCATATGAAAAACTCAATACAAATAAAAAATAATTCACCAAACGCTATCCACATGTTGGCCTAACATCCTCAAAATAAATAAAAAAGTCACTAATATCAATCTAAAAGATCCATAGAGAGATCTATTATACTCTATCACTATTCTTCATTGTTTACAAGAAAACTATCAATCAAATCTACATATCTTGACCAAATGATAACATCAAGTGTTGTGAATATAGGATATGGTAGACTATACATTTATTAAGCTACCCCTAAGTTCAAACTTCAGAATTCCAAATTGGGTAGCCGTACCAAACCTAAAAACTATCTACTATTCTGAAAACTACCAAACTTAACCAAAAATCCAAGCTTTCCTTTGGTATGAACAAAATAATTATTGCAAACATGTGCATTTTATTTTGTTTCTATAAATGAAAACACCTAAACCATTAAGAGTATTGTCTCTTTCCAACAATCTCCCCCTTTGGCATTGATGGAAACACTTAGTGAAAAATGACTAAGTGTCAAGAATGCCAAAAATGCTTATTGCTCAAAAATAAAATAAAAACTATATACTCCCCTTGAGTTGAATATCCATTTTTTAATGCATATCTCTCCCCCTTTGACATTAGTTGAAAAGGTAGGGATCCATGTCAAAAATTTCTACCTAAAATTCCTATATAAGACACCTATATACATAAAGTCCTATCATACTTACACAAGTTGATGCCTGAGAATGTGTTCTTCAAAGCACTCAAATCCATGTGCTAATTCTTCTTGAGACTCTCCAAAATCTAAATCTATCCATACATTCCATAAGTAATCATTTATATTGATTGAAGATCAAATGCATATTTTGAACCAAATACTACTTCTGCCTCCTTTAAAGCACTGAACAAAGTACTCAACTAAGGGGAAATTAAGCTTCTATGCTTGCCGAACCTTCTGATGACTCTTTCCTTCTATGTAATCACACTCTTAATTTTTTAAATCAATGAAATTACCTATCATTTATGATGGTATACTAGAATTGACAAAGGATCAAAATACTGTGATAGCTCAAACCATTTCTTCTCACTTTCCTTCCTCAACTTCTCTAAGTCCTCAACATAGTTAGGATACAAAATACATTCTTTATACACTTTTCCTCCTTCTGATAAAGCATGTTTAATGATTTTTGTTCCAACTCCTAAAAGAATTCTATCCTTAGCATTCAAAGGATTTAGTTGATTGAATCTATTGTCATCAAATCCATCTTTAACCTTGATCATTGTAGATTTTTCTAAAGAAGATCAAAATGTGTACTTACTTAGTTTCTCGGGCCCTTCAACTGGTTGGATGGAGTTTCATTTGGATCTCTCACATAAGTATGCATTATATTCTCTAACACATCAAGTGCAAGCTTAAAAAATTCATTATCTTCAATGCGCTTCTTCAATATTTATTCTCTTTCCTTTGCTTGTTCAACTAAACCAAGCTTCATTTTTTAAATTGGAGAAAGAGAATAAAAATTGATAGGATATTTCATGCGTTCAAGGTAATCTAATTCAATTTTTTATTTAGCTCTAGGAACTCCTTCACTTCCTAAGCAATGTCTCTTGTGAACAACATTCAACTCAGTCACCTTATCAGTTTCAATATCCATCTCAACTGATTAATCCTTAATTGTGTCTCTCTCACCTTTATCCTCTTCTATTTTATCTTTCCTTTCTTCCTTGCCATTTATATTCTCTCCTTCAACATCTACCTTCTCACCTTCAACATTTCCTATAGGATAAACTAAGATGCTAACTGGAACACAAGAGACATAAACATCAGGAACACTATCAACAATAAGAATAATGCTATTCATAAGTTCACTATAAAAAATAGTGGTGTCATGAGTATCTTTATCATCATCATGTGTATTTATATCAATAACCTCAAATTGATTGTCCAACAATATTTTATTTAAGACCCTCTCTATATCCTGCATAACCTCATCAATCTTACCAATCAATAATTCGTTGATTCTTATTTTTCTTCAAAACTCTTTCTTAGCCTCAAGAACTTTTTCCACTTCATCCATAGCTATAAATGGACAAAGATTGAATAATACTTTCTCTATTATTCTCTTTTCCTCTACTTGTGCACTCAACCTTCTCATTTCTAGAATATCAAATAACTCTTTAGGGATATTTGACATTTTCTCAACAAGTGCTTTGTTGTCCTTATTCAGATATGTGATTGTAGCCTCTTCAACAACCCTTTTATCATTATCATAAAATTTATCAAAATATTGGTTTTAAGCGGCCCCAAAGTTCCATTAACAGTCAAATTCTTAGCAACATTATTCACTAACATACTAGGCTTATTAGTATCGAGTTTCATCCTCTTACTTCTATTATCTTCATTAGATTTATTTTCCTTTGTGACATTAGCTTCTTGTGTTCCCTTAGATCTCAACTCTTTCACTTTAGTGTCTGAATTTTTTTCCTCTTCATCATCATCTACTATTACCTAATATTTCCTTATGCTTTTGGTTTTCAGTCTTTTGGTCTCTACACTAGATGGTTTTTCTTATGTTTTCTATTGCTTAGGACTTATAGATTTAGGTGTAAATGTTAGATTTGGTGGATTTGTAGGTGGTGGAGTTGATATCCATGTTTTTCTTTCCTTCGATGAGGATGCAATGGGATTAGTGATGGAGTGGCTACCTCCACATCAATATGTTCCTATGCTTCCTTATTTGTTTCATCTTCTTCCTACATCTTCCTTAATTCTCTCAACTTTGACTAGAATACTAAATCTCTCTTCCATCACCTCTACTTATTTTGTAACCCTTATGTCTCTTGCAGACCTATTCACCTCAAAATGTACCTTTAGGTTATTTTCCTTGAATTTACTAAGCCTCTCCTCATCATGATCAATAGGTATTTAAAAAAAATCTTGAGCATAAGCATCAAGAATGATGTCATCCACTTCATATCCCATAGGAATTACCTAAGATGTTCTAGGTTCTACTACCTCTATTAGATACTCATCTATCTCAAACATAAATCATATGATATCCTCATATTTCTCTATAATATATTTAGGAATTATTTCCCTCAAATGCATTTTCCCTTGAAAATATTTTTAAAAACCTCATAATGTACTCCTTGTTCTACTATCAAGCATATAGAAATATGATGTAGTCAAGGACAGAGAATCCTCAAAGGATATTTCTAATCCTTGTAGCTATAGATGCCATAATGAAAATACACAAACAAGATATAGGAAACACTTATTTAAAGTAGAAATATCACATATATTATTCTCAATTTGGCTTGAAAATGCAATTATTACATCACCATTGCCAATATACAGTTGCAATACAATTAGGTATGCTTGCTATCCTCAATACCAAGTTCGCAAACTAGGAAAAGCTTATTATCCCTCAAAAAATTTTAAATCTACAAACCGAATCACAACTCTAGCCAATATCAAACCCTAATCTCTTAAATATGCTCCAAGCTATTCTCTAGCTAGCTTCCTCTAACCACTACCACTAGCACTACAAAACAAGAACTACAAGACCTACTTAAATACAAGATCGTCATCTGCAAGTCATCTTATGTGATCACAATCCCATAGATAAAGAAAATGGTTTACAAACATATAGGTCAGGACCCAAATTCATAAGAAAACATCCAATTAGATACATCATGCGATGTGAACATACATGGAGGTCGGCCACATATGTAAGAGCATATAACAAGGTGCCAAAAAAGGCCAAACAGGAACTCAAATCACACCTAAAATCAAAAGACATGTCTCAAAATTTAATTTAAGCCCAATCTATAACATAAGGGGTGACTTGAGTCACCCCCTACATCTTGGGCCACCCTAAACGAGTCAATCAAAGCTTAATTTTAAATTATGCATCAATATGGACATGGGGATACTCAAAATGTGTGCAAAATTGAGGTTTGATAAATAGAAACATACAAAAGAACACTTATACCAGAATAAGAACTGTGTATACAAGATATAATGATTGAATGAAGTAATTAAAATGAAACACCCATAATTAAGGGCCCACATTAATTAAATTGAGAGAAAGAACTTAAATACATAATAAAACTCAATTAATGCATAGAGAAATTAACACACTAAAATGGGAACTACACAAGCATGGAATTGGACACACTAGGCAGTGCATACAATTTACAATGCTACACTCCATCATCTCTATTATCATATCTTCATCCATATTACATTTTGCATATTTAATCTTTAAAAGGCTGAGGATCTTCCTAAGAATCGCACATCATATTTTATTCACCTTTTCCACATCCCTTTAGCCCATGTCACTTACCTTATCACACCCTTTGGTCTATACACCTTATCTTATCCATTTTTTACTCTTTCTTATCATATATGTTTCTATCTCTTGATCTTTATATAAAATAAGGATGTAAAATGAAAAACATGTTTTCAAACACCTCTTGACATGTCTATTCCTGTGCATCACATTCCATTTCAGTGCACCATGCCTTTACCATATCTTGTTAGGTCCAATCCCTTAGCTTTAAAAAAAAAACCACATTATCTCATAGCCTAGATAACCCTTAGAAATCTAAAATAGCCCCAATGCCATAATAACCAACCTATATCCTTCATTTATATACTATTTCATCATGCCATTGATAAAGTCCTTGTCTTGCTAGACACTAAAGGAAAAAAAAGTATTGAAAAAATTATTAAAAAAATAAGTACAAAAAAATATAAAATAACCTAAAAACCATAAAAATATTTGAAAATGACCAAAAATAAATAAAAAATAGTCATCATTGCATTGCATTAATAAATTTTCCCTTACAACAAGAAAAAGATTCGAGCATACACAACCAAGAAACAAGTCAAACACTATGCTTAATGAATCACACATCAACAAACACACTACCTAATCACGTTAGCAATCAGATCGATCAAACTTGTCACATCGATCAATCATCATTATCAGTCCTCCATAAAATAATCATTTGTCCTGTACAGGGCATAGTATACTTGAACCTGTTACCCCAATTTCCATGTGCATGCAAATTTGGCTAAAACCTATTCCAAAATCTATGTTTTCACCTTGCCAAGCGTCCCTAAAAATTTCATGATTTTATGTTTGGTTTCCTAGCCTCTGCAAATTTTCTATCTCCCTGGCTTGCAAGTAAAAAATTTGAAAAAGTAGTCGTTACCAAGAAAAAACCCTGCAAACCCTAAGCCTTCATTCTAATTCCTTGTTACTTTATCAGGCCACTTAGGTTCTTAATTCTCCATGTGTGCTTTTCATTCATTGGCTAGTCGCTAGTTCTCCAAGTCAGTCGGCGGTTACCTTTTCCTTCCGGTGATTCAGCGAATGCCTTGTTCACATAATACCCCAATGTTTCACAGTTAAGTCCTCAATGGTTAGCGATTCAGCAGGTGGTCTATTCTTCCTTTAGTCACGTAGTCACTTAAATGTTTGGCGGTCTTGGCTTGTGGGGTCCCAGTTCAGCAAGATCAATGGTTGTCGTAAGTTCGTGAAGGGTCTGTCAAAGGCTTGCAATCTTGAGATGACCATAGATTTCCTTTCCCTGCAATGATTCAAAGTCAAGTGGGTCCACTGCCACATTGTCCTACATGGAGGCTTCCTATTGGTCAAGAAGTGGTGACTTGTCCGATTTTCAGAGCGGGCCCGACAGACTGTGTCCCTTTTAGATCAACGGCTGGCGTATAATCTCATGGAGTTTCTCTGACACATGAGATTATGCACCAACAGTCAATGTTGCTTTATTGTTGAGGCTCTGATGGTGGGTCCTTTCTTGCTGATGCGCTCGCATTTGATTGGTCCACGTAGTGGTAATTGGTGTTGCAATGGGTCCATTTGTCAATGGATCCTACCACGTAGTCCAAGCTATGAATTTGTCATTGGTTAGGGTTGGTGATGTGGTGCCATGTCAGCGTGGGCTTGGCAGGTTATCAGTCAACTAAAGATCTAATGGTTGGCACATGATTTGAACGATTTTTTTTGACACATGAGATCATGCACCCACCGTTGATCTTACTTTATCTCTAGGCTTTGTCAGGTGGGTCCTTAGTTTCTGACATGCTCGTTCGTTATTGGTCGGTCAGACAACAACTAGGCTCTATTGGTAGGACTGTGTCAGAGTATCTGTAGGGATGTTAGTAGACTGAAGATCTATGGTTGTCGCTTGATTGCAAGGGATCTTCCAAGCCCTTGCGATCTTGCGACAACCGTCCGATGCTCTTTCTACAGGTCGTGGGTCCAAGTCTATCAGATGTGCTGATCTGCTTGCGTTTCATTGGTTGTTGACTTCCAGGTGGCAGTTGACCTATTGAAGATAGGTTTTCAAGTTGTTTTCAAGTGCATCACGGCCGTTCATTTGTCGGGAAGGGTTTCTCATCGACGGTTACATTTTAAAATTTGCCGCTAGCTGTTATATTTCAAAATTCAAATGTCTCTACAAGGGTTTTGCGTTCTTTCAGCCATGCACGACGTCGAGTAGCTCAGAAAATAAAGTCTCAGGATGGTGGTGGTTGTGAGGATGATAGAAATGACTGTTGGCCGGTGTTGCAGGGTCCTTTGCCATGTTTTCACGATAGGAGGTGCTAGAAAGAGTTGGCACCACCTTTTGAACAGTACCGCTCCTAGGAAAATATAATCTAATTTGGAGCCTTCATGGCTTAGTGGAGTTGCAAGTGGGTTGGTAAGTCAAGGTTGTTGTGTTTGTAGGTGAGCTCAGTACCAGATGGATGTCTGTGAAGAAAGATATGATTTGATCACTGGTGTTCTTAGAGATTTTCATAATAGGTGATCAGTACCCTAGGCTTTGATATCATTGTTTAATTTTGTAACCCTAGTTAGGTTTTTACTCCTGCCTGCGTGCAGTGAGATGTATATATTGTATTTTTGGAGCTTTTGGGCTCAGAGTTAGACAATTGTAAAGAAAAAATTCATCTTTCTTAAGGGTCATCTGTGGCATTTTCCCTGCCCTCTGGCTTCTACAGTTGTATTTCTTTCATTGATTATTCCAACATTGCAGAGGTATTTTGTGACAATTCTTCATGTCCCTATGCTTCCTTGTCTGAATTATCTCTTATTGGATTGAAGTATATGATGTTTCAATGATATCTTAGGGTTCTTGATCCCTCTCTCTTTCTACAACTATTGTGTGTTATTGTGGGTGATTTGATTTGAATGCTCTTGTGGGTATACCTCAACCCCCCGACTATCTTGTCTCATTCCTATGTCGAGTTGTAGAAGTGAATGTTTATTTGCAGGTCATAAATTATGTCTAAATCCTCAGTAATGTTATTGTTTGTGAAATCCTCTTTTTCCCTGAATAGCCTCTTTCTATTGCAGACCCTTCTATGAAACACTTATGCAAGCCTATTCAATGAGTTGTGACCTCCTAGACCTAAGTTGTTCATTAATTTCATCCTCTATACTGAGATCCAAACCCTAATTTTGGTGTATCGCCTAGTAGGTAGTTTTCTTTCAATTCTTTCCCTTTCCAAGCATTCCTTCTATCCCTTTCCCTCAAAAGATTTACTTTTCATGTCAAGAAGCAAATTAAGGTGATTATCCAAGAGGAACCAGCCTAGAACCTGGAGGTCTCATCTCAGTTAGCATAGGTCCCACACCTGGAGATGATTCCCATGTTATACTAGGTTATCAAGACTATGAGAGCTTGAGACAAGAGTGCAAACTTAGTGTATAATAGAACCTAGATAGTATCTATCTTAAATGGGGTACTTCATTCCTAAAACTAGACGTCATCATAATCATCAAGAAATAAATCAAATTTAACAATAAGATCCAAATGGTTTTTAACTTGCTTGGTTCAATTAGTTTTATATTTTATTGATTTATCTTTGGTCATGTTTCTATGCTAATCAATGATATCCAAAGTGATTAGAGTGATCGAGATGGTTTACGGTCTTTTAGTTTTATTTTTATCTTCTATTTATGGTGTGTTTTCATGAAAATATTTGGCATGTATTAATTCTAATACTTCAGGATAAATGGAAACATTCATCGTTTGCAATTTTTTCATTTTTTTGTGAAGCGATTACATTATGGCTCTGTCTTAAATATGTCATGATGTGACCCCTTCATTTTCTATATTTTATAAATCTCTTTATAAATAAAGTGAAACTATGAAAGAAAGGTTTTATCATTACTAACTCTTGTCCATCTAATTTATTATTTTAATAGATTCTTCTATTGGTCCTTACAATTATTTTCCAAAAATGTCCCCATATAAAAAAAAATTACCCAATTTTTTGAGGGGGCACTCTACCTCCATCCCTCGGTCCATTGGGATGTAATACCTTTGTAACCTAACTCAATTAAGTAATTTTTTTACCCCAAGATTATAGTTAGATTTTATTGGGTTAATTTTTTTGGATGTTTTAAGCATATTTCATGTTTTCCTTTCTACATATGAGTGTGATATTGCATTAGGTCTACACATGGATGTAATTATTCAATATATTCTGGTTGCCTATTCATAATGACTTCATATTCTAATAATTTATGATGCTATTGATGCCTCATATATGATAGACATGTTGATGTTGTTAGGTATATTGCTTATGGTAACTTTGAGTAAGTAAATTTCATCTTAGTGTGTTGTCATTAGATCCTTTTACATGAGGAATTGATCTATATGGTAATTTATATTGGAGTGTATACATTTTTATTTATTATAAAAAGGATTTTCCATGTATTCTTTTGTTGGGTCAAAGTTAAATTTATACTAGTGATTAATAAAATGAGTTTATAAGGATATATATTTTGTGTATGTTCTAAACCTAACAACTTTTATGAAGATTATCTTTTCTCTACATTATTGCATGAATTCTAGGACAAGTATGTCTGTGATATTGTTTAAAAAATATTTATTAATAATGTGTGATATATTTCCATCTAACTCTTCTGACTTCTATGAGTAAGTCAAATATTAAGGGGGGGGGGGGGGGGGGATGTAATACCTTTTTAATCCTAACTCAATCAAGCGGGTATTTGACCCTAAGCTTATACTTAGATTCTATTGGGTTAAAAGTTTTTGGATATTGTAAGACTCTTTCATGTTTTCCTTTCTACATACGAGTGCACATATTACATTAGGTGTACACATAAAGTTACTTATTCAATCTATTTTGGCAGCCTATTCATAATGACCTCATATTCTAATATTTATGATGCTATGAATGCATCGTAATTGATAGAAGTGTTGATGTTGTTAGGTGTATCAAGCTTATGATTTATGATAACCTTCCATGTGTTTCTATCTCTACTTATATGCTGAATATCTTTTATGAATTTGGTGTGTGTAGTGGACTACCTATGATGCTTTGATGTCATAGGAATTTATTAGATGATTTATACTTTAAATGGATACATTGTTATTGATTAGATTATTATTATGTTTCTCATTATGATTATGATTATAGGATGATTAGCTTTTATGTTTATGATTTTTTATTATGGACTAACATGTGATTCAGGAGATGTTATTTGAGATGATCAAGATATGGATATGTTTTATGTACATGTTATGTTGATCTTTCTATGATGTGTTTTTATGAAGAGAGAGGATGTTTTATTACTCATTTTTTAGGCCCATATAATATTTCAAGTCTCTCTTCATTTATTGGTTCATCTAACATATTATATATGTATATGCATGTATGGTTCTTGTTGTGTAGGTGATCATGTAGGTACTAGGAATTGATTCTACCCACCTTCATGTGTCTTTACATTCCTCAATGGTGGTAGAGGAGAGATAGAATTAAGGCCCAAATTGAACCTAGCCTTTTCATCATTTTTAATAAAGGAACAATCATGACATTGAGATATCTTGTCAAATTTTCATGGTGACAAATCTGAACTATCTAGCTTGTGTATGGTTTGGTTTGAGAGTGTGATCTCAGTGGTCTATTGGCTTTTAGTGATGTATTCTTATTGGGAGTAAATTAATATAGGTTTTATCATGTTCTAGGATACTTATATCTTATTTTATTTTATTTGGTAAACTTTAGTCATAGGTGACCCCACAATAGTGGGTTACACTTTTTTAGACATGCTGATTTTTGCTAAAATGACACATTTTTAATAAAATATGATTATTTAAGCCTTGAGAGGTTCAATTTGAAGGAATTCATTAGAAATGGTTAGTTCAAAGCCTCTTACATAAAAAAATCATTGATATAACATATATACTCCTCATTCATACCTATAATGGAGTCTCCTTCGCACCTATTAAAATGCTGATAAAAATTCACTTCGACTTTCTCTTTTGGCAGATCAAATGAATCTATTCGAAAAACCTATCTATGTAGTAAGGTACTACTGAGAAAACTATTTCCAATTATTATAATGTTAATATATATTATGTTTATTATGACTTTGTATTTTTAGTTTTAGTAAACATAGATATTTTACCGTATCTCCACCTCTATGTTCCATGTTTATGGAAAAATATTAAATGACAGAAAAAAAATTCAAAAAAATATCTATGCCCTAGGTATTGAAGTTATCTTTCTATTAAAAAAAATTTTAAAAAAATTGGACAAATATACAAAAAGTTATAAGCTATGTAGTCAAGGTATGTCAATATTATGGCTTAGTCAACTTCAAACATTAATAAAATATGAAATAATCATGATAATGTCATAAAACCAATTGCATGCCCTCCATATAGACATTTAAAAACTAAATTTGAAAGAATCACATTGATATCTATTTTAGAAAAAAAGTTATACTCTACGAAAAGAATGTATCTCTTTGAAAATGATATTTTTAGCAACATACCAATTTTTGTGGGAGAAAGAAAAAATCAATCAAATCAATTCAAAAATAAAAATAAAAAATATATTTAGAATCTAGATAGAAAATCTTAAAAGACTCTAATTTACTTCATCTTCTGATTCTTAACGGTTTAACAACAATATGCATTCGAATCTAAAAGTTTTATTCAAAATTTAGAGTATAGTGTCCGTTCAGGCAAAAAAGTGTAACCCACTATTGTGGGTTCACCCTCATAATGTGTGTGTGTGTGTGTGTGTGTGTGTTTGTGTGTGTGTGTGTGTGCATGTGTGTGTGTGTGTGTGCATGTGTGTGTGTGTGTACATCTAAAAATTGTCAAACCAATTCAAAGCCACCAACTAATTAAATATAATCCATTTGAATTAGTTAAACACAAAAATAAAATAACTATGTAGTTGATTTAATCAATTAATTATATAGTTAAATTCAATAATTAAACCCAACCCCTCTAATTTGCATACATAGCTAAGTTAATTAATTGTTTGAATTAATAAATCCTAATTTCCTCACCTACCAAAACAAGACAAAAATATCAATCAACCATTGAGGAAAGGGTATTGTGTGCACATGGATTACTCAATGGGATTTTCTATCTTGGAACTTCAATTTAAATAAGTCAATATTGTCCCTTGATTTGAGACTCCTCAACAAACACAACCCACCCATCTCATCTAATCATTATTAATTAACTCAAATCAAACTAAACCCCCACCCTTGGGAAATCCTATAAACAAGATTCTCTCTTAGTGTAATAGATATCTAGTTCATTTGCATCATCATTATAGGAAAATGGCATTGAGTTTAGCATAATTGAGTTCATTTTAGTTTCATAGCTTTGATTTGCATCATCATAATTTTGAAGTTGAATCCAATTAAGTATGTAGAATAGAGAATTTAGCATAATTTGCATATTATCTTAGCATTTCATCAATATTTGCACTCACATTCTAGAGATTGTCACTTTAGGATTGTTTCTTGCAATCGAGAGCATTCTTTAGTCTTTATAGATAGTGAACCATAATAAGCTTTCAATTGTTTCAAGTTAAGTTATTCAATTAGCATAGGTCTTTATCGTTTAACTTGTTATTTGTTGATATAATGTCTCATGAAGGTATTTACATACACAAAATGGTGCCCACCATGGGGACCGAAGCCTCATAGTAACATTTTGAATTGATTTTGAGTAGATTTTGGATGTAGATTTGTCTTTTGTAGGTACAAGAGCATGCATGAACAAAATACTAGCACCCACATGAAGAAGATAAGCACCTTTGAATTATGTTTTAGAGCCTATAATGAACTTTTTTGTCACCTTTCTGAAATTATTACAATGCCTACACCTTCAAAAGTTGCATTGAATAGTTGTGTACACCTTAAAAGTTGTATTCAATCTTTACTGCGTAGCAGTAAAATTTTAGCACCTAGAATTTAAATTGTAGCGCTTATGCTTTAAAGTTTAGCGCGTGCTAGATAAGTTGTAGCACCTGTCAAAATTAAAATAGCACCTAAAGTTTGTATTTTGAAATTTTAAATTTTCCAAATCTGATTTCTTTCAAAATGCCTTGCAGATGATAAAGTTCAAGAAGGTTCAAAAGCATGCATTTAAGTTGCCTGATCACTACAAAGAAAAGGAAGCAAAAAGGCTAAATAAGTATGCAAAAAGGATTAATAATGAAAATATTGTTACAAATTTAGATAGAGAGGTTAAGGTATATAATTATTATATAAAAAACATTCATCTTTATTAAGCCTTTTACAATCTTCCACTACTTGATCATTATGCTTCTTCTTTCTAAACTTTTTACAAATTTACATTCACTTTGGATTTCCTCACTTGGCTTGTGTGATGTTTAACTAATGTTTATGAAGGGGATTCTTAGGAGCTGAAACTATAACCTAGGTATATATTGAAAAGAAAAATAATATCAAAAGTGTGCATTAAGCTTCAAACAAGGTGTGATTCTTAAGCCTTTTCTTTCAAGTATTTTTCTTAAATTGTGGCATTTCAAAGTTCAACATTTAGTTTGAATAGGAAGGCCTCCTTGTTTGTCAAAAATGGTATTAGGCCTATGCTCTCACCTTTTAAGGTGATCAAAATACCAAACATGTCATATTTGTCAATAGAGAGAAAAGTTAAGTGATGAACAAACACATAATCCGAAGCCTCATTTTCTTGTTAACAAAAGGTATTATGCCTATCCTCTCACTTAAATCTCAAAATGATCAAAATGCCAAACATACCCTAGTTCCATTAGATAAAAGGATTAAGGAATGAACAAAAATTGTTAGTTGTGTTTGGAGACTAAAAGGTAGTAGAGATATGCTCCCATCCTTCTTAGGGTGATCAAAATCCTAGACCTATATTTTACCTCATTTTTTATTTTAAGTAGTGCAAGTTAAGCTTTGATACATAAAGGGCATGCCTCCTAAGTGCTTTAACATAGCTGGTGAGAGGGACGACCAAAAGTGAGATACAAAACTACTTTAGCCACGGTTGATCCAACTCTCTAAAAAAAAATGCTTGCATCCTTTATGGGGTGGAAGACAAAGAGAAATATAATAGTCTTCCTCTAGTAGTCCTCACAAATTTGCACAAAACCTTCATGGAATGTGGTGCGAAGCTCTTGTAAAAGAGAGGTAAAAGAAAAGATCTTTAACGGATCATTAATTAAATTCTGGTTAATTATTATATATCTACCTATTTCAACCATGTTGAGCCAAAATTGACTTTATGTAGATTGGTTGAAGTGTTTTCATGTGAAAGACTACTTAAAAATCCAAGAATATACACTCTTCGTGTAGAATTTAGGGTTTGAAAATAATTATTTTTGTTTTTCTTGAGTTTGAGGATACATAATATCAAAGAAAGATATCCATTAAAGCTCAAAATTCAAATGAAAATCCTCAAAGTTCACAAAGTTAGAAAATGTTTGGTCAGCATAAAACTTTTAAACAATCTTGCAGTGCCTAAAAAAAAGTTTTAGCACTTAAACAAATTTAAATAGCACCTGAAAACATTAAAACAATTCCTATAAAGAAACATATAGTATGTATATTTCATCAGGATAGTGTGTGAAATCATTGAAATAGTGTTTACCAACTTTAAAATAGTGCGTACAGATTGCAATGGTCAAACAATAAGCACTTGACAAATTTTCCAAACAAAACTAGTGATATATTTTAATACCCTTTTTCAAGATTGGTCCTTTTTAGTCAAGATAGAGTTGAAACTAATCATATTTTAGTTGTTAAGAACATTGCATCATATCCATCAAGTTTCAAAACCATAAAGTCATTGTTAGGTTGTTCAAACTTCATTGGTTTTTTTATTCATGATGTTTGCCATCAAAGGACAATCCTTTTATTAATGTTGGTTAATAGATTGGCTTTTAGATAATATTGACTCAAAGCCTCGCAAAAGGCCTTCTATTAACAATTGTTGAACAAGTCGTTAATCGACTTGATCTCTGAATTGGCAGGTTTAGATCCCTTTAGTTAAATGTGAAATGAATATATATATATTTTTAATTTTCCAAATAAATGGGGTATCCTCTTAATTAGAGAATAGGAGAAGCATCTACTGAATATTCATCACCATGAAACTTCCACGAACAAACATGAAATCAAATACCAAAAAATAAAGTTTATTACATTGCACCAATTCTCACGACCATAAAAACCAAACACAATGTAACCATCGACAAACTAGATTCTGAAAATTTATCTCCACAACCATGAAGATTAAATACAGTGTATAACCATAAGAATTGCAAATCTGTTAATAGCATGAATAAACATAGGAAAGGAACAAATAGTGATTCACAGATCACCTCATAACCACATACTCTCAAAAACTCTGCAATTAATTTACCCATTCATCTCCTATTCACCTATTCAATAGTAAAAGTAAAAGTATATATATGAATCAACTAATGAACAATAATCATAATTCAAATTTTGACTCACTCTGAGTTGTCAGAGAAACAGGGGAAAAATTGAGTCAAAATTGTTGATCCCGTTACACATAACACCCCAACATAAAATAGTCTCCCCCCCCCTTCTGGTGAGGCCTTTCGATTACCAATCTGTAACTGAATCGTAGAAAAATAACATTTTCCACTTTCTTTTCTGTATGATGACCCTCATGTCAACATAATCGATTCTTGTAATTTTCTAAGAATTATAATATCTTCAACTCCCTATGTGTATTATTGCATTACAATTGTGATTTGACAGGTAGCATTTATTGAGTATATCTCATTCAAATACACTTTCATTCTCCAATGAAATGAGGACTATATGACTATCGCCAAATACCTAGAGGCTCATCTTGGTAGTATTTGAACCATGTTTAATGCTATAAAAAAATTATTCACTTTATGTTTTATTTCAAAGAATACAGTTCCACCATATTCCCCTTTTATACACTTGCACCCGCTCAATTATAAGTCTATAATTCCATGCATCTACTGTAGCAACTGACCATCATTAGCAACTATAATTCCATGCATCTACTGTAGCAACTGACCATCATTAGCTTACCGGTGATTTGCTTCATTTGGTCTAATTTCAATCAACTTTGAGACGGAATCTTGAAACAAGTGAGGTAGTCGTTTATCAACTTTGTTTAGAAATATATGGTTCCTAAATTATGATTCTAACCACATTTCTCCTCAAGCATGTAACTTTATCTCTATTTTTCCTTTTCCAATTTAAAACAATCTTGAGTGCACAGTCACACTGATGAATTTGTGATGGAGTGGCTATGCTACTTGTTTCATCAACTACCTTTGGATAAAATATTTCCAAGTAATCTCCTCAGCCTTTCATTAATGATTCCAGCGGATAAGACTTTGCACTTAGAACAACTGGCTCATTGAGTTTCTAATTTGGCGCATGCAAATTGATTGCCAATGTTGATTGAAGCTTGTAAGCTACTAATTTTTTCATTGTTTTTGAAACACCCACATTTGAAATTATAATCATTCATTGGCCTATTTTCACATCCTTTTTTAGTGCTTTCGGAATAGCCTTCAAATTCAACATCGGCTTGCCCATCCCCATTATCACAACATTTGACACTCAATGCTTTAAAAAAATCCTATTCAATAATCTCATGTGATTCAAGATTCCGATAATATCCCTTCCCAGTTTCCAGTACAAGCTTACCAACTTCACCCGTTTTTCTAACACTTGAAAAACAACATATATCACTTCTTCTTTTGTAGGAATATGAATATTGATTAGTGGCACATATGATTTTTGATGGTTCTGCAACATTTTTAACCGATAAACATCTTAATAAGTGAAGCTTGATCATGCGTGGCTATAAACCATTTATCAGCTGCATGTTTTGATCAAAATGAGACCGGTATTGATTAGAACCACTTTGTTTATCTTTTCAGCATAAACTTTGAGAAGAGCTTCCAAGAAAACATGTCTAGTGGCTATATTTCTAGCAAGCTATTTTATCCAGTACCTTTGGAGATATTTCACAATATCAACACTGTCTTTGGTATGTCTTTCTTCATCAGCAACATTGATGGAACATCCTTTGGAACTCTATAATGCTCTGAAAGCATACAGCGTCTTTGGTGATTTTTTTGTACATATTAAAAAGTTTTTATAGCCTTCCCCTTTCCTATCTACCCACAAACGTTTGCTTGTAATATTACAGTGCTTTATTTAAAGAAAGTGCAATGTTCTATTTGCCAACTATGTGTCGATAACTGCCTGAACCATGTCTTAATCAACACCACTTTTAATAAAATTGTTGGGGAGCCACGATGAGATTTCTCCCATTGGTAGGCTTTACATGTAATATGTAGTGATCCATATGAAATTATTTTATGTCTTCGTATGATTCCGAAAATTACTTCGCCTCATTTCTCATAGATAATAATTTTCTTCATGAATGTTTGTCGTCTTTTACAAACCCAATAAAATAAATATAACCAATTTGGAACCTTGAGTATGTCCAAAAACATGTCAAACTATTATTTCTTAAAGCTCCTCTTTCTACGAGCGGTTCGGGACTTTCGTGGCTTCCAAATATAGGTATTAAGATGCTTCTTATCGCAAGTTCTTCCTTCATGGCAGTACTGAGTAGTCGCTTCAAAAATCTAGATGTGTAGAAATGGGCTCTGACATGGGCTATGGAAAGTGCATTCAGAATGTATTGAATATTTCAGACTCATTAATCCAAACTTAGACCCTTTGTTTCCAAAATGTGAAACTATTTGAGTTGGTGAAAAGTTTAAAAATTTTCAGTCCTAAAATACAGAAAACAACTAGCTCTGATTGGGGTCATAGAATGCAAACAACTAGTTCTAATTGGGGTCATAGAATGCAAAGATAATGCGAAGGACCTAGAATCTCAAGAACAAAAGAGTGCTTAATTCATTGGTCAATAGAATTGAGAGGTATAAATACAGGAAGCTTCTTTGCAAAGGGGTGGAGGGAGTAAAGTACAACAAAAATAGGTAAGCCAAAATTTCCTACAACCTATAGAAAGCTATGAATACAGGAAGCTTCTTTGCAAAGGGGTGGAGGGAGTAAGGTACAACAAAAATAGGTAAGCCAAAATTTCCTACAACCTATAGAAAGCCAAAAACTTAATTACAAATATATCTAGGGGAGTGAACCCCTTAGCTCAAAGATGCTTCAGGTTGCTCACATAAAATTGTTAATGTTATCAAGCATTAAGAGCGAGGGGGGGGTGAATTACCGCAACCACAGATCTACAAAATCTTTTCATAAACTTCCAGATTAACCAACATGCAAATGTAAATATAACATAGAAGCATAACACATAAAATATCCACACATAATCAACACAAAAATACTAATCTTTTTACGTGGAAACCCTTTTTAGAGGGAAAAAATATGGTGGGAATTATCACCCACTAATCTCACTAGTGCACCAATAAGATATGCCATGTTAGGAGCATTACAACACCCTGCTAAGGGTATACCTAGTTAAGAGTATCTATAGCTTGATTAGAATCTATTACAAATTCTTGTTAGGAACAACCCCATTAGGGGATTTATAACTCCTTCCGAGGGTCACCTAATTAGAGGAATTAAACTTCAGACCTGTTAGGATCTTGCATACCCTATTTGGAGTAACCTTGTTAGAGGATTTTAACTACAAACCTGTTAGAACTTTTCTTGAGAATGAAGTCAATAAAAATGATCTAAATGTAGCACACTTTGCCTGACATATCCACTTCATTATTGCTCAAATCATTGTTTTGATCATACAAACTTCGTCTTCAACAATCACAATCATCGCCGCAACTAACAACCTCTTTTTCTCTACGATTTTATCTCTTATATACATATTTAGGTCAGTAGAGTAACCCTAAAATGTGTTACTGATGTCGGCCACCAAAATCCATCCAATTTCATAAGAGATCCTACCAACATAGTAAATTGAAATCCTCAAGTCATCCCTCAACAATACAATTCAAAAATAAAATAATTATTAACTCTTATCCAACCGCTACCTTGATTTCATCACCTTGACTTGACTGGTTGGTTGTTCTAGTCAATAACACTAATGTTTTTACCAAAACTTTATTTGTACTTTGAATCTTCTTACACTATCATATGTAGGTTGACATGACTCTATAGATTCTTCTTGTCCAATCACATCACCATGACTATCTAGATCATCACCGCACATCGCATTTACCATGACTGGCTGTGTTATCACTGATACACTAGATACTCAGGTAATTCCATATGCAATCAAGTTTGTTACTAGTATAATGGATTTAATCTACTTAGAAGACTTGTTTCCATCAATGACAACACTACAACATTCACCATCTGATCTAGGATGGGATCATCTTCATCAAATGCCAACAATCTCCCCCTTTGGCATTGATGGCAACAATTAGAGAAAAAATTGACTAAGTGTCTAACTATTGCAAAAATATAATCAACAAGTTCAGAGCATCAAAGATTCAAAGCTACAAAAATAACTCCCCCTAAGGTAATATATCTACTCACCCTTTCTAATACTTGGCAATTTTTTCTCTACACTACTACTCTCCCTTTGACAACAATGACAAAGGTATTTCAATAGATAACCAAAAGGAAAAAAAATATTTATAAATAGCATATACAATTTTTAATCTACTCAATACATCTGAAAACTTGGTCTTCAAGATCTATAAATCATTAACCCCAAGTGTTTAGTAGGCTCTCCATGATAAATATCTTCTCATGAAACAAATATGCAAGCTCCTCTAATCCTTTTACTGTGCACAGAGTACATGAGAAGTTAACACAATTCCAGCCTCTTTAACACATTTTTGCAAAATCTCCAACTTAGGAATCAATAGATTGTGTAAGTCTAATAAAGTAGGTATCCTTTTTTCCTGCTCATTACTATAAGTCTTGAGCTTATGATCGACACCACTTGTATTCCAAAACTTTTAGCTAAACCATTGATAGGATCAAAATTTTCTACTAATAGCCTTATATGCTATTGAGCTTCACTTCTTTTTATGTCTAAGTTTTTCAAGAACTGTGAAAAGTCAGAGATAGAGGTAAGTATCTTACCACCTTCATTTTAAAAAAATTTCACCTGGTTCACTGCAAATTGTAAAGTGTTTCTATCAATTGCAATTGATTGAAAAACTTTTCTAACCTCTTCATTTCATAGTCTCTCTCAGCTCTCATTGTTGCAACATCCTCTAGACTTTTCATCTTCTCTCTGGTAGTTGTGACCAATTGAATGCACAACGTTTACTTAGACAACAATTTCCAAAATGTGAATATACACCACTCGAAGAATCAATTGAATCAGCCTTGAAGAAATTGATTGAATCAAACATGATCACCCTTCCTGAGATACAAGAAATTGAACATGTTGTCAAACTCAAATGGTCGAATGAAAATGGTTTTTTTTAATATCATCATGTCAAAGGACACAAGACTTTGAATTGTTATCAATTGAGGACTTCTATTAAAGACTTGAACAAACAAGGATTGATCGATGTCAACAACCACCCAAAGCTTAAAGATAATGCAAATCACATAATTTTCATGGATCTATCACAAAACCACAATAAAGGGAAGGCCCCTGTGTCTAGAAGCCAATTGAAGCAAGTCAATTATACCTATGCATCCTCTAATAATATGATAAACTACTTAAAACCTGCTAATAATTAAATTTCCACAATGGTAATCAAAGATCCAATGATTCCAAATGTCCAGTCACAACCCATCGTACCAAATTTGTCCTACAGGGGGGCACCTTCTACCTCCATTGCACCTGCAACCTCTATCGCACTCCCAAATCTACATCACATCCTAGCAAATCGGCTTAAGAAAATACTCGCCCATATATCTATTTTTGAGCTACTCTACACATCTCCCCAACATAAGCAAGTGCTAGATCAAGCACTCCAAAATGTAATTGTCCCTAGGGACATAACTCCTAAAAATATGCAAAATATGGTCATTTATATTACTACAAACAAATATGCAACTTATATTGAGAAATATGTGCCTCTACATAAGCCATTTCATAATAAGTTCTTGCACCTTCTAGTACAAGTACACAAAAACATGATTAGATGGGTCCTCATTGATGGTGGGGCTGGATTAAACACATGTACTTTGAAGATAATAAAAGCCTTGGGATATTTCAACTCTAGTGTGGATATAACTAGTAGAATCAATATCAGAGCCTATGATGAAGAGGAGAGATAATCAAAAGGAGTCCTCATTTTACCTATCAAAATAGGACCAATAGTGAAGAACATGGCTTTCCAAATCCTAGATATAGAGTTGGGATATAACATGTTTCTAGGAAGTGTTTTCCCACAGGGTTAGACTTAGTTTTGCACAGACATAGTACAAGAAATATAATAAACACAAAATATATCAAAGAATAATAGATGATTCCATTAATCATTCCAATGTATGAGTACATTCACATAATGATAATTGTAATAATAATAATTCCTTCACCTGTAGGTGGTACATATTTATCTACTCGAAGGGGTGTGACCAAATGTCACCACCCGACCCAACTGCCCTTCGATAATAACTAATTACTATCGGAACAAAATAATTAATCCACGACATATAATAAAGTAGTCTTTCCTGCTAACATCATCCCCCCAAAAAAGAAAGTCATCTCCGGCGACTCACAACAAAAGGGAGATGAAATATACCACATAGAATAAGAAAATCACTGAGAAGGGGTGGAGGGACGTCCTTAAAAAAGTTGGAGTGCTGCCCTCCCTATCAATGTTGCTTTGAGTACTCCTTTTTTCATCACATCACATTCCTCCCGTGCTGCACCAAATTGGTCTCCAAAAAACATGTTTCAGTTGTAGCCCCCACTAACTCTTGTTCAAACAATACTATCTCCCTATACAATCTGACCTCGATAGCCACCCATGTCACCTTCTTCACTTCCAACTCCTGGGTATGTTGAGCCAAGTGTCACTCTACTACCTCCAACCGGGTGGTCAGCTCCTCCCAAGCTCTTTATGCATCCACCAAGACAGCCTCATGTCCGGCCAACACCGACACCTTCTCTAAGTGCCTCAAAGTGTAGTACCCCTCTCGAAAGGCTTGCTCTAGTGCTCTCTCCACCTCTAGCATGCAGACACTCCATACCTGTAGTAGCTCCAAGTCTCATCAACTGGTCACACTTTCCAAAGGCTAAAAACTGAATAATTTCCTTGTGTTGTTCTGATGACCCAACTCCCAATTGTAGTGTACCTCAAAAATAAAATGGGGGTCTAGGGAGCAATGCCCCCAGTAGGGTCGAGGGGTAGTGCCCCCGCCACCAAGACCAAATTAGCACCTTCAAACGCACATAGAACTCCATGGGGCACACCATTTGTGTGATTTTCTTCTGATCCCATACTCTTTCTGCCAACTACTTATGTTTTCCTCACTATCTTCTTATGCCCTTCCCTTCGGTACCATGCGTTATTCACTATGAACTATTTTTATTTGTTGTCATTTTTTTTTGGTTTTTTTAGAACCTTCACTGCCACTCATTGCCATCAATAATTGTCTTCTCATACCCTTCTTCTTATTGGCTCTCAGTCGTACGACCCTCTTATTTTTGTATAGTAGCATTTTCTCTTATTATTGTACCGTACGGAGCAATACACACACACACACACACACACACACACACACACACACACACACACACACACACACACACACACACACATATATATATATATATATATATATATATATATATATATATATATATATATATATATATTACAGAAGACCGTGCCACAAAATGAATCAAAGTTGGGTAAAAGAATGTGGTCCTATGACACTATATGCCAATCCTTGCGCACGTAGTATGGAAGACCGTATGGTCTCATCTTGTGCAATATGTTTCCAAGTCGTATGGTGTGGTTTCTCCCTTGCAATTTCCTTGCACCATACAACGGGCCCTCTCTCCTTCTATCATACAAACTTGATATTTTTTCACACGGTCTTGATACCTTACACACCGTACGGAGCTCACCTTTTCTTTCCCTTGCACATGTGCTTATGATGTAGTCAAGGATGGTGGATCCAAAGAAGGATAGTCCAA
This sequence comes from Chamaecyparis obtusa, assembly GCA_027943335.1. Lineage (NCBI taxonomy): Eukaryota > Viridiplantae > Streptophyta > Pinopsida > Cupressales > Cupressaceae > Chamaecyparis > Chamaecyparis obtusa. Next base: position 894,476 of record BSBK01005146.1, on the reverse strand, counting down.
ACCTTACAACCAACAAAAATACATAGCGGAATACTCAACACAATAGATAACACAACAATTATTCCAAGTAATTTTCATTAACATGCCCGGTTGTTAGGCCTTCTGGGTTAGGGCTAATTACAAATGAAACAATCCTACAAGATCCACAATAGATCCAATACAATCTCAGCTAGTTCAACTCTGAAGACAATAAGAAGCTGATGGAAACCCTAAGGCAGATCTAAACTTGAGCTCGCAAGCTTCCAAGAAATCTCCTTGTCTCCAAGTATGCAAACCCCTAGCTCTGCTACAAACAACTATTATATATCAATCTGATCTACAAGATCATGTAAGAACTTTTCCACAACTTTGCCAACTTTAGTTTTCAGATCCTCAGATCTGACTCACTAAGTCTTCAAGTCATGAACTTCTTTGATCTCCTCCTGATCTACCCATCTTCTTTTTAAACATCTACCCAATCATCCTATAAATACTAATCATCAGCCACAAGTCGGCAAGATGAAACCCTTAACTCTTCCTAATAAATAATTAAATGCCATACAAGCTGGCTTACAAATGTATACAAACATTTAATTTGGCATGTCAGCCTGTAACAATAGCTATCAACAATAAATTCACCAAGTCAGCCCAACAAATCACACAGAACTCTAGTCGATAAGCCAAAACTATTGAGCGACAGTGAATTAATCGAGTACGCTAGGCATCACAGAGTACTAGTGTTGACCAAGCATCACAGGCATGACTGAGTAACACTTTCACCGAGCACCAGAGACTATCGAGTTCCTTCAGTGACCGAGCTTCCTTCAATGACCAAGACCTTCGGTCAAGGCTACAACCAACTAATACCGGCCAAAATACCAATACCCCATGCAGTTTCACCAAGGACACATAATGCCCTGTCTTAACCTTCGATGCCCCTGCATCAGACACCCCAAGTTCCAAAAGATGTTCATATGTGAGAAGAACATCTTCCAAGATTCAACACATAAATCTCGTACTGGTTCTTCACATACAAGTCCTCCACCTTTTTTGCTTGCAAATTCTTCCACTTTAGTTTCCTCTATCTCTTCAAGTCTTTTCTTGACAATGTACAGGTTGGTTCTCCATACTGATCATTCATTTTCTCTGGATCTACAATCTCAACTCAGCTACCAATACTCAAGCTTCTCCTACCGAGCATTGTATCCATCAAAGGCATTAGTGAAAACTTCATATCATCCTTCTCAACAGTAAACACATTTCAAACACAGTCATAAATATCTCTGCAATCATATTGCCAAGGTCTACCAAGAAATATATCACAACTATTCATCTTCACAATGTCACATAACACAAGATCCTTGTACGAGCCAATCTGAACATCAATGAAGCATTGTTCTCTTACTTCCAAAGCATGAACATCTTGTAACTAGCCAAGCCTATAAGGACAAGGATGTTTCATTCTATTCAACCCAAGTTTCTGAACTAGGTCCTCAGCAACAAGGTTATCAGTACTACCACTATCAACAATAACATCACAGAGTTTACCTTCAGTCTTGCATTAGGTCCTAAACAAGTTACTCCTCTGACAAGGTTCATCCTTTGTACCGAGTAGTGTTCGCCGAAGTAGCAAGTTCTCTGATTTAGGTTCATTCTCAATGTTCTCATTCATCACAGTAGTTCCTCGGTCAACCTTCTTCTATGTACACTCAAAAGAATAGTGTCCTTCCTCTCCATAGTTATAGCAAGTACCTTTTGTATCATCTTAAAATGGAAGCACTTCCATGATAAGAGTGTTTAGCCCTCCAAGTAAGTGGTCTAGGGTCATGTTAAGTGCCTTGATCAGGTCTTTGCATGTATTTGGCTTTCTCCCCGCTTTCCACTTCTTTTCTGCTTTGTTATAGGTGAAATTAGGGTTAGCATCTCGAGGATTCTCCTTAATTTCCCTCTTCCATGGATTTATTTTCTAGGTAGGAGTAAGAAATAGGTCCTCTTGGCCTTCATCATAATCATCATAGGCTTTTATGCCTATCCCTGGCATTTTGTCCCTTTTTGGTATCATTTTTAGGTCTTCAGGCATCCCCGAGACCTCCTGTCATGATTCTGGGTGGATCTGAGCCCACAGGGTCAAAATCAAGGTTGATCATGACTAGCTCAGAATTGAGGTTTATCCTGACTAGGTCAGAATTGAGCTCAATCCTGAATAGGTCAGAATCAAGCTCGATCCTGACTAGGTCAGTTACAAGCTCAATTTTGCCCCCCTGTTCAAATTTCAAAATTCCTTAATTTTTGGGTGTCGGGTTTCGGGGATATTTGTTTTCCCTCCTCTGGGTTGGCTATTTTGGTTTTGGAAATGGTAAATCCTCAAATTGCATTTAATCTAGGTATATTTTCTAAAGGTTATGACCTAATTGGGATTTAATTATCCAAAGTGGCCCCTCTAGAGGATTGTGCCCTAGTTCACTATAAAAGGAGGCCTTCCTCTCTCATTCTCTCCATCAAGTTTTGTGAGAACATCTCTCAAGCTTTCAAGGTGATCAAGCAAGCATTCATTCAAGCATTCAAGCCTTCTTCTTCATCCAATTTCTCCATTGAAGATCAAGGATTCAAGCATTCAAGCCATTGAAGGGATTTTGGTTCAAGTATTCAAGATTCATCATCCAAACCCTAGATCTATCCATCATGATGGTGTGATCTTCCTTCAAGATCCTTTTGTCCATATTCAAAGATCCATTCATTCTTCTATCACGGTGGATTCCAAGGATACAATCATGGAGGTTTGATTTACATTTACATTTATTGATGTTAAAGCTTTCATATCAATATACTTGTTTACATTCGAAATACAATTACATATCTATCAAATTGCATAGCTTCATTGTTAGATCCATTTCTAATAATTGCTAGCATTCCTATTTCAATTTCAATATTAAGGTTGATTCCAAACCGGGGTTTGACCAAGGCAAACCCCCCAAAACAAACAAACAAAACCATTTTTATTACAAGTATAGGTGTGGAATTTTGGATCTGAGAGTAGATTTGGATACCCTTTTCAGTGAACTTCCAGGATCTGTGAACAAAGTTAGAATCAACTTCAAATAAAGAATCTAGCCTTTGACCTTTTATGAGGGTCAAAGTGGACTTGATCTCATCTTGGAAAAAGGTTTCTGGGTTTTCTTTGTCTCGGCATTTCTAGTCCGAAATAGGTTGCAGAATTACCTGCAAGTACACATAGACATTAGAAATCAGCATTTTTCAGATCTGCCCCAATTAGAGGTTAGTATTTGTATTTAAAATATTTCAAATTCCAAACACTTCAATTCTACCATAGGGAAATACAAGGTTTCTCTCTCTCTTTCATATTCTTCATAGATTGATTTGATTGTGCATTAGCCTTTTGGTTGATCAAATTGGATCTCTCCTTTGGGAATTTGGATTTAGGAGTGGATCTCATATTTCCCCCACATACATTACACACATACATACATTTACATTTACACATCTCACATTCTAAATAGAGGTGATTCCATTTTACCTCTATTCATTTTGGTGAACCCGACTAGCTTAATCTCTTTCTTTTTGGTGTTAGATTTCCCTTTGTCTTATTGTGTGTGTTCACCTTCACTATTCATTTTGGTGAACCTGACAAGCTTACTCTCTTTCTTTTTGGTGTCAGATTTCCTTTTATATTAGGTCTAGTTTATGCTCTTTCATTTTAAAGTTCAAAAATACAAAAAAATCTATGTATTCAATAAAATCCAAAAATATTTCTTGCATTTCATTTTCTATGGTGATTGTTAAGATGCTTTGGTGTGTAGTTATGTTCTTCATTACTCTTCTTTTAGCATCTCTTTATAATACCTATGATGTTTATGAAAGTAACATTCACTTAATTATGTTGATAACCCTTCACTTTGCTCTTGCGTATACTTTTGTGAAGATGACTGACACTAGTCTGCCTACATTTAAAACTTTTATTAAAGATTTATGTGGTAGCCTTATTAATCTTTTGGATTACGTGAAGAATTTGGTAGATGATACACCATCTCCTACTCTTCCTAATCCTAATCCTATCAATCCTAATCCTAATATTCCTAATCCTAATTTGATACCTAATTCTCCATCCACTCATCCTCGCTCTTCCTGTACTTATAATGGGATTCGAGCTATAGTTCAAGATGCGGATGTGCAAGATTTCTTTGATTTACCTTCTCCTCCAATTAATGATGATATTAAAGAAAAGGGTAAATAAACTTCTTCCAAACCTATTATCCCACCTTATACAACCTTTACTCATGAACATGATAAACAATCACCTCCTATAGAAGCTTTACATAATATGTACACTACTAGATATAGTATGGTGACTAAACAAGGTTATAAAGGTTTAGGGCTTGGGGTTAATGAGCATGGTATTAGGTTTCTAGTTCATATACCCCCTAAATCAGATATGTATGGTGTTGGGTGTTCAAAATATCAAGTTAAGGTAGGTGATGCTAAACATCAACCTCCTCTTCATATTCTTCTCCCCACACCTATCTTAGATAACCCTAATACTCATCAAGAAGTGGCTAAGAAACTATATGTTGAGATAACGAATTCTAAGAAAGAAATCTTTAGACCTATGCCGATCGATGCTTTATAAAAATGCAAATGTCCTTTTCATTATAGTAACAAACATTTACTTGCTGATTGTAAACATTTCAAGTTATATGTTAGAGAAAGAGTTGCTTTAGGAATTATATCTCACTCTCGTGCAGTTTTACAATTCCTTCATAATTTTGATATAGGGGATTCCCCTCCTTTAGATATAATGTAGATGTTCTTCCCCTCTTGTCTCATGACTGGGGGGAAAGAGGTGTATCTTCATCCAGTCTCCTAGGATCCATTAGGTCTTTTTATTAGGGCTTAATTGGTATTCTTTCTCTCTTATTTTTCTATGGCTTTGCATTATGTTTTTAATCGTCCATAGAATCTATCCTTTCTTTTCAAGATATATTTTCTAAAACATTTTTTTTGCAAATTTATCCCTTGTCCTTATCTTTGGGGGGCAAGCTACCTCTTTCTTTCTCTTTTTCTAGGGAGCTACTTTCCTTAGCCTAGTGGTATTTGTTTATATTGCAATGTTATTTCAGCATATTGATAGATTTTTTGACTACAGATAACCTTCTTATATGAGAAGTTGTTGTCCTAAGTCATCACTTCTTCTCTATTTTGCAAATTATGTTCTTTATAAACTCTCACCCTTGCTTTGGTGTTAGATTTGTTTCCCTCATTCCAAAGATTCCTCTTCCTCTTCTTTGCAGGGGGTTTGATGATTGAATCTTTGTTCCCACTGTTGAAAGATGATATTTTATCCAAAGCACTTCTCTTTGGTAGGGGGTCTTGTTGATAAGATCTCTTTCTTTGAGGATCCTTTTCCATAAGTGACATATCCTTTTCACAATTATCTCTATTCTTAGATGTAGGGGTCAATATCCCTCGCTTAGGATATGATGTACATTGTTGCTAAACAAGATATATCCTTTCATTGTGAAGTAGGTATCATCTTCCATCTTTTTTCCTACACTTTGGGGGGCAAGGATGCCATTTCCTTCTGTCTATCTAGGATTCACCTCTTTCCTTGTGTTCTATTATGTGATATCCAATCATACATGAAAATTTTGGTTTGTATTGAGGATCTTTGTCCTTGATCACAACCTATTTTGTTGTTTGATATTGGGTTTCCATGGTTGATATATCTCTCACCTTGGAAACTGAATAGTGTTCTATCCCTCATAAGGGTTACTTTATTTTCACTTCTTGCATGATATCTCTTTACATTCATCCCTTCCATGGCCTCATAGGAGCTATGACCTTCTTAGCTTGGACTGGGTGTTGCTTGCGGATGTTGTCTTGATGTTGAAGAAGGCTTTATCCTTGTTATTTTCTTTCCTCAACATGTCTAAATAGTATGTTTTTGCCATCTTAAGGAGGGGGGCATATATAGGGCCGCCCTTGTACTATAGTTTGTTTTTTTTACATGCTAAATCTTGGAAGGTAATGCACATAAGTTGCTAAATCCTGAAAAGACACACATTTATATGCTAAATCTTCCGATGGTAACGCACATAAGTTGCTAAATCCTAAGGAGACACACATTTTTCAAAAAAAATCAATATGCTAAATCCTCTTAAGATAATGCACATAAGTTGCTAAATCTTAAAAAGACACGCATTTCCAATTTTTCAAATATGCTAAATCTTGGAAGGTAACACACATAAGTTGCTAAATCCTGAAAAGACACACATTCATATGCTAAATCTTTTGAAGGTAACGCACATAAGTTGCTAAATCATGAGGAGACATGCATTTCATATTCATAGTGATACAAGAAGGTGGATCTATGGGTATTCTAGAAGCCGTCAGAAGATGCATTACAATTACAAGCACAGTTTATGGGTGAACCTGTTGGGCTCTCCCTCCAAGGTGATTCATGGTAAGGTGGGCATCTTACTAGGTGAGGTAATCACTAATTTCCCTTTCTCTCTTTTCTCTTTCATGCTAGTAGGACTGGATCATGAAGTTGTGTTATTTATAGTGTTGTTCTTGTCTTTCTTATGTAAACATTTATGCTTCTATGATAGCTTTCCAAATATGATGTTAGTATAAGAAATGTTTCTTAGCAAGGTTTCTTGTTCTAGGTAATTTGGGTTTGTTTTAGTACTAACCCCTTTTTGTGTCCTTTTGTTTTTCACACCCTCATGCATGTATGTTGAGTTAGAATCCTTAGCCTAGGGGCTGTTCTCCCTAACTAAGTGTCATTCTATCTCATTTTGAATCCACTTGGATCTTCTCTTTCTAATCTTCTTTACCAAGAGTTTGCATCGATTCCATACACTTACTAAAGTGGGGGCTTAATGTATCTTCTTAAAATGGAGCACTTCCATGATAAGAGCATTTAGCCCTCCAAGTAAGTGGTCTGGGATCATGCTAGGCACCTTGATCAGGTCTTTGCATGTATTTGGCTTTCTCCCTGCTTTCCACTTCTTTTCTACTTTGTTATAGGTGAAATTAGGGTTAGGATCTCGAGGATTCTCCTTAGTTTCCCTCTTCCATGGCTTTATTTTCTAGGTGGGACTTAGAAATGGGCCCTCCTAGCCTTCATCATAGTCATCATAGGATTTTATGCCTATCCCTGGCATATTTTCCCTTTCTGGTATCATTTGTTTAGGTCTCTGGGCATCCCCGAGACCTCCTATCCTAATTTTGGCTGGATCTGGGCCCACAGGGTCAGAATCAAACTCGATCCTGACTAGGTTAGAATCGAGCTCGATCCTAACTAGGTTAGTTACAAGCTTGATTTTTCCCCCTTGTTCAAATTTCAAAATTCCTTGATTTTTGAGTGTCGGGTTTTGGGGATATTTGTTTTCCTGCCTCCGGGTTGGCTATTTCAGGTTTTGAAATAGTAAATCCTCAAATTGCATTTAATCTAGGTATATTTTCTAAAGGTTAGGACCTAATTGGGATTTAATTCTCCAAGGTGGCCCCTCTAGAGGATTGTGCCCTAGTTCGCTATAAAAGAAGGCCTTCCTCTCTCATTCTCTCCATCAAGTTTTGTGAGAACATCTCTCAAGCTCTCAAGGTGATCAAGCAAGCATTCATTCAAGCATTCAATCCTTCTTCTCCATCCAATTTCACCATTAAAGATCAAGGATTCAAGAATTCAAGTCATTGAATGGATTTTGATTCAAGTATTCAATATTCATCATTCAAACCCTAGGTCTAGCCATCATGATGGTGTGATCTTCCTTCAAGATCCTTTTGTCCATCTTCAAAGATCCATTCATTCTTCTATCAAGGTGGATTCCAAGAATACAATCATGGAGGTTTTATTTATATTTACATTTATTGATGTTCAAGCTTTCATATGAATATACTTGTTTACATTCGAAATATAATTACATATCTATCAAATTGCATAGCTTCATTGTTAGATCCATTTCTACTACTTGCTAGCATTCCTATTTCAATTTCAATATTAAGGTTGATTCCAAACTAGGGTTTGACCAAGGCAAACTCCCCAAAACAAACAAACAAAACCATTTTTCATGCAGGTACAGGTGCAAAATTTTGGATATGAGAGTAGATTTGGATACCCTTTTTAGCGAACTTTCGAGATCTACGAACAAAGTCAGAATCGACCTCCAAATAAAGAATCTAGCTTTTAAACTTTTATGAGGGTCAAAGTGGACCTAATCTCATATTGGAAAAAGGTTTCTGGGTTTTCTTTGTCTCAGCATTTCCAATCTGAAACAGGTTGCAGAATTACCTGAAAGTACACACAAACATCAGAAATTGGCATTTTTCAAATTTGCCCCAATTCGAGGTTAGTATATGTATTTAAAATATTTCAAATTCCAAACACTTCAATTCTACCATAGGGAAATACAAGGTTTCTCTCTCTCTTTCATATTCTTCATAGATTGATTCAATTGTGCTAAATTAGCCTTTTGGTTGATCAAATTGGATCTCTCCTTTGGAAATTTGGATTTAGGAGTGGATCTCATATTTCCCCCACATACATTACACACATACATACATTTAAATTTCCACATCTTACATTCTAAATAGAGGTGATTCCATTTTACCTCTATTCATTTTGGTGAACCCGACTAGCTTAATCTCTTTCTTTTTGGTGTTAGATTTCCCTTTGTCTTATTATGTGTGTTCACCTTCACTGTTCATTTTGGTGAACTGGACAAGCTTACTATCTTTCTTTTTTGTGTTAGATTGCCTTATAGATTAGGTCTAGTTTATGCTCTTGCATTTTAAAGTTCAAAAATAAAAAAAAATCTATATATTCAATCAAATCCAAAAATATTTCTTGCATTTCATTTTCTATGGTGATTGTTAAGATGCTTTGGTGTGTAGTTATGTTCTTCATTACTCTTCTTTTAGCATCTTGTTATAATACCCATGATGTTTATGAAAGTATCATTCATTTCATTATGTTGATGACCCTTCACTTTTCTCTTGCTTATACTTTTGTGAAGATGACTGACACTAGTTTGCCAACATTTAAAACTTTTATTAAAGATTTATGTGGTAGCCTTATCAATATTTTGGATTGTGTGAAGAATTTGGTAGATGATACACCATCTCCTAATCTTCCTAAATCACCTACCTTAACTTGAGATTTTGAACACCCAAGACCATACATATCTGATTTAGGGGGTATATGAACTGGAAACCTAATACCATGCTCATTAACCCCAAGCCCTAAACCTTTATAACCTTGTTTAGTCACCATACTATATCTAGTAGTGTACATATTATGTAAAGCTTCTATAGGAGGTGATTGTTTATCATGTTCATGAGTAAAGGTTGTATAAGGTGGGATAATAGGTTTGGAAGAAGTTTCTTTACCCTTTCCATTAATATCATCATGAATCAGAGGAGAAGGTAAATCAAAGAAATCTTGCACATCTACATCCTAAACTATAGCTTGAATCCCATCATAAGTACGAGAAGAGCGAGGATGAGCGGATGGAGAATTAGGTATCAAATTAGGATTAGGATTGATAGGATTAAGATTAGGATTGATAGGATTAGGCTAAACATCATCCTCCTCTTCATATTCTTCTTCCCACACCTATCTTAGATAACCCTAATACTCATCAAGAAGTGGTTAAGAAGGTATATGTTGAGCTAACGAATTCCAAGAAAGAAATCTTTAGAACTATGTTGATCGATGCTTTATACAAATACAAATGATATTTTCATTATAGTAACAAACATTTACTTGCTGATTGTAAACATTTCAAGTTATATGTTAGAGAAAGAGTTGCTTTAGGAATTATATCTCACTCTCGTGTAGTTTTATAATTCCTTCATAATTTTGATATAGGGGATTCCCCTCCTTTAGATATAATGTAGATGTTCTTCCCCTCTTGTCTCATGACTAGGGGGCAAGAGGTGTATCTTCATCCAGTCTCCTAGGATCCATTAGGTCTTTTTATTAAGGCTTAATTGGTATTCTTTCTCTCTTATTTTTCTATGGCTTTGCATTATGTTTTTAATCATCCATAGAATCTATCCTTTATTTTCAAGATATCTTTTCTAAAACATTTGTTTTGCAAATTTATCCCTTGTCCTTATCTCTGGGGGGCAAGGTACCTCTTTCTTTCTCTTTGTCTAGGGAGCTGCTTTCCTTAGCCTAGTGGTATTTGATTATATTGCAATATTATTTCAGCATATTGATAGATTTTTTGACTACAGATAACTTTCTTATATGAGAAGTTGTTGTCCTAAGTCATCACTTCTCTATTTTGAAAATTATGTTCTTTATAAACTCTCACCCTTGCTTTGGTGTTAGAGTTTTTTCCCTCATTCCAAAGATTCCTCTTCCTCTTCTTTGCAGGGGGTTTGATGATTGAATCTTTGTTCCCGCTGTTGAAAGATGATATTTTATCCAAATAACTTCTCTTTGGTAGGGGGTCTTGTTGATAAGATCTCTTTCTTTGAGGATCATTTTCCATAAGTGACATATCCTTTTCACAATTATCTATATTCTTGGATGTAGGGGTCAATATCCCTCACTCAGGATATGGTGTACATTGATGCTAAACCGGATATCTCCTTACATTGTGAAGTAGGTATCATCTTCCATCTTTTTTTCCTACACTTTGGGGGGAAAGGATGGCATTTCCTTCTGTCTATCTAGGATTCACCTCTTTCCTTGTGTTCTATTATGTGATATCCAATCATACATGAAAATTTTGGTTTGTATTGAGGATCTTTGTCCTTGATCACAACCTATTTTGTTGTTTGATATTGGGTTTCCATGGTTGATATATCTCTCACCTTGCAAATTGAACAATGTGCTATCCCTCATAAGGGTTACTTTCTTTTCACTTCTTGCATGATATCTCTTTACATTCATCCCTTCCATGGCCTTATAGGAGCTGTGACCTTCTTGGCTTGGACTGGGTGTTGTTTGCGGATATTGTCTTGATGCTGAAGAAGGCTTTATCCTTGTTCTTTTCTTTCCTTAACATGTCAAAATAGTATGTTTTTGCCATCCTAAGGAGGGGGTCATATATAGGGCCTCCCTTGTACTATAGTTTTGTTTTTTTACATGCTAAATCTTGGAAGGTAATGCACATAAGTTGCTAAATCCTGAAAAGACACGCATTTATATGCTAAATCTTCTGATGGTAACGCACATAAGTTGCTAAATCCTAAGGAGACATGCATTTTTCAAAATTTTTCAATATGCTAAATCCTCTAAAGATAACACACATAAGTTGCTAAATCCTTAAGGGACACGCATTTCCAATTTTTCAAAAATACTAAATCTTGGAAGGTAACGCACATAAGTTTCTCAATCTTGAGGAGACACGCATTTCATATTCATAGTGATACAAGAAGGTGGATATATGGGTATTCTAGAAGCTGTCAGAAGATGCATTACAATTACAAGCACAGTTTATGGGTGAATCTATTGGGCTCTCCCTCAGAGGTGATTCTTGGTAAGGTGGGCATCTTACTAGGCGAGGTAATCACTCTTTTCCCTTTCTCTCTTTTTGCTTTCATGCTAGTAGGACTAGATCCTGAAGCTATGTTATTTATAATGTTTTTCTTGTCTTTCTTATGTAAACATTTATGCTTCTATGATAGCTTTCCAAACATGATGTTAGTATAAGAAATTTTTCCTAGCAAGGTTTCTTGTGCTAGTTGATTTGGGTTTGTTTTAGTACTAACCCCTTTTTGTGTCCTTTTTTTTTGCACCCTCGTGCGTGTATGTTGAGTTAGAATCCTTAGCTTGGAGGCTGGTCTCCCTAACTAAGTGTCATTCTATCTCGTTTTGAATCCACTTGGATCTCCTCTTTCTAATCTCCTTTACCAAGAGTTTGCATCGAGTCCATACTCTTGCTAAAGTGGGGGCTTAATGTATCATCTTAAAATGGAAGCACTTCCATGATAAGAGCATTTAGCCCTCCGATTAAGTGGTCTGGGGTCATGTTAAGCACCTTGATCAGGTCTTTGCATGTATTTGGATTTCTCCCCACTTTCCACTTCATTTTTGCTTTGTTATAGGTGAAATTAGGGTTAGGATCTCAAGGATTCTCTTTAATTTCCCTCTTCCATGGCTTTATTTTCTAGGTAGGACTTAGAAATAGGTCCTCCTGGCCTTCATCACAGTCATCATAGGATTTTATGCCTATCCTTGGCATTTTTTCCCCTTCTGGTATCATTTTTATGTCTCTGAGCATCCCCGAGACCTCCTGTCCTAATTCTGGCTAGATCTGGGCCCATAGGGTCAAAATCGAGGTTGATCCTGACTAGGTCAAAATCAAGCACAATCCTGACCAGGTCAAGATCAAGCTCGATCCTAACTAGGTCAGTTACAAGCTCAATTTTGCCACCCTATTCAAATTTCAAAATTATTTGATTTCCAGGTGCCAGGTTTTGGGGGTATTTGTTCTCCCACCTCCGGGTTGGCTATTTCATGTTTCAAAATTGTAAATCCTCAAATTGCATTTAATCTAGGTATATTTTCTAAAGGTTAGGACCTAATTTGGATTTAATTCTCCAAGGTGGCCCCTCTAGAGGATTGTGCCCTAGTTCACTATAAAAGGAGGCCTTCCTCTCTCATTCTCTCCATCCAGTTTTGTGAGAACATCTCTCAAGCTTTCAAGGTGATCAAGAAAGAATTCATTCAAGTATTCAAGCCTTCTTCTCCATCCAAGTTCTTCATTAAAGATCAAGGATTCAAGCATTCAAACCATTGAAGTGATTTTGGTTCAAGTATTCAAGATTCATCATTCAAACCCTAGATCTATCCATCATGATGGTGTGATCTTCCTTCAAGATCCTTTTGTCCATCTTCAAAGATCCATTCATTCTTCTATCAAGGTGGATTCCAAGCATACAATCATGGAGGTTTGACTTAAATTTACATTTATTGATGTTCAAGCTTTCATATCAATATATTTGTTTACATTCAAAATACAATTGCATATCTATCTAATTGCATAGCTTCATTGTTAGATCCATTTCTACTACTTTCTAGCATTCCTATTTCAATTTCAATATTAAGGTTGATTCTAAACTGGGGTTTGACCAAGGAAAACCCCCCCAAAAAAACAAACAAAACCATTTTTCTTGTAGGTATAGGTGCGGGATTTCAGATCTAAGAGTAGATTTGGATACCCTTTTCGGTGAACTTTCAAAATCTGTAAACAAAGTCAGAATTGACCTTCCAATAAAGAATCTATCCTTTGACCTTTTATGAGGGTCAAAGTTGACCTAATCTCATCTTGGAAAAAGGTTTCTAGGTTTTCTTTGTCTCAGCATTTCCAGTCCGAAATAGGTTACAGAATTCGCTGAAAGTACACATAGACATCAGAAATTGGCATTTTTCAGATTTGCCCCAATTTGAGGTTACTATTTGTATTTCAACTATTTCAAATTCTAAACACTTCAATTCTACCTTAGGGAAATACATGGTTTCTCTCTGTCTTTCATATTCTTTATAGATTGATTCGATTGTGCATTAGCCTTTTGGTTGATCAAATTGGATCTCTCCTTTGGGAATTTGGATTTAGGAGTGGATCTCATATTTCCCCCACATACATTACACACATACATACATTTACATTTACACATCTCACATTATAAATAGAGGTGATTCCATTTTACCTCTATTCACCTTTAAAGATAACTCTACCTATCTTCTTCTTTGGTTCCATAGGTTTGTATTCATCTTCTGCATCAATCAGTTTATCCGTCACTGAGTGATGAATATTTTCCTTCCCTCAGGAGTTACTAGGTTGTTTCCTCTTCAACATATCTTTTGCCTTCAGAGCATATTGATAAGCATCTTCAATAAAATCAATCTTTAGCATACCAAGCTCATCCTAAATATTGAATCTTAGACCATTCACATACCAAGCTACCTTTTCCTTATCGAGCTCTTGGTGTCCAGACCGAATAGTAAGTTTTTAGAACTCCTCGATATAATCTTCAACAAATAGATCCTTCTATTTTAGATTCTTCAAATTCTTAAACAAGTCAAGCTCATAGTCAATAGGTATGAACTTAGCTTTCAACTTAGTCACCATCAACGTCCACTGATTGATCTTTGTTTCACCTTCATCTTCTCAGTCTCTTTCTAGTTCTTTCCACCAAAGAGTAGCATGTCCTTTGAACTTTGTCTGTGCTAATCTCACCCAAAGAGGAGCTTCAATTTCTTCTAGCTCAAATAAATCTTCCAGTTCACTAATCAAATCAATTAGATTGTCAGGCTTCAAAGTACTAGAGAAAGTAGAAACTTCCATTCGGTAACTACTGCTAAACCAAGCTCCAGATCTATGCAACTGAGAAGTTTTGTCTTCACCAGATCTATTCCTCAAGTCATCACCACTAGATCTGGTAGTTTCAAATTCTTCATTAGCTTCTTCATATCCATCTTTAGTACCAACATTCTGAGGTACACCAGCAACAACTCTCATGATCTCAGGGACCATGTCATTCTTCATCAATTCTATCTTAGATCTGACATCCGATCTGACTTTATCAGAAATCTTTAATTCCACAACATCACAAAGATATGTAATAGCTCTAGGGTCCAATATTCTTAGAGGCATCCTAAAAGATAAGAGAAACCCTCTACAACAAACCCTCACCAACCACCTTGTGACAATCTCCAAGTTGTGTACAAGTCAGATCTCAATCTGCTACCTTGAACAAACAACTAGGGCAAGATCCACAAGTTCAGTGCTCTAGATCTGCAATCCAAATCATATAATCTCTTCACCAACAAGATCAACTTCGCAAGATTAGCCTTTCTAGGTCAACCTTCACTCCACAAGATCAACCTCTTAGCTCCAATAGGAACAAACTTCAGCTCTGATACCACCTGATGCAGTCAAGGATGGTGGATCCAATGAATGATAGTCCAAACCTTATAACCAATAGAAATACATAGTGGAATACTCAACACAATAGATAACACAACAATTGTTCCAAATAATTTGCATTAACATGCTCGGTTGTAAGGCCTTTTGGGTTATGGCCAATTAAAAATGAAACAATCCTAGAAGATCCACAACAGATCCAATACAATCTCAGCTAGTTCAACTCTGAAGATAATCAGAAGTTGATGGAAACCCTAAGGTGGATCTAAACTTGAGCTCACAAGCCTCCAAGCAATCTCCTTGTCTCCAAGTATGAAAACCCCTAGCTCTACTACAAACAAGTATCAGATATCAATCTAATCTGCAAGATCATGCAAGAACTTTTCCACAACTTTGCAAACTTTAGTTTTCAGAACCTCAAATCCGACTCACTAAGTCTTCAAGTCATGAACTTCTCTAATCTCCTCTTGATCTACCCATGTTCTTTTTAAACATCTACCCAATCATCTTATAAATACTAATCATCATCCACAAGTCAACAAGATGAAACCCTTAACTCTTCCTAATAAATAATTAAATGCCATACAAGTCAGCTTAAAAATCTATACAAACATTTAATTCAGCATGTTGGCCTATAACAATAGCTACCAATAATAAATTCACCAAGTCGGCCCAACAAATTACACATAACTCCAGTCAGTAAGCCAGAACTACCAAGCGATTGTGAATTAACCAAGTACGTTAAGCATCGCTAAGCACTAGTGTCGACCGAGCACCACAGGCATGACCGAGTAACACTTTCACCGAGTGCCAGAGACTATCGAGTTCCTTCAATGACCAAGCTTCCTTAAATGATCGAGATCATTGGTCAAGGCTGCAACTGAGTAATACTGGCCAAAATACCAACACCCCATGCAGTTTCACTGAGGACACAAAATGCCCTGCCTTAACCTTGGATGCCCCTGCATCAGCTTCAATTAAGGATATCGTACGGCCTTTTTCTCTTATGTTTTTCATTGGCTTCGCTGTGGTGACTTTTCTATATTGTCATCTTTTTGTACAGTATGTGTGTCATACCGTCACCAATCCCTTTCCTTCGTATGATGGCTTAACTTTTTTTTGTACAGTGGCTTGACCATATGGGTTTATGTACCATACAGCCAAACACCATATGGTGTTCTTTCCTTGTCTTTTTTTCATTTTTTGTCATACAGCCCTACAGTGCCTCTATTTTTTTCTTGTCGTATGGTGGTCTCCTTTCCGTGCGATAACCTTCTTTCCTCTGCCCGCATGGTGTCTTTGCACATCCCATGTGGTGATGTCTTTTGTGCATCCCATGTGGTGGTCTGATGTGCGGCCCACATGATGGTCTTATGTCTGAGCCGGTGGACATGCCACCCCACCATTCGGTGACATGCCACTGCTCGGTGACATTCCACCATTCTGTAACTACGGAAGGTTCCCTTTTTCTTTTTCTTTTTCTTTTTTTTCATTATTAGTATTATTATTATTTTCAATTCTAATCTAATTTCCTTTTGAATGCTTCTTTTGTTGCCCATATGGATGGCTCTTAGGTCACCTTCCTAATCTCTTGAGTCCCTTTCCATCCTCTCAGTTGTTCTGTCCCTCCTCTTGGGCCCATCCTCTCCAAGTAAGGTTTCAATTTGGACCCATTGATGGCCTCATGTATCTCCAGTCCCTAGAGAGGCCACAAATTGACAGCCCCATCATAGTCGACTTCTCAAAATTTCCTTGGCTTCATCTCATTCTTTCTATTGTGTTTCAGTCATTCCCTCAAGCTTTCCTTGTCGCCAATTCTTTTTTCAATGGCAATTGAAAGGCTTGGAACCATAAATTCTACAGGGACCATGGTCTCTTGCCTGTACATAAGAAGAAGGAGAATAAGGATTTTGAAGGTTGCAGTCATCTACTCAAGATTCCAATCATTGCGAACACAAATGATCTTAGGTTCATCTTCCTTGTAATCACCGTACTCAGGGGGGAAATATTTCTAGCTCTTCCTCAATACTTAGTATACTACATGCTAGTTAGAATAGTTTTCAATCCTCTATTTTCTAGTGCAAGAGATCATTTAGTGAATCTGCATCATCCTCTGAGTATTCCCCCAATCTTAGCACACCTTCACTATTCAGTTCCATTTTGTCCCTTCCTTCATCCTGTTGATCATTTTCTTCTTCAGAGTAAGATTCTGAGTCTAAAGAAGAGGCTATCTCTTCACTCACCATCTGGGTGTGAAGGTCGATGGTGAAATTCCTCCCCCATTCTCCATCAAGAGGGTGTTTTTCTTCCAATTATGGTTTACCTTATCCGTGACTAGCCACCTTCGACCCAGAATGGCATCATAACCTTTCTTTTTCAAAGGTATCACCACAAAGTCTAGTACAAATGGCTGCGAGCTAATGGTGACCCATTGTGCTATCAACATTCCAAAGGGTTTGACACCTTATTGATTGGCACCTAACAAGTTGCAGGTTTTGGGCCATAAGGTTGGCTTTCCCAATTTCTTCCATGTCTCCTTCAAAAGGACATTCACTCCAGACCCTTCGTCCACTATAGTGTATGTTAGGATGGAGCTAGGGATGTCCATCTTGATGACTATTAGGTACCTTCTACTGTTTATAGAAAGTATCATCAGGTCAGTTGCAAACCCTCCATGAATGTCTATACGTGTGGTATTTGGTTACGTGGCCAAGTTCCCCAATAGTGTCATTCCCAAGTGAGGCATGGTGTGAAGGAGGTCATGGAGTTTCACCAATACCTCTACCTGTAACATTTGTCTTAGAATGTTTTTTTCTACCTCCCTCCAGCCTGAGGTGGTAGCCATCTCCCATCTTTCTTCCGGTGCCTTTGTTTCCTTCTCTATTTCTTCGTTACCCTCTCGTGCCCCTTGTTTTGCTTATGATCATGTGATGGCTAGTACCCCCTCATCACTTCGCGTTCCATCAATGTTGAGCAAGTGGACCCTAGATTTTGGGTAGTTGGCATCCTCATGGTTGCCAGGACCACACTAGTGGCATAGCTTCTATGGGGTGTTGCCCTTGTCGCAATCCCTCACAAAGTGGCCCCATTGATTGCAAGCTTCACATTGGATCATCGGTAGACCCTTGGAGTCATATTGTATTTGACTCCTTTTGTTGGTGTTATTGGTATTGCCCCTTCCACCATCACATTGGTTGCCTCCGTACCCACCTGAGGATGCATTATTGTTAGTCTCTCCCCTTGATGTAGATGGTTTCTCTTGGGTAAATAGCACTTGTTGATTCCTCACCTTCATGTTGTATGGGAATTCCTTGGTGGAATGGCCCATGATCTAGAAAATGTCACAAAATGCCATTTTGGGACATGACCCCTTTGTACGGCCACTCACCTTGAAATCCATACACCATATGTCAACTTCCCTCTTGCTGGTACCCCCTTTCATGGTCTTGAACTCCTTCATCATTCTCTCCATATCCTTTTGGAGTGCCATGACTTTTTTGTTCGACTCGCCATCACAACCACTATCATCATTTGAAGTGTCATCTTCGTCAAAAGAGGACTTGCTTCTTTTCTTCTTGGAGGTCTTCTATTCACTCTCCAAGTCCATCACCCGGTTATAGGCATCTACATATGAGGTGGGGGCACTATCCTCATTTTCCTCCATAGGTTAGATTTCAGGCCCTCCATGAACCATCTTTTCTTCAAGTCATCTGATGGTTGGCTATCTATTTTTCTAACTAACTCCTTCAGCCAGTGACTATAAGCCTACATAGTCTCTTTTTTCCCTTGCTTGGTTCCATATATTTCAGAGATGATTTCATTATCATCTCACAGGAGCCTAAACTCCTTTTCAAATACCTTCTTCAATAAATCCCAGGTGGTCACTCCACTTTTATCTAAGTCAGAGTACCAATCAATTGCTACCCCTCGGAGGGTTGCCAAAAACTATTTCATCCATTCCGCCTGGGTAGTGACTCCATTCAGAGACCAAATTGTCTCACATGTGCGGCAATGTTGAACATGGTCTTCTTTTCCATCATTGTGGAACTTGGGTAACTTCTTCTTGTTAGCCACTATATTCACCCTCAAGGGTGGGATGGTGGTATGTACCACTTGTTGCATTTTCGGTTGGGTCACCAGAAGTATTTGTTGTGTTGGTTGTATAATAGGTTGGGATGGTCCTACCGGTGTCGATACCCTAGAAATATTTGGTACCATACCACTTGATGTCCCCAAACTACTAGAGTTGTCCAAGCCTGGTGGGATACTATGATCCCTATGCCCCTCTATCACTTTGATACTTAGCGGCAGTGGTATCCTGAGCCTCCCTCTATGTGGCTTCCTCTTATTCCTTCCTTCGGGCTTCTCTTGCTTCTGTCTGTGGGGTTAAGATTAAGGACCTGAACAAGCTCCTTGTTTCCTCCAGGCAGTCCTTGTCACTTCTTCCAGCCTCCTGGTTAGATTCCTCCAGATGCTCACCTTTACTTACTCCCTTTGTTATTCCTTTAGCGTATCTTTTGAATCTCTCCCTTCGCTTAGCTTGCTACTATGCGAGTACAGCAATTCTAGCGGCTTGTTCTTCTTCGAGTTCCTTCTTTAAATTTCTATTTTTATTCAATTGATTAGGCATAAATTATATTCAATCATCAATTGTCAGAGCATGCTCTTCTTCAAAAACTTATGTGATTTCATCCTCATTTTTCCTCACATTGATATTCTTCTCCAATGGTATTCCCATCCATCCACTCATTCTGCCACTTTCTAGATTCATTTGGCAACGGTGCCAGATGTTTGCCCGCTGGGGTAAACTTAGTTTTGCACAAACATAGTATAGGAAATATAATAAACGTAGAATATATCAGAGAATAATAGATGCTTTCATTAATCATTCCAATGTATGAGTACATTCACATAATGATAATTGTAATAATAATAATTCCTTCACCTGTAGGTGGTACATATTTATCTACCCAAAGGGTTGTGACCATATGTCACCACCCGATCCAACTACCCTTCGGTAATAACTTATTACCATTGGAATAACATAACTAATACATGACATATAATAAAGTAGTCTTTCCAGCTAACAGGAAGGCCCTAGATACACGATATGCAAGCAGTACCTTCAACATATCACTAATGCATCAAATTTCCCTACCAAGTTATTGAAATCCCCATAGAAGGTGATCTAAATCCATTTCAATATTGTATCACCTTGAGGGCTAGTTGTAAAAATCAAGTACCACTGAACCAGGAAGCCAATATTCCTACAACTTTTAGTTCAATTCCCAAATACATACCAAGGATGGGAATTAAAATATCAGTCCAAGACAAGATTTGGTGAGTACCACTAGGAAAAATCCTTCACTATTACTAACACTAGTAAATTTTAGCTTGTTTTTCAATGAGGATTAGTCAATTTTTAGATGCCAATTGGTCGACCAAATGATCATAACTATTGTCAAAGTTCTTTTATTGATTATTCGACACATAAAACCATCGTCAAAATTGCGATGTCTATAGCGGTTGAATTATTGATGAACCCACCGTCGAAATAATCACTTCAACCTGGAAGAATTATCGGCCATACCTTTCATCTATGCGACCAATGTTGGTCAAAATTGAGAGGACTTATGGGTCAGAATAGTCATTGAGTGTATAGCATTCTCTTCAAAATGATAAAACAATGTTGGTCAAAATTGCGATGAGCGGTGGTCGGAATAGTCGTCGAGTATATAGCATTCTTGTCGATAAGTATATTCTTTTGACCGTTGAAAAAGAGACAATAATTTTTTTTGATTTTTTTAAAAATAAAATATATTATCCAATTAAGCATAGCAATAATATGCTTAATCTATTAGTAATAATATGCTTAATCTATTAGTAATTATATGCATTTAATCTACCAATTACTAATAGTTTTGTACTACACATGCAACGTATTGTCACCTTGAAGATAGTTTGTGCCATGTGTGATGGTTAAGTAATGGGAAAGTTATGATGATATAATTGTAGAACTACTGGTCCCTTGAAACTTTTTTAAAAAATTCTAAAAAGATGCACTCTCATGGAATACAATGACTTCAGGTTATGCACAAAATGGATCTATTTTCTATCACCATGTTCTTATCCTATGTCAAAATGGGAGATTTATGACACGGTATAGATTTATGGGGTCACTTGAGTGATCCAAGAATTTATGTAAGGTTCAAGGACCTATAGGTATATCTAAGTTTTTTATATGGCCATTGATGCCATTATTATCATGTAATTACACTTCAAAGTGCAAAGATGCCAAAAAGATGTAAAATTGCATTTTTATGCAATTATGGCCTAAAGGGATAAATGAGGGTTTAGTAGAGGTTTAGGGAGTTTAGGGGATTAGGATAGGAACCTAAAACCTTTTGAAAGGTTAAAGATGATGCAAGAAAGATTAAAGTAGTCGAAGTTGACAACTAGTTGTCAACTAGACAACAACGTAAACAAATAACTAACTATAATAGTCATATAACTAACTCTGTAGGTTAAGAAGAAATTGAAAATTAGCTTGTAAGGGGATTTTGGTTGGTCTTGTACGTGATTTATATGGGAGAGGAGTCTTAGAAGTTGTGGGGAGGTGTGTATGGTCGAAGAAGACAATGTAATGAACTACCAAGAAATAAACTTTTAATTCTTTACAAACAGTCACTTCTCTGCTCATGAAGACACAATCCAGTGTTTATATTATTAAACTCTCTATTCAATGCAACATTGATAGGAAAAGCATTCATTGATTGGTATTATAAGTTTTGATCATTCCATGTACTGATTATATTATTTTGAAGTCTTAAAATCAAAGAATTTTAGTCCTTTTATTAATTGTTCATGTACAGTGCTTGGCGTGCAAACAATCTTTGTCTTGAAGAACCAATGATTTCCTAGGCTCTATCAAATAGTTGGCAAGAAATGATGTATTCAATATTTCTAAAGTGCTTCAAAAGGCTTAAACTCACCAAGACTCTTCACAAGATTTCTAAGTGATATATTCGATGTTATTGACTTACATTTTCTTGGATTCAAGGACTTTAGAATATTGACATACATGGGGGGTGTATTGGTGCAAGGCACCTAGGCCATTCAGTTTTTCTTTGGGACTTGAGCTCTATATTTTGTTTTTCTTTTTAATAAAGGATGTCTTCTAAATTCTGAGACCATCCTATGGTTTGGTGTTAGTCCTTCTTGTGTGGAGGTGTGTATGGTTGAAGAAAACAATGTAATGAACTACCAAGCAATAAACTTTTAATTCTTTACAAACAATCAAATTTTTGCTCGTGAAGACATAGTCTAGTGTTTATATTGTTAAACTCTCTATTCAATGCAACATTGATAGGAAAAGTATTCATTGATTAGTATAATAAGTTTTGATCATTCCATGTACTGATTATATTGTTTTGAATTCTTAAAATCAAAGAATTTTAGTCCTTTTATTGACTGTTCATGTACAATGCTTGGCGTGCAAACAATCTTTGTTGGAAGATGTGGCCCTAACTCACATTTTCACTGTTGGGATTCAATGCCACTATGTGAAAGGTGAGTTAAGGAAATACTTTATAAGATTTCAAAAGCTTAGAGTTGGGAAGGTTAGTTTTCTTTTTGAACAATGATTCCCTAGGTTGAATATTTCGTATGTATTCAACCAGACAAGTTGAAACTTGACTGCAGCAACAAACAAAAACCACGTGGGATCAAGTTATTGGATGAATTGAGCCCTTAGAGTTCATGGGATTGCCATATATTAAAATCAATATGCACAGAATTGTTAAGAGGACATATGTTCAAGTCATCTAATGTTGTTAGAAAAAACATTGACTAGGACCTTAGCAAAAAAATCTTATGAAATTCAGTTCTGCATAACTACATACAAAAACAAACACAATATTCCTTATTGAAAGAATCAGTCACCTTGTTGAGATTTATCAAATTGATAAAAATAGAATCATATAGTTCACACTGCTTCCAAAAAACTACTTTCAAATATTGTCCACTAGGCTAAAATTCTGACAGGAAAAAACAAAAAAAACTTATCATTGCAGGAACTTGATTTGGGAAGATAAGGAACTTCAACATCTGAAATTATGAAAAACTATGTTTGAATGAAAATGAATCATCAATTTAACTGAAACAAGAGTTAACCAAGTCTTTAATGTCATTTGATTGAATTAATTATAAATATTCAAATATTTGGAGATGGAGGAGGATGGCCCAATACACTGAAGGTACCTAGGGAACAATATATCCAAAATCTTATTGTCAATATTTTTAGAAGTACAAAGCATGGTCGTGAATGAAAAATAGTTCATTCACAGTGCATTGGCCTCAATAACCTCAAATGGCATAGTAGAAAACCAACCAACTTAACTCAAGGTGGAATTTATTTTTTCACATTCAAGGTACCATTACATAGTTTATTGCACCTGTCATTATGCCTCCATAAAATTAAGTTATTTACTTGGAAATGATACTAAGCTGAGAAACTAGAATAATTTAGATCTTGTGACTCTTTATCATCAATGTGAACAAGATGATGCAGTTGCTCAAAATCACACATGGTTTCTGCATCAAACCCTCCTACAAACTGCAAATATGGCAGATAAATAAATGGAAAAAGAAAACATTACTCAAAGCAATATAATAACAATTGAGGCCATTTATCTACATGTCACATGAAGTGAATATTACCTGATGAGATCTGAAAGCAAAATGCACACCCTGAAGTAGAAAGAATTCCTATGCAAGCTCATTTTCTTAGTTTCCCATCGACTCCAGCTCTATAGATATTTGTCTCATGTATTTCTTTGCTAGCTTAATGGAACCTAGCTTTATCTGTAACAAAGAAGATCATTAAATTATGAGTTTGAGCATAAGCATAAATTCATACATTCAAAAGGGACAACAGTACCAAAAATATGGGCTTCTAAATGATTGTTGATAGCTAATAAGCATGCATGACATACCATATAATGCTCTCTACCCAGCACCATTCTTATAGTAAGATGTCCCAAAACTTCATTTTTAAAATCTGTACTAGGAATGTACATTTGAGTTGAAATTGAGAGAGAATGGATTTTGAATTTAAGGGAAGTTTCCATGAAGTGAGAAGCCTCACTGATGTCTTGATGCAGGAGCATCCTGGGTGTAAGAGCAATCTTGCATCACCCAAAAATATTTTTGTTTTTGAATTCAATAAGGGCTATCTTGTGCAGAGCTGCTATTTATGGAAAGTTACTATTTTTGGTAATTTTTGTATGTGCTCAGAATGATCTAATTTCTTTCTTGGAGGTTCATTTTGGTCATATAAGTCTGCCAGTAAAGTTTCATTTCCAGATCAAGTGTATGTTGGAAGATATTGAAGATTTTTGGTATTGGCAACAGGGTACAGAAACTTTGAACTCAGTTTTGAAGGCTTTAGAGGCCCCGGATGAGGTTGAAAATTTGGGGGACAAGCACTTGCATTGGTCAAGCCTGTAGAGTGCTTCGTGGTGTTTCCAAAATGGGGTTACAATAGCCGATCGGGTCAACTGGTGATGACTTATGGTCTTCGGAAGTTGGGCCACCTGAAATGGCAGAAAATAATTTTCTTCAAAATTTCTGTTCGGGTTTCAAAAGTTATCTTGAGCCGACTATGATGTAATAAAATGTAAAATAAAATAATTCTAAGTTTGGTCGGCCTTATTGGCTAAAATTCTGGAACCTTCCCAGGCAGTGGAAAATTGCCTATATAAGGAAGGTTGTATTATTGTCTTAGGTAGTTCAGAATAGTTCTGGGTAGTAGATCTGGGTAATAGTTCAAGGTTTTGTCCTACAGAATATTGTAAGGGAATGCCCATGTGGCTTTGCATATTGTAATTCTGAAAGTTTGTAATTCCACATTGGTGGAGATAATAAGAAGCCAATTTTCTGTTCTTGCATATTGTTGTTGTTTCTCTATTTTTGTTATGTGTTTGTGGTATTAAGGGGAGCACCCTTCATCAAGTGGTATCAGAGAAGGAGTTTCTGAGTGTGTAAATAGATCGCCGACTGTGAGGCGGTTTGCACCAGGACTGTGGTTTGGGTTTCAGCGCGCATCGCAAAAAATGCCTCCACGAAGGGAACGTGGCGGAAGAGTGGGTGTTGTAACACCTAAGGTTAGGGCACTGCAGAGACAAGTGCGAGCATTGCAAGAAGAGATTCGTAGAAGAATGAATCTTAATGTTAAAGATGAAAGTGAGGATGAAGCTGAAGAAGAATATCAAGGAGAAGTCGAAATTGTGAACCAGGAGGAAGAAAGACTTTTTCGAACCATTTCTAAGATTGGGAAAAGACCTAAGATTGAGGTTCCTACATTTTCTAGAAATCTTAACCCAGAAGAATTGATCGACTAGATCAATGAATGTGAGGAATATTTTGAGTATGAAGATGTTGAGGATCCTGATAGGGTCAAATTTGTGAAGGCCAGACTGAAAGGTCATGTGAAGATATGGTGGCAAGAGATTCAGTTGGAGCAAAATAGAAAGGGAAAGGAGAAAATCATGAGATGGGATTGGATGGTGGATAAATTGAAGCGACAGTTCATTCCTGTTGATTATGAACTTGACCTACTAAAAAAAATACAGAGTTTGAAGCAAGCAGGAAGATCTATTTAGGAGTATACAGAGGAGTTCTATCGACTTCTCATCAGAACAGGCCATGCAGAAGCTGATCAGGAGAAAGTTGCCCGATACCTTAATGGGTTAAGGCCAAGCATTCAGGAGGAGTTGAATCTGGTTCGAATGAACAGTATTGAAGAGGCATACCAGTTTGCCCTAAAAGTAGAGGAAAAGTTGAACAAGAAGTTTGAGAGCAGACAAAACGGAAGAGGTCGTGGTGGGCGATCTGGTGGATGGTCATATGGTGGCCGAAATGAAGATCTGAAAAAGAAGGATGAGGCCAGTAGCAGTCAAAATCAGTGAGGAAATAATTCCAATCGCTTCCAGGATCAGAATAATAGAGATCAGAGAGGAAGAGGAAGAGGATAAGGATCTGGAAGAGGTGGCTTCTGTGGAACATGTTTTCACTGTGGAGAAGAAGGGCATAGGGCATTTGAATGTCCTCAGCACCAAGGTAGAACAGACAGGAGAAATGAAGGCCAGGCCAAAGTTGCACATGTAGATGAAGATGCCAAATCATCAAATTCTGAAGATGCTGAAAGAGGAGAAACATTGATTAACAGAAGAGTCCTGTTGAGTGGTGAGAATGAACCTGAGCAAAGGAGGAGCCTGTTTCGCACCAGATGCAAGTGTGAAGGTAAATGTTGTGATGTGATTATTGATAGTGGAAGCACTGACAATTTGGTGTCAGAAGAGATGGTGACAAAGTTGAAGCTCAAGAGACAGAAACACCCACATCCATATCAGATTGCCTCGGTACAGGATGACAACAAGGTCATGGTCAATGAACAATGCCTAGTGAAGTTCAAGATTGGCGGATACCAAGATGAGGTATTGTGTGATATCATATCTATAGATGCATGTCATATGTTGTTGGGTAGACCATGGCAGTTTGACAGATGTGTTGTACATGATGGTCGTGCGAATACCTATTCCCTGACAAAGGATGGAGTGCGACATAAGTTAAAACCATTGAAGGAGACTGAAGAAAAGGTATGTGGTAATGCAAGGATAACTTTTGTTGATGGAAGAAATTTCCTAGATGGTATGAGGCATGAGCATGCATGTTTTGCTTTAATTCCAAAAGCTAGTAAAGAGGAAGCAGAAGATGTTCCTGTAGAAGTTGTAGATTTGTTAAACGAGTTTCAGGATATTGTATCCGATAACATGCCTGATGGATTACCACCAGTCAAGAAGATCAGTCATCAGATGGACTTGATCCCAGGAGTGAGTTTTCCGAATAAGGCAGCACACAGAATGACACCTGCAGAAAGTGAGGAGTTGAATAGACAAGTACATGAACTGTTACAGAAAGTATTGATCCATGAGAGTCTGAGTCCCTGGGCTGTACCAACGGTATTAGCACCAAAGAAGAATGGAGAATGGAGGATGTGTACAGATTCTAGGGCAATAAATAAGATCATAATCAAGTACAAGTTTCCATTGCCATGAATGGATGATATTATGGACTGTTTGAGTGGAGCTGTGTACTTCTCAAAGATAGATCTGAAGAGTGGATATCATCAGATTCAGATCAGAGAAGGAGATGAATGGAAGACTGTCTTCAAGACAAAGGAAGGACTATATGAGTGGTTAGTCATGCCTTTTGGGCTAACCAATGCACTGAGCACTTTCATGCAGCTCATGAACGAGGTTCTGAAAGAATTTCTAGGTAAGTTTGTCATTGTTTACCTAGATTATATTTTGATCTTTAGTAAGACATTGGATGAGCATATGATGCATATTCATATGGTATTTGAGAAGTTGAGAGAAGAGAAATTGTTGATTAATTTGAAGAAGTGCAGTTTTGTGAAGAAAGAGTTGGTGTATTTGGGGTTTGTAGTTTCAGGAGAAGGTCTAAAAATGGACCCAGAGAAGGTACATGCTATCCTTGAATGGCCTACTCCAAGGAGTGCTACTGAGCTAAGATCTTTTCATGGTCTAGTTAGCTTTTACAGAAAGTTTATCAGAAATTTTAGCAGTATTTGTGGACCCTTGACTGAAACAATGAGAGGGGATAGAAAAGAGTTTAAGTGGACTAATGGGGTAGAAAAGAGTTTTCAATTGTTGAAAAAAAAAGTTACAGAACAACCTATTTTAGCACTTCCAGATTTTAATAAGGTGTTTCAAGTAGATTGTGATGCTAGTGGTACTGCAATAGGAGCTGTTATGAGCCAAGAAGGTAAACCTGTTGCTTATTTCAGTGAGAAGTTAAATGATGCCAAGAGAAAATATTCTATCTATGATCAAGAATTTTATGCTATAGTTCAAGCATTAAAGAAGTGGAGACATTATCTGCTTCCTAAGGAGTTTATTTTGTATACTGATCATCAAGCTTTGCAATATTTGAATAGTCAAGGAAAGTTGAATCAGAGGCATTTGAAATGGGTTGACTTTTTGCAAAGTTATATATTTGTTTTGAAACACAGGAGTGGAAAGTCTAATAGGGTTGTAGATGCTCTTAGCAGAAGGCAACTATTGCTGACAAAAATGCAGATTGAAGTGGTTGGGTTCAAGGAACTCAAGAATTTGTATCCAGAGGATCCTGATTTTGGTGAAGCTTGGAAAGCTTGTACAGAACCTGTTACTCTAGACAGGACAAAATGGTTGGATTTCATCATCCAAGATGATATGCTATTCAGAGGGAGTCAGTTGTGCATTCCACGAAGTTCTATGAGGGAGAATCTCATCAAGGAGAAGCATAGCGGAGGATTAGCTGGACATTTTGGTCATGATAAAACCCTTGCTTTGGTTAGTGAAAATTATTATTGGCCACAATTGCAGCAAGATGTGAAGAAGTTTGTACAGAGTTGCAGAGTATGTCAGATGGTGAAAGGAGTGAAGCAGAATACAGGGTTGTATCAGCCATTGCCTATACCAGAGAAGCCTTGGGAGGATATCAGTATGGACTTTGTTCTTGGTTTACCGAGGACACAGTGGGGACATGATTCAATTTTTGTGGTGGTTGAAAAATTTTCAAAGATGGCACATTTCATTCCCTACAAAAAGAGTAATGATGTTGTTCATATAGTAGAATTGTTTTTCAAAGAAGTAGTGAGACTACATGGTTTACCAAAGACCATAGTTTCAGATAGAGACACTAAGTTTGTTGGATATTTATGGCGTACATTGTGGAAGAAGTTGAAGATAGATTTGAAGTTCAGTTCATCACATCATCCACAGACTGATGGACAGACAGAGGTGGTGAATAGAAGTTTGGAAAATCTGCTGAGATGTTTGGTTGGGGATAAGCCAACAGGATGGGATTTGATTTTACCACAGGCAGAATTTGCATACAATAATTCTGCCAATAGGAGCACTGGTAAATCACCATTCCACATTGTATATGGAAGTAGTCCAAGAAATGCATCTGAATTGAGAAAGATAGATAAAGGAGAAATAAGTAGTGCTGAGGCTGAGGATTTTGTAGAACATTTGAAGAACATCCATGAGGAGGTGAGGAAGCATATTACCAAGATGAATGCGCAGTATAAGACTAAGGCAGATGAGAAAAGGAGGCATAAAAAATTTTAGGTTGGGGATGAAGTCATGGTTCATTTGCGGAAGGAGCGATTTCCGGTTGATACATATAACAAGCTGAAAATGAAGAAGTTTGGACCATGTAAGATATTGAAGAAGCATGATTCAGGAAATGCATATGAAGTAGAATTGCCTAGTGAGCTGAATATTTCACCAGTGTTTAACATTTCAGATTTGACAGAGTATCATGAAGGAGGTGTTGAAGATGAGATCACAACGGCACAGTGGAGTATTCCAGCAAGTAGTTCAGACACCAAAGAGATTGAGGATATACTGGATAGTCGTGTTGGCAGAAACACAAGGAACAGGACATATGAAGAATATCTGGTCAAGTGGAAAGGATGACCTATTGAAGATTCATCATGGCTAACAAAGGAGGAGGTTAACCATCTTGGTTTTCCTCTGCACACCTGAGTCATGACAGGGTCACTTCTCAAATTACCCTGGGTGTCTGATGCAGGAGCATCCTGGGTGTAAGAGCAATCTTGCATCACCCAAAAATATTTCTATTTTTGAATTCAATAAGGGCTATCTTGTGTAGAGCTGTTATTTATGGAAAGTTACTATTTTTGGTAATTTTTGTATGTTCTCAGAATGATCTAATTTCTTTCTTGGAGGTTCATTTTGGTCATATAAGTCTGCCAGTAAAGTTTCATTTCCAGATCAAGTGTATGTTGGAAGATATTGATGATTTTCGGTATTGGCAGTAGGGTACAGAAACTTTAAACTTAGTTTTGAAAGCTTTAGAGGCCCTGGATGAGGTCAAAAATTTGGGTGACGGATGCTTGCACAGGTCAAGCCTGTAGAGCGCTTTGTGGCATTTCTGAAATGGGGTTATAATAGCCGATCGGGTCAACTGGTGATGACTTATGGTCTTCGGAAGTTGGGCCACCTGAAATGGCAGAAAATAATTTTCTTCAAAATTTCTGTTCGGGTTTCAAAAGTTATCTTGAGCTGACTATGATGTAATAAAATGTAAAATAAAATAATTCTAAGTTTGGTCAGCCTTATTGGCTAAAATTCTGAAACCTTCCCAGGCAGTGGAAAATTGCCTATATAAGGAAGGCTGTATTATTGTCTTAGGCAGTTTAGAATAGTTCTGGGTAGTAGATCTGGGTAATAGTTCGAGGCTTTGTCCTATAGAATATTGTAAGGGAATGCCTATGTGGCTTTGCATATTGTAATTCTGAAAGTTTGTAATTCCACATTTGTGGAGATAATAAGAAGCCAATTTTCTGTTCTTGCATATTGTTGTTGTTTCTCTATTTCTGTTATGTGTTTGTGGTATTAAGGGGAGCACCCTTCATCATGTCTCCAACCAATTTCAGTTTTATGTCAAAACTAATAATTTCTACCAATTTAGGGCTCATAGCCTTTATTTTTTATATTCAAGTCCAATCCAATCATGATACTCATCTAATGCATGGTTTTTTTCATTTACACATCTATAGTGAATAAAATGCCACAAATGACAATTTGTCATATACACTAAAGGAAACTTTATATTTGCAAAGAGGCTTGAAGCATAGAACAATTCAAAATCTTCAAATATAAAGGTGGATATGAGAAAACAAAGAAAACCTCTAATCCTTGTTAATCCTTGCAAATGCAAAGACTGTGAAGTAGAAGTATACAAATTTCTAATAGAAATTGAGTCAATTAAGTTGTTCTTATTAACTAATTGAGCAACTATTTCTCCAAAAGTACGTAATAGATAGATCAAGATGCATAGACTTAGAGTAACCGACCCAAGATGGCTAGAAATGGAAATAAGTTATTCAAGAAAACTTGATAACCTATTTTCAGCCTGAAATGAATAAAAGGAAATGGATTCCTTTCTTAGCTATAACTAGCACTTCAATAGTAATGTAGCAGAATAAAGATAAACTTTTTCCCAATGTGACATAATTGGAACTTTGTCAAAATTCTAATTTTTAAAACCATTCTTCAGTAGAACTCAGTCCAGTCTTAACTTTTAAAAGGTATCAGCTTAAGACAAACTTATTGATGCTAAATATAGATTCAAAGTTGCATTGTTTTTAAAAAAATAAGTCATCATTCATGTAAAGACATATTTGCAAGGTCAATGTTGTAGCAATCAAGATAGTAATCAGAGTCTTTTCTCATCAAAAAATCATTCTATAAGTGAGTAGTCAAAGAGCCTAAGGAGACATCAACAAGATAATATAATCACCACAATATATAAAACCTAGTGAAATCAAGGGCAACCAATATAGAGATATGAAGTTATGATGTGTTACAAAGACATGAGGTCCAACATGGAAAATGATCAAATCAATGGTAAATAGACCGACCAAGTAAAGTGAGAATAGAGACTTTTGAAAGGTAATAGATTCAAATATGGACAAAGCAATGATGCATTAATAGATATAGCACATCAAAAGTTAAATTTGCATATATTAACTGAGTGAGTAGGTTACTAGACACATGTTTTTAGTTCATAGTCATTTGGTACAACTACAAATGAAATGCATAAAGAAGTGTTATAACATGAACATGAGATAGTGGTATCTAAACAAAGGTAAGTTTTCAAAACTTGCATTCAAGGTATCAAAGGATACTACATGAACAATCATTAATACCATAAATCAATGCCCATTTTACTACAATGCATGTGCATATTATCTAATTTCAAGTGATACTATAGGGTTAAAATGAAGTTAAACTAGAACATTGGGGCAGTCATCGGTATGGTCATATGACAAAGCTGTCATGCATGCAGTCATAAAGAACAATTATGAAGTAATCATAATTAGAGTTAAAACACTTATCAACGACATAAAAAGACTACAGAATTGATAAGCAAAGTACATCTTGGCATTTGATACAAGAAGCTTGAGTTAGGCGTAAATCAAGGAACTACATACAACCACATTTGATAAGGGATAACATATCACTTTTCCAGAAGGATGATTGAATGTTCTCAAGAGGGTATTCATCTAAAAACATTGAAAATGATGCTTCTAAATAAAAAGAGTAACATTAATAAAGTGGGACTAATTATTATCAAGATTATGTTCAGTTGGCCTTTCTAGATTTATCTATATGCATATGACTGAAATATGCTTGTATGGAAGTCAATTCCTAGATATAGGATTTAGATCTTCCATTGATCAGTTGTTGGATTGACACCATTTTCACAAATCTTGCAAGTGCATTAAGGACTCATGACCACTTCTTCAACTAGTTGATCTAGGATACAACATAGTCCATCATTTTCTTAGGTAGTAGGGAAGTAAAAGGGGTAGGAAGAAACATGAGAATGAGTCATTCAGAGGTAGCTAATAATTTTTCATCTAGATTTTTAGGCTTAAAGCTAAGTTCTTTATAAAAATTCCCCATTCACTCTCGTATCTATAAATCTAATTTGATGAACATGGTGATGCAGATTGGTTGATGAACATTTTTAAGAAGTAAAATATTTCTTAAAGTGAATGAGAAATAATATGGAATTAGAAGTAGGTTTTTTTTTACCATTGAATCTATGTCATTGGTTTAGTTTGAGCTTCACTTGGTTTTGAGAATAGTTTAATATTCTCTACTTAACAAGGCCAACCACGTGAAGGTGGAAGCTCATTTGGCCATGGCTTGATAGCCTTCCTTGAAGGCAATCTTTTTGTGTTCTACTATGGCCTCTAAATTAAATTTTGAGCCCTGCATTTTTTTATTAAACAAAATTATTTATATTTTATTAATAATTTTTCTCTAGAATTCATTTACTGCTACTTACAATTTGTGCTTTAATTTTTGAATATCCACCAGAGCCAAGTTTGTGCTACCCAATCTTTCGCAATCTAGCCTTTGTTGCCTTTGATGTGTCCTACAACCTATGAAAAGTTTGAAATATGTTACATTAGATATAAAGATCACTAATTAGTGCATTATTACATTCTACTATTAGTTAATACTATTTCATACCTTCTTCTCTCATTTGCTAGTGTAATTCCTCTTTGAGTGTCCCCTTTCTCCTTTGCATCCAAAATGAACTCATTCCAATCCCTCACTAGAATAAAGGGAGGACGCTCGTACTTTGGATTCTAAACAAGACTCCTTCTATATGAGTCCCTCATAGTCTTAAGATGTTTGGCAGCTTTTTCTAAAAAAAATTTCTCCTCAAAAATATTACTACCAAACTCATCCTCTAAATCTTTAATGAGCTGATCTTTTAATTTTTTATCTTGCAAGTTCCACCTTTTAAGAAAAAATACAAAATTGTTAGATAGAAAAATTAACTAAAGTTGTGTACCTTGAATATAGTAAAAGAAAAGGCCTGAATGAAAGGAAAAAGATTGTACCAATTAATGATATGAAATAAAAATAGTGGGATAGGGTTAGTTCACTTATGATGTTCCACCTTGTATGTATGGTGGGCCCGAATATCTTCAATGTGAAGTCATAAAGCATCTTATAAAAAGAATCATTTCTGGCAAAAATGTCATGGGATCATCAATCCAAAACTTTTTATGAATAGGTAAATGCATATTAAAATATAAATAATAATAATTTTAAAGTACCTGGAAGCTTAGGACATTTTAAAGGCATCAATTATTTATCATCAATCAACAATGACGTCTGCATAACTCTCATGCTAGAAACACGGGTAGATCCAGGACATGATGGTGAATTATCACCAATACAAGTACTCTAACCTATATCTAGCATAGCAGACGGCACTGGTGTATCTCTTACTCCACAAAATTAATCCACTATGAGATGCACCCAAGATTAAAGTACAAATTATCAAATCATAATTAACACAAAACCAAATATACCAAAACAAATATTTACCAGGCATATACCATGAAGGCATTGATGTTTTCATGCCCCTTGTTGCTGACATTGCACTCAAAAATCTTAGATGGACATCGGTTGACCTCCTAGGAGGAGTTGCTTGCACTTGATCACCTGAACAATACATTGTTAGCAAAGACATTCTGAAATAATAAAAGTAAGAGTTAACTTAAGAAGTTTTTGAATGTTCCAAAGAAAAAATTCCTTGTAGCTTCTCAACTTAAGGATTATTTTACCTGAGGTGGCCGGAGCTCTTCTAGTACTGGCCTCACCGCGATGTCCATGAGCAGGTACTTGAGAAACCAAAAAATCATGTAACAAAAATACATACATATTTTAGTTCACGACATAAAAGATTATAAAATATAAACCTTTATTGAACTTTTGTTATAAGTAAAGATTCATTACTGCTTACTTCAAAATGACGTGCTTGCGCCATCAATTCATCTATCCTTTTCAGCATCTCCTCGGTTGAATTTGCATCTTCCAAAATGCTAATAATTTTTGCATTGACTCTTTTTAGTTTTTTCTTCACCCTATTTATTAGATTAGGGATTTATGGGATATCCTCATCTATATCTACATCTATTGCCTTTATTGTTTCATGTGCTTTTCCCCTATCCTGAACATCAAATTGTGACAGGAATATCAGTAAAACTATCATAATAACTCCAAAACCCTAAATAAAATAACATAATAATATAACATTTTTCAACTATCTAATTTGAACAATTTCAATAAGGTTTACCGTTGCTAAAGAATGGGTGGGAGGAGCATCCCCGCAGCCTCTATCATGTGGGGGATCCATGTCATCCTATGACAAAGATTAAATATAAAAACTTTAGCGAACTAAAAGCAATAGACTTAGCAAAAAAAAATTATTA
Organism: Chamaecyparis obtusa; assembly: GCA_027943335.1. Classification (NCBI taxonomy): domain Eukaryota; kingdom Viridiplantae; phylum Streptophyta; class Pinopsida; order Cupressales; family Cupressaceae; genus Chamaecyparis; species Chamaecyparis obtusa. The sequence continues at coordinate 859,694 of BSBK01005146.1, read as the reverse complement.
ATAAAATGGTATATTGGAGTCATAAACTTGAGGTTGATTTAAATGGTATATAGTACTTACCACCCTCATGATACTAGCTTTTTTTGTATCTATGTGATTTAAATGGTAATGTATTAGCAGTTCTTCCCCTACACTTATTGATTTTATCGCACATACAAAAACTTGATTCCCCTCACACGCCTCAAATATGCAATTGGGTTTCTTATTAGTTGAGGAAGGTCACGTACTATTTGTAAAACCCACAATATTCCCTATTTCTTTTGGTCTCCCATCAATGTACGTAGAAAATCTTTTACTTTGATCATTTTCTTTCCATTGTATATAATTTGCTAATAGCCCATACCTACGCATACTTTTGTTATATTGAACAATCTGTATCCAATCATTGTAATCGTAACAAGGACTGACATACTCCATCAATTCAACAACTTTGCTGTAACATACCTTTATCCCATCCATGGAAAATAGGCCCAAACCATGTATGAGGATGGATCTATGCAATATATCCTCTCATTAACACAAAAATCAGTGTTAATTAGAGGTAGCTCATTGGGTACCCATTCTTTCTCAAGATGTGTGTACTGAAAGGGCACCTTGATGTCACCTTTGGTCTCATCATCATAAGAACATGACCCCCCTTTAGCAAGGAAAAATTGCATGAATTTATTTAATTTTTTTCTAATATTTTGACCTCTAGTTGATCTCCCTATTTTAGTCGTACTACATGTAGAACTTTCATCTACCATTCCCTCATTTCCCTCATTCGATGTAGATAGATCTAACAAGTACCTATTTGGTGGGTCATGCAATCCATCAAATGAGATATTGTCATGTCCCCACTTCAAATAGAATTCTGATAATAATTAAATTTTATATATATATATATATATATATATATATATAGAATAATCAAGTTGTGACCCATACGGTTCTTCTTTGTCTATACATGGGAGATATAAAATGTAATTTGAAAGTGAAGGAAAGGCACAAAAACAAGAATCATATAAAAGGATAAACAAGAAGAATATAACATGTCAAACTTTCTGCATCAATTATTCGACACATTATATGATTATATAATGTCTATTTATAACATATGTTCTCACTAATAAATAAGAAGAATATAAGAAAATTATGTCTATTTATTGACTTATACCTGTTGATCCATGTCACTATGTAGGCTCCTCACCAAGGGGTTAAATTTTCTGCATATGTTAATCATTTATCTTAAGTTATCTAAAAATTACATGATACATATGCTACAAATAATGTAGAAGACAACATGAACAATATGCAAGATCGTAAACATGAACAAATTACCTTTACCTTATATATGGAATGCAAGATTGTCAACAGAAGGGGTGACAATGTCTGTAGTCAATTGCCTGTTTGCAGAAAGGGTGACAATCAAACAAAATATATACATGTATCAGTGGCAATTAATTGAGCATCATAAGAAAAACATTGGTAATTATAATCACATATGTTATAATCATTAGAATTGAACAGAATAAATATGTAATCATTAGAATTGAAATCAATAAATCAATATTAAATATATATATTAATCAATATAAAAATATATAAATAATTAAATCACATACCTTGTACATTTCAATCATGTCATTGATCATCTTCTTCATCCATCTCATCATCATCACCACCACTATCATCATTGTCATCATCATCATCAGCAGCAGCAGCAGCATCATCATCATCATCATCATCATCACCATCATCTTCTTCATCATCATCTTCTTCTTCTTCTTCATCTTCTTCATCTTCTTCATCCATAACATTATACTTTATTGGCCTTTCTCTTGGACCATATCTAACAACAAATGACCAACCTTATTTATGTGGAACCTCTAAGTAAAACACTTGCTCACATTGGCTTGGAAGAACATAGGGCTCATCTCCAACTGGCTCAAATGACCTTGTATTAATCATTTTAAATCCATTATCATGTTGAATAATAGTTCTATCAGGATCATTTTGATTTAGTCGTAGCCTGTACCATTTGACAATGAATAGAACTAATTTAAAGGATTTAAAGTCTCACTCAATTATATCATCCAAGATGCCATAGTATTGATTTTGAGATTTTTGAGGATGTATGTCATTTCTAGATGATATATTAGTGACCTCAAAAACTGCAATTATCCCAAAATCACAAGTTTTCTTCATGTCATCCAACTTTTTTATGCGAAATTTGTGGTTGTGCTAGTACATAGCTTTTTGGTGCTTGACCTGCAATTTTTCAAGTGTGTGAAAATTATTTGCATTGTGAGTTGATATGAAACATATGGGTCATGATCATTAATAAATTTTTATGTACCTATCTACCTCTTAAACCATATGCTAGATCAATTACCATTGGCATAACATTGGAATCTCCATTACGATGAGCTTCTCTAACCAATGAACCAACACCTTTCTATATTAATGAGCAACCATTTTTTTGACATCGTTCAATCTATATTGTCATCCAATCAAGATTGTTCACAATATACAAATATATTGCATCCCACTCTCAACCAATTGTATAAAATAAAATACACTGATTATAAATAACTTATATTGAAGATTTATAAGAATTAATTAACTATAATAACATCTTATATTTACCTCTCACTTTCCTCAATCTACCTTTACCCATCAAGTACTCCTCTTCGAATTTGTTAATGGAGTTGGGATCTCAAATACGATCTACATGGATCTTTAAAATATTCACTAATGTACACCATGATTTGGTATACCATATATCCCTCCACCATAGAACCCTCAGGATGTGCTCTTTGTCAAACCAAGCCTTTCAAAAATTTCAAGTACCTCTCAACCATCCACATTGACCTAGTTTGTACAGGTCTACATAATTCAATCTCCTCAACTTGATGTATGAGGTGGTGTTCTTGTGCATTGAAAAAAGTTGAAGGTAGACACTTTTGCATTTCACACATAAGATGAGAAATTTTTCTCTTCCAATATTTTGTATCTTCTTTATTGATTTCTTTTGATGACAACCACCTCATATATTTTCCAAGATCATATATAACTTGTTTGACACTGTTGTCAAAGTGGTGTGGGAGAGATAGAGGTAGAATGTACTGCAATATTTGTAAAATGATCTTATCAATATTTTATAAAAGAATGCAATGAAAACTACATGCAGTATACAAATATATAGTGAATACAAAATAACATGAATTATCTTAATAAATGTATACCAATCGTGTGTTTTCATCCCTGGCCCAAATTCACTTTTATTTGATATGAGATTGTTTATGTTCACAGAAAATCCTGTGGGAAATCATATTTTTTTATGAATCCTTTTATAGCATTGCTCTGTTGCTCCGACAATAACCAAGTAAGGGCACTTGTATCAATCTGGTCTCCATTGTTATTTGATTGAATGACATTTTTCATTGCATGGTTGGATTCTTCAATGTCACTACAAATTTTGACAATTTTATCTTTGTCACGCCTTCCATCCAATATTTTCCATAATGTCTCTCTTACATTCTTTCCAATATGCATAGCATCAAACAAATGCATGATTGGGAGTTGCTCGTAGTACGACAACCTACTAAATTATGTAGGATAATTTTTTAGTCCTTTTGAAAGTTGGTCATTAATACTTTGATGACCTTCACGAGTATTAATCACATCATCAGTAAACAAAACACAATATCAAAATATAAATTTGAAACAAAAACCATCAGATGGAATGACATTACCTCGACGATTTATTTTATTGTATTCCAACTTCCATATGTGAGGTGTCATTCTCCATGGCTTTGATGTAGTCTGTTATTTCCCATTGAAAAGATGTTTTTTGATAATTTGGTACTTATGATTTATGTGGAGAAAGTGTCTATGTTCATCGAACACCTACTTTCCTAAATTTTTTGAATGATGAGATTTCATCTTTGGACCACAAACTGGACATGCAAATTTTTTCTTTGTCTGAAGACCTACAAGATCGTATAATTGGATTAAATATGTTAATTTTGTGTTACCAATATAACATACCAAAAAAGAGGTGTTAAGAAGAGGACATACCACAAAATTGTATTATCTCAGGGGCATCATGTATTGTCCATACAAGCATTGCATTGAATTGAAATTGTCTTTGTCCTATTGGTCTAGAGATGTCATACATAGTGACCCCATTCCATAACACCATTAACTCGTCAATAAGGGGCTCAATATATACATTGATATCTTTAACTTGGTACTTACCTAGTTGAATGAACAAAAATATTACATAATTATTATGACCATTTTGATGGATTATTTATAATAAATTAATTTAGATGACTATTAAATGAAAAAATACCTTGAACAATCATTTCCAACATTATGTGCTCCCTCTTTATGGACATACAAGGAGGAATGTTATTGTTGATAACAAAAATAGGCTACACCGAGTAAACAGATCTCATCTCTCCAAACAGATTGACACCGTCCACTGCCAATAAAATCTTGAGATTATGAGGTTCTTCTGTAAAGTGTGGCCAAGTTTCCTCTATTTCCTTAAATGTTGAACCATCCATAGGCATTCTCATAATGTCATCTTGACTTCTATTGTATGCATGGTAATCCATAAATTGTGCCAAGCTATTGGACCTGAATAATCGTTACAGACGTGGAATAATGGGAATATACCAAAGAACCTTACGATGCACCTTTCTTGTTATTTGATCTGGTTGATATCTACTAATATGACAATCAGGGCATTCTGTTGCAAATTCATGTTGTTTATGATATATAATATGATCATTTGAACATGCATGTATTGTTTGATACTCCATTCCAATATCTTTCATAATGGAAGATAATTCTTGGTACGAGTGAGGTAGAATGTTTGATGGTGGTAACAAACACTCACCTATCAACCTATGACCAAAAATATAATTTATTAATATAAAGAATATTAATTGCTACATGATTCACCCTGTGTTAACTATAAGAGAATTACGACTAAAAAAATGAAAAAGATGACATACCTTAACATATGTGCCATTTCTACATTGGATAAACCATCCATAACCTTCAAGTTCACCAACAACAATACAGCGACAAGAAGAGTTGTTTGGGAGCCTTCATATAGGGGCTCGTATGCCTTCTCAAGTATAGGTACATCAAGGTCATCTGCATCAACATCATCATCATCATCATCATCTTGATCATCATGATCTTCTTCCATGGGATCATTACCTTCTACTTCTATATTCACACCTCCATGTTCCCTCATTTGGAAATCCACATTCTCTGGATTGTCATGGTCTATAACATGAAACCCAGGGTGGTTGACCTATGTCAAAATGATGACCTTAAATTAACCATGACCATGATGTCATCATCAAATCATGTCTTATGTATTTTATAAATTATTAAAATACATACCAATGGATGAAATTAATTTCCCCCTTCAATGTGACCATGCTGCCTACAATGTTCCTCGACTATTTTGATTAGATATCTTTGAGTCTTTAAGCGCTTACAAATTTTGTAGGGAAAATAACATTTTCCATCACCTTTTCTTTTAAAGCTAGACCACAATCTAGCAATTTTCTCCCTATTTTGTTGTGGGTTCGTATCATCAGGCATGGTCTTTCTTGAATGGAATGACTCATTGGTGGAAGAAGGATGATCTGTTAGCAACCTGCAGATACAAATCATCACTAAACAACTATTTTCTCAACTCTAATTTTCTCAACGCAAAGGGACATTTATCATACCATAGAAACCTAATTATTTTTATATGGAATACACCAAGGAGTACCATCATAAATATTAACCATTTACAATCATGAAAAGTAAACCTAAATCAAATAGCTCATTTTTTTATCAGCATGTGTAGTCTCTATGTATATGAAAAATGAAAGAAATATCAAGCTGAAATAAAATAGTAAACAAAATAGTATTCCACATAGAGTGAATGAAATATACCATCAAAAGAAGGTGACAAAATCTTGTCATGAACCATAGACATAGGAAATAAAAAAGAGACAAAAGACAAGAAATAAAAAAAATCATTACGACTATAGAAAAATCATTAAGACTATAATCACAAAAAGAAACACTTTTTGTCAACAATGTTCAAAATCATTAGGACTATAGAAAAATAATTAAGACTATAGAAAATCAAATTTTAGAAATGGACGGTACTGATGCTTTGCCATTACAAGAATTAAGCATTCATTATTTGGTATTGTGTATTCCATTTAAGTATGTCAACAATGTTCAAAAATCGTGTCACCAAGCACAGACATAGGAAATAAAAAAGGGACAAAAGACAAAAAAAAAAAAAAAAAATCATTAGGAATATAGAAAATTCAAGTTCTAGAAATGGATGGTTTTGATGCTTTGCCATTACAACAATTGAGCATTCACCATTTGGTACTCCTTGGTGTATTCCATTTAAGTATGTCAAGCACAAAGTATTCCATTTACATTTGACAAACATGCATATTTGACCAAGAATTTATGTAAGGGTCAAGGACCTATAGGTATATCTAAGTTTTTTATATGGCCATTGATGCCATTATTATCAATTTCACTTCAAAGTGCAAAGATGCCAAAAAGATGTAAAATTGCATTTTTATGCAATTATGGCTTGAAGGGCTAAATGAGGGTTTAGTAGAGGTTTAGGGAGTTTAGGTGATTAGGATAGGAACCTAAAACCTTTTGAAATTTTAAAGATGATACAAGAAAGATTAAAGTGGTCGAAGTTGACAACTAGTTCTCAACTAGACAACAATGCAAATGAATAACTGACTATAACAGTCATATAACTGACTATGCAGGTTAAGAAGAAGTTGAAAATTAGTTTGTAAGGGGATTTTGGTCAGTTTTGTATGTGATTTTTATGGGAGAGGAGTCGTAGAATTTGTGGGGAGGTGTGCATGGTCGAAGAAGATAATGTAATGAACTACCAAGCAATAAGCTTTTAATTCTTTACAAACAGTCACTTCTCTTCTCATGAAGACACAATCTAGTGTTTATATTATTAAACTCTCTATTCAATGCAGCATTGATAGGAAAAACATTCATTGATTGGTATTATAAGTTTAGAATATTCCATTTACTGATTATATTATTTTAAAGTCTTAAAATCAAAGAATTTCAGTCCTTTTATTGACTATTCATGTATAGTGCTTGGCGTGCAAACAATCTTTGTCTTGAAGAACCAATGATTTCTTAGGCTCTCCCACTTTATATGTTTAATGTGACTTGTGGGAGAAGCATTGCCTTGTATTACCTAGGCCTATAAGTGTTTATGCAGGGAAGGTGAAAGGAGGCAAGGAACAGTGACTGTCTTCCAACTTTTAAATTATATTTCTATTGCACTACTAATGTTGTTGAATATGAAACCTTCATTCCAAGTTTGTAATTTGGTGTTAACAAGGGAAAATAGTAACTACAACATCACTACGAAGATATTACAACAAACTTGCAATTTTTTCCAAGTATACCTTACAAACATTAGAATTCTTGTGAAGATTCTTGGTGAGTTTAAGGGCCCTTTTGAATCACTTTAGACATATTGAATACATCATTTCTTTATCAAATAGTCTTGGTCTAATAGAACTCCCAACAATTCTTAAAGATACTTTATCTGATATGATGAATTCTTAAACAATTAAGGTTGGAGTAGACATAGTTATCACATAGTTTTTTGTGTGGTACAAGAAAGATTTGGCTAGGTCAAATCTTCCTTCATGCTAGCAGTCTACAAAATCAGACCTTTATTAAGAATTCATCATATCAAATAAAGTAATTCCGACCAACACGAGAATAGAAGTAAAAAAAAAAGGTCAAATTTTATACATATATCCCACCTACTAGCACATTTCATTTTATTTCATTTTGGCATAGTCTGCAAGAAAAGGAGTGCTGATGGAGGTGGTATAAGGTGGGAAGCTACACTAGGTCGACACCGCGCGCCTATATGCAAGTAAGTTCAAACCAGCGGTTGAATATCATGGAAGTGCAAACCAGTGAGCAATAAAATCTTCATTTTAAATCTTAACTAATAGATTAAGCATATTATTACTATGCTTAATGTTCCATTTAAATGCATTTAACACAAAAAAACAAAATTACAAAACTGAACCAATGGCATCTTAGAAAAAAGGTATGATAGAACTCCCAACAATTCTTAAACATACTTTATCTAATATGATGAATTCTTAAACAATTATTAAAGAATTCATCATATCAGATAAAGTGTGTTTAAGAATTGTTGGGATTGGCAGAATAGAATTTTCAACATATTATTATCATTCTATTTCTTTGTTGTAAACATGCCATTGGTTCAGTTTTGTAATTTGTTTTTGTGTTAAATGCATTTAAAATAAAGGTCTAATTCTATAGACTATTGGTCAAACAAATCTTCATTGTCTTCTGATTACCTTCTTTATATACTAGCATTTAAATGGAACATTAAGCATAGCAATAATATGCTTAATCTATTAAGGTGACCTCATAATAGTGGGTTACACTTTTTGAGACATGTTGTTTTTTGCTGAAATAACATATTTTTAATAAAATATGATGATTTAAGCCTTGAGAGGTTCCATTTTAAGGAATTAATTACAAATGGTTGGCTCAAAGCCTCTTAGATTAAAAAAAACATTGATATAACATCTATACTCCTCATTCATACCTACAATGGAGTCTCCTTTGCACCTATATAATGCTAACAAAAAATCACTTTGACTTTATCTTTTGGCAAATCAAATGAATCCATTTGACAAACCTATCTATGTAGTAGGTACTATTGAGAAAAATATTTCCAATGATTATAATGTTAATAAATATTAAGTTTATTATGACTTTGTATTTTTAGTTTTACTAAACATAGATATTTCACCGTATGTCTACCTCTATGTTTGACGCTTATGGAAAAATAGTAAATGAGAGAAAAAAAATTCCAAAAAATATCTATGCCCTAGGTATTGAATTTATCTTTCTATGAAAATAAAATTGAAAAAATACACAAGTTATAAGCTATGTAGTCAAGGTATGTCAAAATTACAGTTTAGTCAACTTCAAATATTAATAAAATATGAAATAATCATGATAATGTCATTAAAAAAATTGCATGCCCTCCTTATGAATTTTACAAAACTTAATTTGAAATAATTACATTGATATTTATTTTAGAAAAAAAGTTATGGTCTATGAAAACAATGTAACTATTTGAAAATGACATTTTCATAAACATGCCAATTTTCGTGGGAGAAAGAAAAAACCATTCAAACAATTCAAAAATAAAAATAAAAAATATATTTAGAATCTAGACAGAAAATTCTAAAAGACTCTAATTTACATCATGTTTTGATTTCAAATAGTTTAACGACAATATGCATTCGAATCTAAATTTTTTTTTCAAAATGTAGAGTTCAGTGTCCGTTCAGGGAAAAAATTGTAACCCACTATTGTGGGTTCACCCATTAGTAATAATATGCTTAATCTATTAGTAATTATCTGTTGGAAATGCAAATGGGAAAGTAGTACTGAGAGCGGGGGGTGAATCAAAAATTACTAACTTCTATCCTTTTAACCGGTTAGAACTTTATGCATCATTTGAGCAAAACTTGAACAATCTAAGTAACATATTTTGTTTAGCAGCATTCATGAAATCACACATAACACAATAGATTTTGGTAACCCAAAAACCCTTGAAAGGTAAAATTGGGGTGGGGATGACACCCACAAATCTTCACTATTGTAGATAATAAAGTTTGCCTGTTAGGGCTACAAATTGTGATCAAAACATGATCTACCCTATGAGAGGTCTACTCTATTAAAAGCTAAGAGACTTATACAGTCTACCTTGTTAAAGGATTTACAAACTTACAATAAAGTAAGTACTCAATAAAGAGATTTACAAAATTCTACTAAGACTACTCGGTTAAGAGATTTACCCTGATACACTCGTCAAAATGTCTCAGTATCTAATCTTTCAGTTTGCACTGATATGCTGATTACAGATCTTCTCTTTACTATATGATTGTGATCTCTTCTATCTGATATTTCTTGATTCTATCCTTTCACTTCTTTTCTCGGTCACTGAATTCTATCTGAATACTTCTCCTGATCATTTCCTCATACTCACAGTATTCATTCAATCTCAATATCTCCTTTTCTCTTTTATTCACACACACATCTTTGATCTAGATCTTTCCCTTATATAGTAACAAAAATGTTTTACCGTTACAAGATCTACGGTTCAGATATTTTTCTATTGCCGCCTAAACTATACAATTTTCTAATTGGCTCTAGGTTTTACATAGGGATCAATGATAACAATATGGATGCATAATCACCTCCGTAATTACCTCAATAAAAAACATTATTATCACCAAAAATGGTTTACCTCGATCATTGTGCCATTCCAAACTTGTATGCCAATTCTGGCTAACTTGGTAAAAGTTATTCCTGGCACTTGGCATCAACTGTACTCAACATCATTTGAACTTCTTTGTCACTTGGTAATCATTGATATATGTAACTCGGCATTGGTTATACACTTGGTATATTACAAACATAATGTGACCATAACTCTACTCGGTAGTACTACTACTCGGTAAGTATACAATATAAAACTCAGCCTTTACAAAATGACTCGGTCATGGTGATGACCAACCATCATTGCCCAGATATATGACTAAGTGTAAGACACTAATAGTCAACAAAATTATAGAGATCTACAATCTCCCCCTTTGACATTAGTGGCAAAAACACTTTGTCATGACATTCATATATACAATTACAAAAATATGTTTGTACTAGCCTAATACTCATACTCCCCCTGAGATATATATACATATTCAAAATTGTGTTACCTATCTCTGTTCACACTTGTGTCATGATGATTCCCCCTTGTTTTTAACATGACTAATTTCTTCATCAGTAGGTAAGTTACAAATTTTCTCTAGAAAAGGTCTGTGCAGCATCGTGATCATGTATAATGCATCTGTCCATGCAGTTGAAGCGAGATTTAACACTTCAATTTGTACTTCTAAATTAGTAGCTAGACTGATGAGACCTTCAGCTGTAGACAAATGTGAATCACTCTGGATCAATGTTTTAGCCTTAGCTAATTTTCTCTTTATAGCCTCCAGATGTGGTGTAAGAACAGTTTGAATAGAGAGTAGGAGAGAATGAATCTTTCCATCATTTGCCATCAACTCGGCTAACTTACCCTATGTCTGCATTACTTTAACATAATGTCTAGCACTGGTGCTAGCATCCAAAGTCAAGGACTGACTTGTAGCTTGGAGCTCTTGCTTGAGAGTCTCAAGAAAGTGTTGGTTCTCATCTGTGAACTGTTCAACATTGCATAGCTTGACCAGTAGAGACTGTCTGTCCACAACTAATCGCTCGGTCTCCTTTACCAAAGTTGACAACTCAACTTGTTTAACTACGATCTCGACAGATATCTTATTCAACATTTTTGTCTCAAATCTGCGTTCTGATCATTCAAATAGCTTATCACTTGCACAAGTAACTTCATTATTGACTTTCTCAATAATGTGTACAAGTTGTTCCAATATAGGAGTGGAACTATTTACATCTGACAAGTCATATACTTCATTAAATATGTCCTTAATTTCATGAAGAACCTATTTCTGTTGATGCTCCCTTCGGAGTTTTTCTTGTCTACTCTTCCTTGTTAGCAAATCTTTCATTATCTGTAGCTTCTCAAAAGAAAGGTTATCAGTATCCCATTTAGGAATAACAATTACTTCATCAATTGTTACCTCATCTTTCTCCTTTGGTGCTCTCGGTGGGGTGCTTCCACTTGGCAGCTGTACAAGAGCTTTGATTGCCTCTTGTTCCTTTGGCGCTTGTTCTTCAATGAATTTTCCTCTACTGCTTCCTTCTCCTTTCTCCTTTTCCTCGGCATGAGGTCTAACAGCTTGTTTATCTAATTTTATTGCATGTGCATCTGTGCTATGTGCTTCCTTAGAAAGAATCTAAATTTTATCTTCTACTTTAATGTCTTCCTCGGCAAAGTGAGTTAGTGGTACAGACTTGATTGATTCCTCAGTAAGACTTGTACTAACTAACTTATCAACAGTAGCAACTCCAGGTATAGTAGGATTATCAACTGTAGATTGCGTGCTCGTGATGGTGGCATAATCCTTGACTTGCAATAGTACTATGTTACTACCTAGCAGGGGTGTTCCAGTTGTTGTTGTGTTCTTTAAATCATCCTCAGTTAAGAATGAGTTCTTAATGGGGCTCTCCTCCGGTATATCAACAATATGAACCTCAAAAGTATCTTGTGATTTCACTTCCTTAGGAGTATCAGTCTCCATTTTAATTTGCTTGATGTCAAGTTCAACAACTTGTGAAGTGGTAGCAACTGTACCTTCATTCTTTTCTTCTATCAGGGCGGGTAACAAACCAAACACTACCTTCCAAATTTTTAAACTTTCTTGAACAACATCTTCAATCTTGTGTTGAAGGATGAGATAGGCTCAAAGTTTAGGATCAAACTTGCCCCTGTATTGGTTAATTATCTTTTTGATATTTGTAGGAGTGAGAGTGGATTCAACTTGTGCTAATGTACTTGCTCTTATTTCCTTCTCTATTTGTAGAGCATACTCCCACTTTTGTGCGACTCTGTTGCACAATTCCTTTGGAATCCTATTTTCAATTTCAATCTGTAGCATCTTGAAAGTGCATAACATTTCAAGAATAGCATCCTCAACTTTTTCTTTATCTCCAATACTCATCGGTCCAAACTTTAATCTCTTCACTTCATCAACTTCAATTGTGCTAGTAATCTTACAATATAATTCATCAATAGTGAGTTGATGTGAACCTTGTTGTGTAGCCTTCCCCTTTATTACTTCGTCACTTTCTATCTCTTCATCATCTTTTGTTAGAACAGGTTTCCTTCTCGGCTTCTTCATAACCTTGGTTGACACTGCCTTGGGTTGAGCAGATTTTCACTTTGCAGATGGAGGAGTCTTCTTTAGAGTCACGGTAGTAATCCTTCTAGGCCAAGGTCTAAGTGATGGTGTCTCAGACACTTTACGTTTCAACACTCTTCTTTTAGGTGGGGACTTGGCAATTATTGGTTTCTTCTCTTCATCTTCTTCTATCTCATTGCCACTAGTTGCACTCTTCTCATCTTCTCCCAACCCTTGGGTTAACTCTAGTGGTGCATCCTTACCAAATTCTTTAACATATTCTTCCATATTCTTTACTATTTTCTTTCTTCTTCTCTCAGTGGTGGCAGCCAATAATCCCAAAGAGATCCTGGATTTGGCCTCTTCAAATGTACCAAAGTAAGGTGCCTTTTTATCAACTTCCTCAGCTAGGAGGGCTGTGATTGTAGTAATAGCTTCATCAATATTGAGTTCATAGGGTAGTGGCATCAACCATGAAACCCTAGGTAGGACTTCCTGTGCATAGGTAAAGTCTGTGTCTACTAGAAAACATATGTCTTTACTATATTTGTCAATTAGAGACATAGGGACTCTAGTCCTATTCCTCATCTTCTTCTTAAACTCAATGAAATAATTGTCCATTATCCCTTCAAAATCATCACCAATCTTATTTATGAAATCATTTATCTGAACAGTAATGGGTTTCTTCTTATCCCATTTCACATCACCATGTGTAGGAAAACACTTCTTGACATAAAAGAATATACAGATCAGCAAGGAACTGAACTTACACATAGAGTTCTTCGCCGTCCTGATGGAGTTCAAGTTCTTGGCAAGTTGAGTCAGCTGGAGCTTAGCAAGATCATATGTGTTCCCTTTCTTAATTATCTTCCAAGCCTGGTCCACTGCCATACAAGGGACGCTGTCCAATCGACTGGATTGGTAAAACTTATGCAAGATAACTCTAACAACAAAGTCAATTTCTGAATTAGTGATGGTGGAAATTATCATTCCACGTTTGTTCCAGACTGCCTATGTGTTCTCTTGAATATCCTCTTTTCCTACACATTTCATCGTTATCTTTTCGTCAATGGTAGGGTAACCAATGACAACATGTATCATTTCCTTCGTAATCTTCACCGGTCCATCTTCCAACCATAATTGCATGTCGTGCACTCAACCCAACATGATCTTTATCCATTCTACCTTGAAATTTTTTGGTAAATTTAGAGCATGTACGGTCGGCAACAACCTTATGCTCCGGCTTCAGCACTCTGTTGACACATAATTTTTCATATGCTTCCCTGATCTCATAATCACCGATTTCTCCAATTTTGCACATATAGAAAGACCTAACGTCGTTCATCATTAAAACATTTTCTAGAGTCGAAGATAGTGCTCCGTTCAAATCTCCTTTGATCTCACTTTCAGATATTGCCTTGAATACCCTCGGTTTGCAAACTTCATTCCTTACAAGTTGTACATTGAAAACTTTCATTCCCTATTTCCTGACTGGTGCGGATGAAGACAATGCCATTTCAAACTTTAATTTTCAAAAAGAAAATAATTTCTCGGTAAAGTACCTTTTTGACAATTAACCCTGTAGATAAATTTTTCTGACGGCATGCTGAGAAGATTCGGAATCGCTTTGCTTGATCTGGTTGCACAAATTCTAAATTGCTCTAAAATCTTGAATAGCCTGGTAAAATGAAATTAACGGAAACTTTTCCACTTTATAGAATCTAAAAAAATAGGATTAGGGCCTCATAAATGCTTCATACAAATTTTAGGTGAAATACAGTTGTCTCGGCAAACTCATGTTAAACTCGATTAAACACAAGTTCGGTCAATGTAACCGTTGTGATACAGCTCGGCATAGAATTTTGGCAATAACAAGTACTCGACAAACATTGTTAGCTCGGTCATGACACTGATGCTCGGCATCAAAATGAAATTTTATATTTTTTCTTAGACATGTCCTACTGCATCTTAATCTATGCAGATATGGACTTTTTCTCAATTCTATGTTAGGAACTGATGTAAAGTAAGGCTTTGTAAGAATCAGTTCCAGACATACCTTTCATGCTTAGTTGGAAGAAGTGTGATCACCTAATCCATCAGATTGGGTGACCTCAGATATGCTTGCTTCACTTGTTATTCCTTCTTTCTTTCTCCATGTCTTTTCCATCTAGTTCCTCAATTAATCTATTAGTAATTATCTGCATTTAATCTGCCAATTACTAATAGTTTTGTACTACACATGCAACGTATTGTCAATTTGAAGATAGTCTATGTCATGTCTAATGGTTAAGTAATGGGAAAGTTATGATGGTTTAATTGTATAACTACTGGTCCCTTGAAACATTCAAAAAAAATTCTCAAAAGATGCACTCTCATGGAATATGATGACTTCAGGTTATGCACAAAATGGATCTATCTTCTATCACTATACTCTTATCCTACGTCAAAATGGGAGATTTATGACACGGTATAGATTTATGGGGTCACTTGAGTGATCCAAGGATTTATGTAAGGTTCAAGGACCTATAGGTATATCTAATTTTGTTATATGGCCATTGATGCCATTATTAGCATGTAATTGCACTTCAAAGTGCAAAGATGCCAAAAAGATGTAAAATTGCATTTTTATGCAATTATGGCCTAAAGGGCTAAATGAGGGTTTAGTAGAGGTTTAGGAGTTTAGGGGATTAGGATAGGAACCTAAAACCATTTGAAAGGTTAAAGATGATGCAAGAAAGATTAAAGTGGTCAAAGTTGACAACTAGTTGTCAACTAGACAAGAATGCAAACAAATAACTAACTATGCAGGTTAAGAAGAAGTTGAAAATCATTTTGTAAGGGGATTTTGGTCAGTTTTGTACATGATTTTTATGGGAGAGGAGTCTTATAACTTGTGGGGAGGTGTGTATGTTCGAAGAATAAAATGTAATGAACTACCAAGCAATAAACTTTTAATTCTTTACAAACAGTCACTACCAAGCTATAAACTTTTAATTGTTTACAATACGTCATTGCTTTGTCAAATAGTTGGAAAGAAATGATGTATTAAATATTTATGAAGTGCTTCAAAAGGCTTAAACTCACCAAGACTCTTCACCAATACACCCCCCATCCCACCATCCACACCCATCCACTCATGTCAAGATCTTGTCCAAAATCAGGTTGAAATATCCATTTACCTAAATCAAGATCCTTCCCTCTCACTTCCTTCGTTACATAATCAATTTTGGAGTATATTCTAAAGTCCTTGAATCCAAGAAAATGTAAGTCAATAACACCAAATATATCACTTAAACTCACCAAGACTCTTCACAAGACTTCTAAGTGATATATTTGGTGTTGACTTACATTTGCTTGGATTCAAGGACTTTAGAATATACTCCAAAAGTGAGAGGGAAGGATCTTGATTTAGGTCAATAGATATTTCAACATGATTTTGGACAAGATATTGACATGAGTGGATGGGTGTGGATGATGGGATGGGGGGTGTATTGGTCAATGTGATCTTCTCGTGAAGACACAATCTAGTGTTTATATTATTAAACTATCTATTCAATGCAACATTGATAGGAAAAGCATTCATTGATTGGTATTATAAGTTTTGATCATTCCATGTACTGATTATATTATTTTGAAGTCTTAAAATCAAATAATTTCAGTCCTTTTATTGATTGTTCATGTATAGTGCTTGGCGTGCAAACAATCTTTATCTTGAAGAACCAATGATTTCCTAGGCTCTGTCAAATAGTTGGCAAGCAATGATGTATTCAATATTTCTAAAGTGCTTCAAAAGGCTTAAACTCACCAAGACTCTTCACAAGACTTCTAAGTGATATATTTTGTGTTATTGACTTACATTTGCTTGGATTCAAGGACTTTAGAATATTGACTTGCATGGGGGGTGTATTGGTGCAGGGCACCTAGGCCATTCAGTTTTGCTTTGGGACTTGAGTTATATATTTTGTTTTTCTTTGTAATAAAGGATGTCTTCTAAATTCCTAGACCATCCTATGGTTTGGTTTTATTCCTTCTTGTGTGGAGGTGTGTATAGTCAAAGAAGATAATGTAATGAACTACCAAGTAATAAACTGTTAATTCTTTACAAACAGATGCTTTTCTACTTGTGAAGACACAGTCTGGTGTTTATATTATTAAACTCTCTATTCAATGCAACATTGATCAAAAGAGCATTCATTTATTGGTATTATAAGTTTTGATCATTCCATGTTCTGATTATATTTTTTTGAAGTCTTAAAATCAAAGAATTTAAGTCCTTTTATTAGATGTTCATGTACAGTGCTTGGTGTGCAAACAATCTTTGTTGGAAGATGTGGCCCTAACTCACATTTTCACCATTGGGATTCAATGCCACTATGTGAAAGGTGAGTTAAGGAAATTCTTTATAAAAGTTCAAAAGCTCAGAGTTGGGAAGGTTAGTTTTCTTTTTCAACAATGATGCCCTAGGTTGAATGTTTTGTATGTATTCAACCAGACAAGTTGAAACTCGACTATAGAAGTAGACAAAAACCATGTGGGATCAAGTTGTTCGATGAATTGGGCCCTTATATTTCATGGGATTTCCATATATTAACAAAAACTTAAGACTGTTACAGCTAGATAAACACAAGAATTAACACCAGGTGTATAGATTTTCAAAGCAAAGTAGATTTTCAAAGAATAAACACAAGTTTTTACTTGCTAACTCATTAACACACCAAGCCAAGCAATGAAATAGCAAAAAATGAAGATTTTATTATTCACCGGTCTACACTTCTGTGATATTCAACCACTGGTTTGAACTTACTTACATATATGCACGTGGTGTTGATGTAGTGCAGCTTCCCACCTTCAACCACTACTTCAAACTTACTTGCATATAAGTGTGGTGTTGATGTAGTGCAACTTCCCACCTTATACCACCTCCTTCAACACTCCTTTGCTCGCAGACTATGCCAAAATGAAATAAAATGAAATGAGCCAGTAGGAGGGATATATGTATAAAATTTGACTTTTTTTTTTTAACTTCTATTCGTGTGTTGGTCAGAATTATGACCACTCTTTAGGGTCATAATTCTGGCCAACATGGGAATTGAAATTAAAAAAATCAAATTTCTCTTCTATAACCGACCATGGAAAATTATTTTATAGCTTGGTTAGAAATGTTGGTCTAAAAAGTGGGTCAAATGTACTAGTGTAAGATGCCTTTTTCACCAAGATCCTATTGTTGTCTTACACTAGTAGAGACACTGGAAGCTCCACAACCTATTGTATTGAGATGCTCACCCAAAAAATTTGTTAAATGGGTTGATCTGAGTGAAGAAGATCTATTTGATCCTAATATCAATACAGGGTTATACTAGGATCCTCAAAAAACACCTCATGTGCAATTACCTTTGGATCAATATGTACTAACCATGTTACAACAGTTTGGATATGATGGAACCATTGGCTTAGGGGAAACACAACAACAAATAGTAGAGATACCATTACTACCTACTCAAAGGAACAAAATAGGCCTTGGATATGGTCAATCTAAAACATGTATGGTCTCTCAAGATGTTCAATAAATCATCAATCCAAATCGGGGGCAAGATCATGGACATGCTAAGATTAGCAATATTCTTCCAGAACTATTAATGTACGAAATGGAAACTGTAACCTATGCATTTTCCCTTAAATAGGAACTTCTAGATTCTATGGAAAATGAGATACCCTATGAGAATTCTATCATGACTAATTCTCATGAGTATGAGTGGGCATCCCTTCATAATTATGAGTTTGACATCCCCTAGTCTTCCCTCTAATCCATTAGCACTATGAACATAAACAACATGTTTGACAACATAATCCTAAAGGATGAACCTTATATTGATAAACATGTTGATGTATACTGCATGGATGGTGCATCTTTCTCCCATTCTAGATTCATCATAACTATCATGGAAGTTCCATTTTCCCACCCTGATCCACAACCTAGAGTGACCCTATCTTTATTCCATCCTAATTTTGTCGATTAGGATCAACAAGGAAGTATGGACATAGAACTTTTTTAAAATGATGAAGATATTGTAGAATTCCTTGGGCTTCATTAAGGAATATCATTAGGAGACCACAAGGCTAGTTTATCTTTTGAATTAGACAAGTTTTCATACTTTGGGGAGGTATCTCCTCTTTCCAATCAAAAGAATAAAAATGAAAATAAAAAAGAAAGGTCATTAAGTGAAAATCGAAAGGCACTTCTTGACCATGAAAAAAGTAAAAATAAAGATGTATCTTCTGATGAAAACCTTTCTAAGGTGCTAGAAGATGGAAGGTTAGAACTCCTCCCCTTAGATGAAGATAAATCAGCATTGTTAGTAGAAGACACTTTCAAAGTTAACTTAGGAGATGAGATCCACCCTAAGAATATCTACCTAGAAAAGTCTCTCTCACCTAAAGAAAGAGATAAATTCATTAACTTCTTCAAAGAAAGTCACATGAATTTTTCATGGTCATGTGTTGACATGCCAGGTCTTGATCTAGAGTTAGTACTTCATCATCTTCCATTGTTTCCAAATGCAAAGCTAATTAAACAAAAGTTAAGAAATATGCATCCACACATTGCTTTATTAGTGAAAGCTGAATTGAAAAAACTTTTGGATGTTGGCTTCATCAGACCTATTCCATATGTATACTGGATATAAAATCTTCTACCAGTCACAAAGCCTACAGGAGCTATATGCATATGCATAGATTTCAAGAACTTAAACAAGGCTTGTCCCAAGGATGACTTCACATTACCACACATTGATATCATAGTGGATCTGATAGTGGGACATGAAATCTTATCTCTAATGAATGGATTCTCTGGATATAATCAAATTAAAATGGCTCCTAAAGATAAACATAAAACTCCATTGACTTATGCTTGGCATACATACTTTTGGAATGTCATGTCATTTGATCTAAAATATATAGGCACCACCTACCAAAGATCAGTGAAAATTATCTTTCATGGCATGATCCATAAGACCATGAAATATTATTTTCATGAAATATTAGCAAAATCCAAACTCAGAGAGACACACTTGCAAGTGCTAGGACCCATTTTTCATAGGCTAGAAGAATACAAGGTTTGGTTGAACCCAAAGAAGTGTGCTTTTGGAGTCAAATCTAGAAAAGTCCTTGGATTCATAGTATCAAACAAAGGAATTGAAGTGGACCCAGAGAAAGTTAGGAAAATCTTATATGTGTCTCCTCCCATCAATTTGAAACAAATCAGAGGACTTCAAGGAATACTATAATCTATTACAAGATTCATAGCATAGTTGGATGATAAATGTCACCCATTTCAACACTTATTACATAAAGGAGTCACTTTGTATAGACAGAACAATGTGAGAAAGAATTTCGAGTCTTCAAGAAATACATGTTAATTTCACCAGTACTAGTTCCACCAATTCCTTGTAAACCACTTCTTCTATACATTTCAATAACTAATTCTACAATAGGATCTCTCTTAGCACAACACGATGAAAAAAGAAAAGAGAAAGCTATTTATTATATCATTCAAACCTTAGTCGAGTATGAGCTCAATTATTCTTCAATCAAGAAACTATGTCTAGTAGTTATCTCTGCCTCTCAAAAGTTGAGGTATTACATGTTGAGTCATCAAACTAAGCTCATATCCTACATAGATATACTAAAATACATATTGAGTAAAGTATCTTTGACTGGGAGATTTGCTAAAAGGTTCACGATCTTAAGCAAGTTTGACATTAAGTATGTGGATAGGAAAGTAATTAAAGGATAAGTTATTGTTGATCAACTGGTAGAAGCATCTATTCTATATCACCAACCTATTGCCTCAAAATTTCCTAATGAAGATTTTTTCACTATAGAAGCATCAATAGTACAAGTATGGTAGTTATTCTTTGATAGATCATATACCAACCAAGGGGATGTGCTTCCTAAGTCTTTTTGACTCAATTTATTATGTACTAAAAATGTGGCTGAATATGAAGCTCTAGTCATTGGATTTAATATGGTCATACAATGGAGAAAAGATAACCTCAAGGTATATGGTGATTCACAGCTAGTCATTAGTCAAGTCAACAATGAATACATGACCAAAGATGAAAAACTTGTTTGATATAGACAGTTGATAGATAAATTGTGTACTTCAATTCACTACATTATCTTTGAGCAAGTTCCAAGAGTTCAAAAAAAACCACAGATGTGATGTCTATTATAGCATCTCTGATCAACGTGTCAGGTAATGAAACTAGATTGTAGTTTCTAGTAGAACAATTAATGGTACCATCTTATGAGGTGCCCATGTCAAAATTAGTATGTGTCCTTGTTGGTCCTGAGTCATTCTAGTACAAATATGTGTACCAATACCTTCAAGATAGTTCCCTCCCACCTGACTTATTCTAAAACTAAAAGCAATTCCTTATCCGACAAGCCTCTAGGTTCACCCTTCTTGCTAATAATCTGTATAGGAAAGGTTTGACGGTACGCTCTTAAGGTGTCTCACTTCCACATAATGTAAGAGATCCTTTTATGTGGTTCATGAAGGATTTTATGAGACCCATTTAGATGGTAATAGTTTAGCAAAGAAAATCCTAAGAAAAGGATACTATTGGCTGACACTAGAGACAGGTGCTCATAAGTATGTGCAGAGGTGTCAAAAATTTTAGATACATGGAGATCTCATTCATGCACTTTCTTAAGAGCTTGAACCCATTACCTCACTATGACCTTTTTCAAGGTGGGGATTTGACCTTGTGGGTAAGATTACACCTATCTCCTCTAATGGTCACAAGTACATAGTCACAACAATAGAATATTTTACAAAGTGGGTGGAGGCCATTCTCCTAACACACATCACTGGCAAGAAGATATCCATGTTTATCCTCAACTATATTATCTATCAATATAGAATTCCACAGACCATACTAACTGACCATGAATCACCATTTCAAAACAAAGATGTTGCGGATCTTTGTGATAAGTTTAAATCAAACAAAACTTCTTATCATTCTACTACCCTCGGGGAAAAAGTCAAGTTGATACAACTAACAAAATAATACCAAATTTTTTAAAGAAAGTTGTCAATAAAACTGGTTGACATTGGCATTTGTAGCTTAGTCTTTCATTATGGGCATACAAGACCAATATAAAGACTCCCACGGGAGAAATTCCATTTTCCCTTTTATATGGAATAGAAGTAGTTCTACCTCTTGAGGTTGAGCTTCCCTCACTCAGGATATCATTGAAGAAATTTATTTCAAATGAAGACTATAGAATAGCGAGATTATCATAACTTGAATTGTTGGATGAGAAGCATCAAAATGCAATAAATCACTTGTGAGTCTATGATAATTGCCTTCGCAGAAGTTAAAAAAAAAGAGTCAGGCCAAGGACATTTGAGGTAGGTGACTTGGTCCTGAAAGAGAATAATAAAATTCTTACAAATTGATAGAAGTTCATAAAATTTGAAGCCAATTGGTTAGCACCCTATTTCATTATTAGATCCTTAGACAATGGGGCATTTCAACTCACAACCCAAGAGGGAGATTCGGTCCCCAGCTACATCAACAACATGAACCTAAAAAAAAATTACACCTAATATCCCAAGGTCAAGCGTATATATTTTAAAAGATCTTGTAAAAATACAAAAACATCAAAAAAAATATTAGAAAAAGGGTTACCTTGGTGAAAACCTAGCAAAAAGGCACCTTGGAAACAATGAAAAATTTGGGAAAAAAAAAATAATAAAGAGAAAAAAAATTTCACTTTGGTGAAAACCTGGCAAAGAAGTGCCAAGTATTGAAGTCCTACACCATCAATGAATCTAAAATGAATGGTTTGTACTCACTAGAAAATGTTGTTGCACATGCTAAACCCAAAGCGAATGAGCATAACTTTGCCAAGCCTTCATGCTTATCCATGACTTATACTAGTTCACCAGACTAGGGGAAATATCACTAAATGACCTAAAAATATTCCAAAAACATTCAAAAAATGTCTTGAAAATTTTCCAAAAAATGTTCCAAAATGACTTTACAAAATTCCAAAAATATTTAGAAAATGACATTAAAAAAACTCCAAAAATATTGCAAAACGACCTAAAAAAATTCCAAAGAAATTGTAAAATGTCTCAAAAATATTACAAATTGACCTGAAAAAATGATCAAAAACACCATATATGATCCTGAAATAATCCTAAAAAAAATTTTAAAAATCATCTAAAGGTGACCATGTTTGGGGTGTTTGTGATAAGAGTCTTCTTCTATGTGATATGTCACACATGCCTTGACTCAAAACATACAAACCTTTTGATCAACTGAAAAAATGAAAAAAAAATGTCCTAAATAAATCAATCAACCAAAATAATAAAACATGTCCAAAAAAATATTGCAATAAAATCATCTCTAAAGTGAAAAGCAGAAAGTGACGATCAAACATCAATTTCAAATCAAAATGATGAGCTTCATAAATCATAAATGGACATGTCAGACCTATCTTTATCAACAATCCAATCCATCATCTATCGATCAACCAATCAAACAATCAATCAATAGTCTTATACAGTGATCGATACACTAAAATCAGACAAATTGATCTTATACGAGAAGTCCATTCCTAAAACCAAACATCCACATCCAATCAAACATCAAAACCAAACTAATCAATGATCAATAAGGTTGTTGAAAAGGTTAGTCAAGTTAGTCTATTATCGATTTATCTTTTGTGATTGTGTTCATATGCTTCTCAAGAATACCACTGAGTGGTGAGAGTAGTTATGATGGTTCATAATCTTGTTTTCTTTTTTTTTGTTTGTGGAGTGTTTTGATAAATTTTTGGGGAATGATGATGTAGGGTTAATGTGATAAGAACTATCATGCATCTAGCAGCCACACACACCCATGATCTAAGACAACCTTGGAATAATGTCAAAACACTCCATATTTATTTTCTACTTGTTCAAAATTAGAGATCGTAGTGGTACCCAGATGGTCAATATCGGGATGCATTTGTATGTCTTCCTTTTTAAATAAGGCATGATGATTAAAAAATAGGTGAAAAATATCCAGCAATGACTCAATACGTCATTCAGATTGATAGAATAAGTTCACCATCTCTTCTAATTAATTATTCTTACTAACTTTCTTCTAATTAATTAAGTCATTTGTAAGTCAGGTTCTTAGACATATCATTACATTTAAGTCATGCATACATGCTAAATATATTATGCATAAGAAAATACAAAAATATAGGAATGCATGTATAACTATCATATAGGAATCATTTCATCAAGTAGTGTTATCTCATTAATTGCATACCAACATCAATAGAAAATAAACATGCATACATCGTAGGAATCATGTCATCAATGCATAAGTAAATCTTCTATCTAGTCATCAAATATAAGTGCATATCATAAATTAAATGTATATCATAAACACAAGCGCGCATGCACAGATAAGGCCACCAAAAAATGATGTATCTCATATAGATCTCAAAAATAAATCGCATGTCTGAGTACAATAATTTGAGCTCACAAGATCTACCAAAAATAAATCTAAAATATCCAAATATGATACAATAAATACAAAACATGTGTCATGTGTTGCTACCACCCTCATCTCTAGGGGGTGGCATGGAAGGTCCAACTCTAGTTTCTCTAGTGTATGTTGCTATTGCCCCACTTCTCTGAGATATTTTTGTCCTTCTAGTCCTCTATGAAGGAGTTTAACTAGACACCCTATGCTATAATGGTACCACCTTCTCATAATACCTCCACCAGTACTTGATCTCCTTCTAAGCCTCTCACCCAGAATGCCATATCTAGTCCAATGCCTCCTAAAGTGACAGTTCATGCACCCTATCCAAATAGGCCCTCACCTCTGATTGAGCTTGTCACTCTCTCTCTCCTCCTCCCTTTTAACCTAATTCTCTACATTTGATGCCCTAATCTTTGTAGCATCTAACCTACTAGATAGGTCTACAACCTGATCCCACAACCTCCTAACCAGGTCCCCCTCACCCTTATCTCCTCCCTCACCATTTCTCTCACTACTAGAATTCCCTAACAAAGAGGAACTACTAGAACTCCCTATCTACTCTCCCACACCCACTGACTCCTCACCCTCCTCCTCATGCTCACACATAGCCTCATATCTCACTCCTGTATCTAGGGAAACATCTCTCTAAGCCCTCACCCTCCATACTAGTGGTTTCTCCTTCTCCTCACCATCTTCCTCCCCAACATCCATATCACATCCATCGTTGTTGCCTCCACCATCTCTGCCATCATCACCATCCCAACTACCTCCCCTATCTCACCCCCCTCAACCTCTCCAACCACCTCTCCCTTGACCTCATCCTCCTCTCCCTCTTCCTCTCTATCATGGCCTCCATATAATAACACATGTAACTTCTAATGAAATATATTTTAGTGGAACTGGCCTATGGGTGGTCCACCATGCATCATATTCAGGGGTGGTTCTGGTATCTATCATCTCATATCTCCATGTCCATCAAATTGGCCTCAACCCTTCAAAATCTATATGTGTGGCGTGAGTAGGAACAAATGGACCCTTAGTAGCTACATCTCAAGATCTCCTAGAAAATAGAGCATACAAATCACTAACATCACATCTCTCTCCAAACTATTGGTGAACCTGCTCAGGGTCATGCAGAACTATCATATGGGTGTGATCATTGATACACCCTATCGGGTATCATCTATATCTACATAATGAGAGGTGTACTTTCTCACCTACCCAAATCAGACAAGCTCTATATGGTCTTCAAATAAAGTAGGGAAACATGTCAATTTTTTGTCTCTAGTATACTGTATGTCCCATGTGGCTCTAAAAAATGGTACCCTCATAAATACATCTATGATTGACCCTTGGGTAAGTCTCTAGGAAGAATAGAATGACACATGATGATGTGCTCCCACTCCCATATCTGAAGAAGAGTCACACCAAAACCAATCAACTTACCATCATGGTAAGCCACATAGTACATATAGAATTAAAGGTGAGCCAACATACAAGGGTCCCAAGTATAAATCATCTTATCTCAGACCATACCTCTAAGTACTACTCCCCATCTAGCTGAAAACGCATGCTAAATTATGTCAAGTCAAACGATCCCACATATCAAACTACCCAGTAATACCCTCAACCTATATAGAATACCATTGAACTTCAACCATGGGATATCATAAGGATTTTCTATTCCTAGCTGATATGCTGCTACACCAAACAACTCTGCCAATGTTGTAATACTTGGTTGTCTAGAAAACTCTACTAGTGCACCATGGATCAGAATCTGAAGGATGTGGTATACATCCTCAAGTGTCATCGTAGCCTCACCAATAGGTAAATGGAATGTACACATATCAAAGTTTTTTCACTCAATAAGGGCAGAGATCAGACCCATGTTGGTTGTGATCTTAGGCATGAAAGTGGCCCAACACAAACCAAGATCCCTAAGTATTCGCCTCTTTGGCTCAATAACATAGAATTTGAGAATATGCCCTAGAGGCCTAGTCTCTTTACATATAAACACATCATAGGCCATTTTTAAATCCTAAAAACCAAAACATGTGTCAAGACCTAGACCAAATTCTATCAGTAAAATGTGAAAATTGTTAGCACTAAGCAATTGCGGCAATGTTATAGAAAATACAGTTTACTTAAGAAATTGTGGCACACTTATGGAAAATGAGGTACTCTTATGGAATTTGTGGAACATTTAAGTCAATTGTGGTAGCTTCCTGGTGATTGCAATATTAACAAGGTCATTTTTGGTAGGTTTATCAAATGTGGCATTATTTTAGCATTTGCAATAGTCATTTTGCAATTATAGAAAATTCGCAAGGCAATTGCGACAGCTTTAACTTTTTAGCCTAAAATAAAAAAAAATTAAATGCATTAAATATGTGCAATTAATGACGTAGGGTAAAAGTAGTCATTGTAGGTCCACTACCCTCTGGAAGATGAAATTTGTCAACCTGGTCAGACAGGTGAGTGATGCCAACTAGCCAAGCCATCGCTCAAAAGAAGACATAAAACCATGCAAATCATTGCCCGAGATTTAGAAGCTCCTAAAGTGAAAAGTGATTGGCCCTAATCACTATTTATATCCCATGGACCTAAACTCTAATTTCATTATGATGATCTATTCCATATCTGTGGACCTCGAAATCATTAGTTGGCCATATCTTGCAAACTGTAATACTATTTTTTAAACTACTTGATCCTATGTGTGCAGTGTACATTGTCAACAAATTAATGTTCATACAATGTGTTTTTCTCTTAATTTTTTGAGAGGGCATAAACTCAATTGCTATCATTGGGACAAGATGGGGCAGGGCCTAAATCGTTAATTCTTTGACACAATGCTCATAATCACATTGTATCAAAGAGGGACAGGTATAGACAACCAAAAATGGACAGACTTATGAACTTACATTTACAATTAATTATTCTTCTAGTAATTAATAGTTATTTAATCATTAATTAATCATCTTGATTTCCTCTATAATTCAATCATTTAAGCACCTAATCACTTCTCTAATATTAATTTTATTTAAGTAATTACCTTTAATTAATTGATCTTTATCAGTTATTCAAGTTTAATTTCCTATAGTTTAAATAATTATCATTTAATTATTCTTCCTAGATTAAATTAATTGACCAAATTAATTTAATTTCACATCAATTTTTAATTAACTTCATTTCATTTGTTATTTCATCCTAATTTCATCTCTCTTTAATTAAATTTTTAATTCAATTAAATCTTCCAAAAAATAGAAAAATCAAAATATGAGGCAATTGAAATTCCTAAAAAATCAAAATCCTCATAAAATGGAAAAAAAAACAATTTTCTGAAAATCTAATCAATTTTAAACCAAAATATAATAATTCAATTTTGGAAGCTTTAATCATCCAATCTTTATCTCATCTTTATTTCCTCTTTATCTCTCTGCTTTTTTGAGTTAAAAGGGGAATTAAATCTTGTTTCTGGAAAGTTACCCAAAACTTCTCCATTCTTGAATTATCTTGTCCATCTGATCTGCTTTCCCTGAATCGATCTCAACCATCTATGGATTTCATGAAAATCTCTATAAACCTTATTCATACCTCACAATTTGATCTCTCAATTATGTATTGAACTTATGCTAGCATTTATAAAACTTTTTCAATCAATCTATTTACCATATTTTCTCAAATCTTTGGAATCAAGGTGTTGCTGGAATCACCTCTGAGTAACACACCTACACCAAGAAAAGAGAAGCAACACCTCAACCAAGAAAAGAGAAATAACATAAGCCTCAAGTCTCATATTGGTTTTTGTGTATTTTCTTAATTTATGAATATAATGCTTCTTATTATGATGTTCAAAGGGTTAAATGATTGGATTAGTTATTATTTTTAATTAAGCGGTGCTACTAATCTCATTATTTAGCTTGTGTAAATTTCCCTGTGACACAATCTAGGATAACCCATTGAATATTTTGGAATCAATTGATAACCTAATAAGTGAACAAGGGGGAAAAACATTAAACAAGATAATAATGATGCCTCACTCATGCATTGATTTCTATTATAGGCTAAGTATGAGAATGGGAGATTATTCTTGTGGAGACTAGCATGATCAAACTCCCTTGTCTTCATGAAAGGATTGTTCAGTTCCATATGAGTTATCACTTGGGGGTCGGGGTGCAGAGTTACCGGTCCAAAATAAACCAAGAGGGAGGGCTATGTGATGACATTTTTCCTACATGTATCTAAGAGCATTTTTAATTGGATTTATGGTTATCCTCTCGTAGTCTTTGGATTATTTTGTGAATTAATAAATTTCCTTGATGTATTTGGGGGTTGATCACATCCTTGTTTCTAGTTTTGGTTTGGCTTTCTTGTGTGTAGGGGTTTGTGTGTATATCCTTAGCACAATGGAGTGGCCCTCAGGGTCCCATGTGGTTGGGTGGTCGTGATCTTTCTCCATCGAGGTTTGGTGGATTTTTCATGATGTGTGATTGGATCCTTGTTTCAATACCTTCATCCATGTTGCTTAGAGATCTTATTTGTATATTTGATCATTTCATGTATTATTTTACATTTGTTGCATTAGATGCTCCTTGGAGGAGAATGATGTACATGTAATCATAATGACATAATTATAGTGATTTACATTGTTATTGTAGATTAGGATAAATGACATTGTAATGGTATTTAATGTAAGTTATGATTATGTGTTAAATAAATTATTAAATAATAGTAAGAGTTAGACAGATCAATGTTGATATCGACTATCACATGTGAAATTGATGTTATTGATATGATAAAAGAGAACCTGGGAACATTTGGATTTTGTGATTAAAATGAACATATAAATAAAGCTAATGAATTTGATTCTTGTAATGTACTTCATTTATGTTTATGGATAGTTAAGTATGTTATTAATGTGTCACTTAAGAAATGACATTAGGGAACCCATAGAGGATATTTTTTTCTTAATGCAAGTTATCTTTCGCCTGTGCTTTGTAATGAATGTAATTATACCTTTAATTTCACCATTTTAATGTATGAATGAAATCATCATGATTAAAGAAAGATATATTTTTTCTTAAAAAGAATACAATTATGTTTTTCTAGATAACAGCAGTTTCCTCTAGGGTTCTTTAGCGAGGTGTTACATGGAACATATGATTTTCTTAATTTTTTGATAAATTGGCCTCTTATTCCAATTTTATGCCCAAATTTTTGAGGTAGTCACCATTGTCCTTGCAACATGTTATGCATAGGGCATTGTCTTCTCAAATTTTCTTTGGAACAATGCTCATAATTGCATTGTCTCAAAGAAGGGGAAAATGTAGACACTTACAAATAGTGAACACTTATGGCTCCCCTTTTTAACACTTCTTTTATATTGCATGCTTTGTCTTCATCATTCATCAATTTTGTGTAATTTGTTAATTAATTATATTTTGTTAATTATTTAATTAATTATTAATCATTTACTCTAATCTCATCATATCTTATCGATTTGTTCTTGAACACCGGTCGGATTAAATGGTTTCATCAAATTTTTATTCATTGTTAATCTTTGTCATTTAGTCCAATTAAATAATTTTAACAAATATTTTTCTATGTTATTAATTTTCTATTTGGGGGATAATTATTTCTCCCTTGTCCTAGCATGTATAGCTTTGGCATAAATAAATTACATTAAATTATCCATTTGTCCTTTTGTGTCACAATTAAATATTAAATATTTCATCATCTCATTATCATTTTAGGAGGGAATTAATGAATGGGTATATATTAATTCCACTTTTATAATTTCTTTTCTTTTTCTAATTCCTTTAACCTTTCCTTTCCCACTTGTCCATTCAACTTCCTTTGTTTAGCATTCTCATTCAATCTTGTTCATTCAGGTGATATTAAAAAACTATTTAGGTTGGGTTCTCATTCATCATTTTGGCTACCTACAATTTTCTAGTATCCTCACATATACTCTTTTGTTTATAATTGATTTTTCCATATTTGTGCACTCATAAATATAAAGAGCAACATTCAATTAGAGGATGAAGAAAAATAATGGAGTGGAATGAAGGGCTTGCAAATAAATTCATTTATATTGATTTTATGCAATTTTGTTTCATAGCTTTATTAAGAGCTTAGGATTTTTAATTTTCATGATGTTATAGCATTTTGTGGTAGGCTTATCATGTTTATTTCTAACCCCTATTTTTCCCGATCCACAACTCCCATGAGACACCATCTCAAGATGCACCTTCTATTGTTCCTAATGAGCTTGGCATTGGCTCATGCATGGCCCCATTAATTTAATGTAGCAGGTTGATAGTTCCCTTCCAATTTTAGCTTTATGGGATGATTTATTATTATATATTATAGGTTATTTTCTGAATCACACATTGTAGACATTGGAGAAATTCTTGAGGATCTTCACTTCCTATTTGATGATAGCTTATGTGGTCTGTCATCCCATATGTATTGCTTTCAGAGGTTATTCATTAAGAATCTTCATAGTTTTTGGATTTTCTTTAGTTGATTTTGCATCTTTTAATTTATACATGTGGAAAATTGAGCAATCTTCCATGGAACACATTATGAAATTATTTCTTCCATCTCCTTTCATGAAGCTTCTTCTACCTTAGCCATTGTATTTATTTATTCCCAAGGGAAGGTACATTGATTTTCTCTCTTGGATCATCTTTAGTATTCATCATTGAGCATTTACCTTTGACATTAGAGCTTCTTTATTATGGCGGATACATTGTCCCTTGTTTTCTCTCCCCTGGGGGATATTTATTATACTTATGTAATTGACTTATTACTTTGAGGGGACACCTAGAGTCCTTCATGCTTATTCACATGTACTCTTTTGTATTTCTTTATCACTCTCTTGGAGAGGAGTTTTCTTCTACTATGTTTTTATCCTTTTCACCATTTATGAGATTTTTAATAGTTTTTAATCAGCCGCCTAATTAGGCCTTGTTTTTGCTACCCATTCATCCTTGTATTTTATGCACTTAGAGGTTTTTACTTCTCCTTAAGCTTCACTTAAGTGGGGTGCTAAAAAGTATCCATATATGTTGCCACACATATGTATGTTACATTATGCGCATTTTCATATTGTTGCATTACATAATTGTGCAAAATCTAATGCACATTCTCACACATAATTGAGTGCATGAAAACTTCACTTAAGTTCACTTGGGAGAGCTTTAGTTGAGCCTAATTTATCCTAGTCAAGTCTAATTCATCTCTAGTTGAGCTTTACCTTTCTTTTCAACATTTTTCTATTATGAGGGCTATTGCTTTCTATAAAAAAAACATTATGCATTGTAATTTAGTCTAATTCAATATCTTTGTTAGAATCAAGGAAACACATAACTAAGAGGGGGTGGGTGAATAAGTTGTGTCCAGAAACCAAAACTTTATGCAAACTTAAACTTTTAATCTCATATTTAAAACTAAAGCATGAAAGCGCCAATCTACAAAATACATGAACACATAACACCAATATTTTTTTTGTAGAAACCTTGTTAGGAGAAAAACCATGGTGGGGATCAAACCCATTAGATGTACTTGATTAAAACCACTTTACTCTATTAGAAGTATCACAAAGGGGAATGTACATATATTTAGGCACACTACCTAGAGCTCACTACTCAAATAAAACTAAGGGAAACAATCTTGAGAATTACATTAAGGGCTACAAATTTGAATGGACAACAATCCACTATGTACTAATATCCACTAATTTATGAACTTCTTGATAGCATCTCCAATATTCCAATACAACTCTGATGAAGTACAACAAATCTCTGCCTTAATTGTAGATTCCACTCATACCTCTTCACATAGTCATGAATACATCATCTTCACACATAAAAATACTCTCTCATGCCTTCACACTTACAAATAATTACATATTTTTATATTTCATCAACCTTGTAAAGATAAAGAAGGTCGGCTCAACCTAAACACCTAATTACAAAACATTTCATCATTACAACTCAAATTACAATGTGATCCATTTATTGTTCACTAAGACATAGAAATGATCCATAAGAACATCCTTGAACATGAAAAATCTCCATAAATCTCACCATAATCCATCGCAACATGTTACACCAACCAAGTGAGCCAAGAACAATAAGAACACCAACACACCACAAGAAAATTATCCAAACCGATCTCGCAAATGAATACAATCTAGCAACATGAATGGAACATAATCATAAGACATCAACAAGAAATATTGAATATCTCAACAACACCTCTATCTTAGAATTCATAATCATCTCTACACTGTATACCAATAATAATAAATAGTAAAGAGTGTCACTCCATAAAAATAGCTTGTGATCCTCAAATTGATGAACCAATCATCTTAATGACACAATTACAAATCCTAAATATGCCACAACCTTTTTATCTCGAAACACTATCATAACAATCCACACTGATCCAAATATTGTCATGTTATCTCTTCCTGAACATCCAAAATACCAATCTCTAATAAATCAACCATAGATAACAAAAATCTCATTATGAACCTCTATAGCATGGCATAGATCAATGGAGAGTTTGGCAGATAGTAGGGATTCAAAAGATGGGGACCTACGGGGTGATAGTGCATCTTTGGACCCAGGAGGTCGTGAATAGGAAAATAATTGTCTTGAAGCTCAGGGTAAGGCGAACTCACATAAGAATTACCATCCTTGGCTGGCTTTGTTTAGGAGGAAATCATTAGGTAAATCTTCTTTGTCAAAAGTTAATAACATCTCCAACCCATCTAAAGGTTATTTTTTCAATATTTATCCCTGACCAGGTTTTAGACCAAACCATTTCTTTCATGGATATAATTTTGGTGAGAAAGATTATTGGCCCCAAACCAAACATAGACAATGTTCATCATTTTATTCAGAGAAGATGGTTTCTGAAGGGTCTGGTGGACATAGTAGCTATGCCCAGGGGGTTCTTTTCTTTCTCCTTCATGAACAAGGAGGACTTGACCAAACCTCTTTGTGAAGGTCCCTAGGTTATGGGTAAGTCATCTTTGGCTCTGTGAAAATGGGGATCGAACCTTGATCTGAACAAATCTTTCTTGTATTGTTCTCCTATATGTGTTAGACTTCCAGGACTCCCTTTAGAATACTAGAGTGAAAGTGTCTTTAAGGGGATTGCAAATGTGTTTGAAGAACTTTTGTCCTTGGATCCAACAACTGCTTCAAAATCTAGACTGGTACATTGTAGGATTTTTTTTAATGTTTAAAATACTATAGACTTTCCACTATCTATAGACTTGGTGTCCAAGATAGGAAAATGGAAACAACATCTAGCATTTGAATCTTTACCCTTCGCCTATTTTAATTGCAAAAAGATGGGTCACGAGGCCATGAACTATCTGCTAAAAGCTAACAAGATGAAGGATAATCAGAAAGCTGAGGCTAAAAAGAACAATATTGAGTGGTGACCAAAAAATACCAATATTAATTGTGTTTCAAAAGACTCAATAAAGAAAGATGAGGAGGAATAGAATAAAGAAGTGTAGGAGAAGGGATCAATGGAATCTGATGATCTAGGTAATAGTAAGAGGGATTTTGTTGATCTTGGCCCTATGGAAAATAGTGTGGCATTCCGGGCAAAACTTGGTAATGGGTTTCTTCCTTCTCCACAATCAAGGGGGAATGAAGTTGGCTTAGATCTTGGGATCATCTGATTTTTTCCCCTTAGGCCCAAACACGTGAGCAGTAAGGGATGTATTCATCAAGACTCACAGGGAACAATAGAAGATACTATGGAGGGAAATCATCTTGAATAGAATGACATCCTCTAAAAGGTGGAGAGTGTTTTCCCTATCTCACCTGAAGAGATCAAGTTTAATGATGCACATGGTTGTAATATAATTGGTTTAATTCCATCTTTGGATATATTTAAGGAAGAAAGAGGAAGTGAAGATATGTCTATTATACCTGAGACTACCATGAGTTCTGCAGGGAGATTATTCCCTGATAAATGCCTTTCAAGAATAAAATGAGAAAGATAAATGGTCTTTAGTGAGTGGAAAGAAGAGAAAAGGGGGGAATGAATGCTAGGCTTCCCCTCTCCCCCAAGAAGGAGTAATGACTAGAAGAAAGACAACTGGTGTCGAAAGGCAAAAAAATGGTCCAGGAAGAAAAATAGCCAAGAGTGGAAGGAGAAAGATAGTTGGAAGGATGTGACAGATGGAAAAAAAAAGAACCATTCCTGAGGCTTTCTCCCTGAAAATTTTATTTAGATCATGTCATGGAATTTAAGGGGATTGAATGCCCCTCATAAACAGGATATCCTTAGGAATCTAGTAAGAGACCATAAAAATGATATTTTTCTTGTTCAAGAAACTAAGATAAGGAAAGAGTTGAAAAAATTTAAGTTTTTCCATAGTTGTGGGGTTAGTAGTATTAGCTTGGTTGGGGCTTCTAGGGGAACTGATCTTTACTAGAACCAAAAGCTTATTTTTGGTCAGATTATTTTTTAAGGTCTTTTTTAGAATGCTTAACATTAGAGATAGTTTCAGTTGGGTCATTACAAATATCTATGCCCTTAATTCTAAATTGGAAAAAGCTAAATTCTGGAAAAAGTTGGTTGAGTGCAGGAAAAGTTTCAAGGATGAGTTTTGGTTGGTAATGGGGTATTTTAATACTCCCTTAAATGAGGCTGAGAAATTTGGGGGAATTAATACTTAGATGGACGGCAAGGTAGACCTAATGGATTTTATTAATGATCAAGCTCTTTTAGATTTGGACCTTCATGGTATCAATTATACTTGGTCTAATAGGAGAGTTGGAAAAGAGAACATTCAAGTTATATTGGACAGAGCTTTAATATCCCATGGATGGTTATCTACTTATTCTTTCTCTCTATCTTTCTTTTCAAGAATTGGATTTAGACCACTTCCCAATCTCTCTAGTTGCAGACCCTATCTCTGGTCATAAGAATTATCCCTTTCAGTTTGAGAAGATTTGGACTTTACACCTTGACCTGGAAGATAGAATTTACTCATGGTGGAACATAAAAGTTGAAAGCACTTCCTTGTTTAAGGTGGCCAAGAAACTTAAAAACATAAAAGAGAACATTAAGGTTTGGAATAAAGAGGTGTTTGAGGATATTTTCCAGTAAAAGAATGTAGAAAAAAAGGACCTTATGGATATCTAGGATTCAATCCAGAAGATGGGGATGTCAGAGGCCCTAAGGGATCAAGAGCATATTTCTTTAGTTAAGTACCATGATATTATTGCCAAAGAAGAATTTTTTTGGAATCAAAGGTTGAGGGCCCTATTGCTTAAAGAGGGTGATAAAAATACTAAATTCTTCCACCTAACTACTCTTAAGCATATATATTCTAGCATATTATCTCAAATTTCTAAAGATGATAGGAAAATCAGTAAGGAGGATGAAATAAAAAAGCAAGCTTTCCAATTCTTCTCTTCTCTCTTTGAGAAAGAATCAAATTTGAATATGGGATATTAGAATAAGATTTTAGATGCTATCCCTAAGATCCTCTCAGATTATCAAAAAAAAGATATTTTTGCTATCCCTTCTCTAAGGGAGATTAAGGTTGCAGTCTTCTCTTTTGAAGGGGACAAGGCCACTGGTCCGGATGGCTTCCCTATGTTTTTTTTCCAAAAAAACTGGCACATTCTAGAAAATGATATTTCTAATGATGTTAAAGAACTCTTTGGAAGTAAAAGGTGTTAAAGGAAATTAATGGTACCTTCCTGGTGCTTATTCCTAGAGTATTGGGAGCTAATTCTTTTGATCATTTTAGGCCCATTAGTCTCTGTAATTTTGTTTACAAAATTATTTTGAAGGTTCTCACCACAAGATTACTTTATATTCTCCCCTTTTCTTATTGCCCCTTAATAAAATGGTTTCATCCCTGGCATACATACTCTTGATTCCATCATAACAGTTCATGAAAACATCCACTCCTTAGCTACTGCTGGCAAACAAGGGTTCCTCCTCACATTGGAGCTATCCAAAGCCTATGATAGGGTTGATAGGAACTTCATGTGCAATTTCTTAAATAAATTCAGTCTTAGGGATAGATTTATCCGAGTAATTTTCTAGTTGATTTCTACAGCCTCTTTTGCGGTCATCATTAATGGATCTTCCTCCAATTTTTTTTCAATTCCAAATGATTAAGGAAGGGGGGCCCAATTTATTTTATTATTTTTATTATCATGGTTGAATGTTTGGGTATATACATGCATAAGTTGGTTGTGGAGGGATTTATCTAGGGTTTGAAGCCTTCTTCCCATAATCTATTTTTCTCACATGCCCAATTTGTGGATGATATTGTCACTATGGGGTATCCTACTTTGAAGGAAGTGAGATCAATGAAAGAAGCTCTCAACACTTATATCAGAGCCACAAGTCAATTAATTAATTGGAATAAGAGTTCTCTATTTTTTATTA
This sequence comes from Chamaecyparis obtusa, assembly GCA_027943335.1. Taxonomy (NCBI): domain Eukaryota; kingdom Viridiplantae; phylum Streptophyta; class Pinopsida; order Cupressales; family Cupressaceae; genus Chamaecyparis; species Chamaecyparis obtusa. Next base: position 822,757 of record BSBK01005146.1, on the reverse strand, counting down.
ATACCCTCAAGGTTAGACAAAGAATAATGGCTCATATTATGGGTTGTAATGTCAATAGCTTCCCCTCTACCTATTTGGGGCTCCCTCTTGGTCTCAAAGTGCCTGATTCTTTTTGGAACTCTCTAATTGACAAATTTAACAAAAAGTTGGCTGACTAGAAAGGGGTGTTCCTATCTCAAGCTAGTAAATTTACCTTTCTCAAGTCTTCTCTCCAAATTTTAGTCATTTACGCTCTTAGCCTTTACAAGATCCTTGCAAAATATGCAGAGAAAATTGGAAGTATCTAGAAGAGGTTTATTTGGTCTCGATCTGAGGAGAGGAATTGTATCCCTTTTGTATCATTGAATAAGGTGTGTAGACCTAAAAACATGGGGGGTCTAGGATTGAGACATATTAGGGTAATAAATAAAGCCCTCTTGGCTAATTAGGTCTGGAGACTTTTTGGAACTAATAATGAATCGAACCTGATATGTAAAAATAAATACATGTATGATCTTCCTTCCTTATATCAATACCTTAATAGTAAGGATAATGTTGTTGGCTCTGATATTTTGAACAGTATTAACAAAGCTAGAGAGTTAGATGCTAAAGGGGAAAGATGGAGATTGGGGAATGAAAAGAAGATTAATTTATGGGAAGATGTTTGGCTAATGGAAATACCTCTTTGTACTCTCCATGACATTCACAATGTTGTGGAAATTTGTAAATTTCAATATGGCCAAAAGGTGGAAGATTACTGGGAGGGTAGTGTTAGCCCATTTTCCTGTAAAATGAGAAATCCTATGAAAATGGTCTATTCCTGCAAAAAACCTTAGAAAATTGCCATGTCCTGTTGTGTCCTGTTTTGGTCTGTGAAGAAGATATATAAAGTTTTATGGTTTGCACCCTTAGCCATAGATTAATCATGTTGTCACCAAGCCCCATTTAAGATCCCATGTTCTCAAGTATTAAAACTAGAGAGATATAGTTGTTTTAAGGTCTGAGAAATAGGGTTTATCCATGTCTTAGGGTTTCATAAAATTGTCTAAGTCCAAATGCCTTAGCCATTTCTATTTCTCTATTACCTTTTTCTTGGCCACTTAAAACCTTTTCTTGCACATGTTTTATTATTTTCATTGAATCTCTAAGTTCTTGGGTGGTTAGTATTTTTATCTGGCAATCCAGCAACTGTGTAGTCATGTGATCTCTCAGTCTGGGTGGTTAAGTTCTTAACATCTAGCAATCTGGCAAACAGTTAATTTTTCCTTTAGCCACTGATTCTCCAAATAAACTGGCCAAGGCAGGAAGCATTCAAAGTTTAAATAAGAACCATTGATGCAGCTCTTGATCAATGGTTGGTGCTAGTTCTCTAGATAAAACCCATGGTTGAGTCTTTTATTCAACAATCTGGCGACTGAGGCTCTCACATGTTCTCATGATTTAACATGAGGTCAAGCATTTATCTGGTGACTTGGAGAATGCCTTTGTTTGCATGTTCTCTAAGTCTAACCTAGGTCAAGGATTTTATCAAGCGATTTGGAGATTGCCTCAGTCGCGTGTTTGCCAGGTTGAGATGAGTTAAGTTAAAGGGTTTTAAGACTCAACAAGAACCATAGAATGATGATCAGATCAACGGCTAGTGCTTATTCTCTTGATGTAACTTAGTGTTATGAAAAGACTTGGTGATTCAGAGAATTCCTTTAGTCGCTAAATCATTGGATAGAGCTGGGTCAAAGGTAAAGGCTTGGAGTTAGAATCTGGACCATTGATGAAAAGTGGATCGAGCGGTGGTCGCGTATTCTCTAAATGTAACCATTAGTCAAGAAATGATCATGAGATCTCGTAAATGCCTTTGTCATGTGATCTCTGAACCAGACTTAGGTTAAGATAAACATTGAATGATCATGAGATTCCTTCAGTCACTGCATCGCTAGATGGATGTTGAGTAAAAGAATAAGGAGATTTTTGAGATTGAATTTGGGTCGTTGATGCAGCCATGATCAGACGTTGGTCGCTTGTTCTCTAAATGAAACCTTAGGTCAAGGATATATTAAGCGATCATGCAAAGGTCTTTGTTTGCATGATCTCCAGACATGACCCAAGTTAAGTAAAATGTGTTGCGACCTAGCGAATGCCTTCAGTCACCAGTTCACTAGATGACTTATGATTAAGGAGAAGAATCTCAAGGTTAAGATAAAGAGATTGCAAGTCTAAGAAGATCCAACGGAGGTCGTGACTCCACAAATGAAAGATGTAGGATAGATGTTCATCATGGATTTGCAACAATCGTCTGATTTTCCAAAGGATAAAGACCAAGGTCAAGGTGGGTCCTTAGTGCCAAATTGATCTGAAGTGCTTGTTTCTGATTGGTTGTCAAGAATGATGATGTAGCTAGACTTTTCAAATCCTAGTTGACTATTACCAAATTATAAGGATCATCCGATGTGCCAAGAAGAAACAAGATCAACGGCCATGTTTTAAAAATGATAAATTAACTGTTGTCAGTCCATTTTTGAATTTTCTAACCTAGGGTTTGTAGAAAATACAAGCGTTAGTGTGCCAAAGGAACAAACAATCAAATTTGATTTCTTCTTGGGCTATAAGGACAAATTTGCAATTCGGCAATTGAATATACTCAGTGGTGGTTGGGCCAAATATGATTTGATTTTGTTTTGCCGCCCTAAATCTAGTATTTTGCCAGAAGCTTTCCTGATGCAGCAGTTATGTTTGGGCCAAATTGTCAAAGCTTTTATGTCCTTGGCGTGCGGCGGTAGATGAGATATTTGTGATGATTTTCTTGTTGCAAGGATAAAGAGAATCATGCCCTAATTTGTAGTTTGACTGCTAGGGTTTCCATAATGTAAAAGATATCAAATTTGTCTTTGATATTTTTATTAACTTAGGGTTTCTTCCTTGTCACTTCGGTAATAAATTATTTCCTATTTTCATGTTTTTGAAATGACATTGTTGCTCTAATTTTGATCTAAATGATCCCAAGCTTGTTGCAATAATTTATAAGGATTTCCAAGATCATTTAGTAAGGGGTTCCATTTTTTGGTAACCTTGAGGGGTTTTGAATTCTCTATAAATATATTTAGAGTTGCTCCCAAGAGTTCTTTCTGGGGTTGAAAAGAAGAATCATTTGCAAGAGACCAAAGATAGACGCAGTTCTATAGGCTTGTATCCAAGGATTTGTAGAAGAGGTCTTCAACCTCTCTATTTTACAAAGATCTTAATGAATCTATAGTTGTCTTATTCATTTGTGGAGTATTCTATGTTCAGTAACTCACTCCTGTATCAGTTTGGCAACTAATATTAGGATTTCCATAATAGCTCAGAATCTTTTCCCCTTTTTAATAGTTTGTTATTTCCTATTATCTTGTGAGTTGATGACTTCAAGATCAATAGTTGCAGACATAGTCCATATGTTTTGATATATTTGTTGTTAACTTGAAAAGTTAAGTAAATGCTTGACTTAAGCTAACAGAATAGTAGGGTGTTAAGAAGGATATTTGTAAGTAGTGAGATTCACATTTGATTTTCATTTGCAAGGTGAATGATAAGAATCAACAATATAGTGAGGAATTGTTTATGAATATGCCCAATGGATAAGGGACTGGTCACAGACATTTTTTCAAAATAGATGTTCTTTCTTGTCTAATAATTCTACCCCAAGACAAACAAATCAAATTCTAAATCTTTAAGTCAGTAATTGTGAACTTAATAGCAATAGCCCCTCCTTTATTTGTGAGTAATTTGATAGTGTGCTTAGCTTCACATCCTATCTCTTTATGTCATAGATAACAAGAAGTATTATGGGCACATATTTTTTTTGTGAGGATTAGTAGAAAAGGTTGAGATTAAGTGATCCTAATCCTAGGTGCACCCACCTAAATTCTATAGAGTTCAAAGTGTAGAAAGCCTTAGTGCTTTGTTCATTGGTCCTTGTTCTTGTATGAATGTACTAATTGTGATAAGTAAGCTACCACATAGGTATATCTCTACATTAATAAAGGTAGTTAAAATCTTGCTAAACTAAGAGCCAACAAAATGGTGACTCTACTAGGGGATAGAGATCCAATAGTCATGCTAAATCCAATTTGATATCTCTGGTGTTATAAATAAGCTATAAATAATGTGGGTACAAGTTGAGCTAGACTCCTGACTAGCTTGTTTATCGTATTTAGTGGTTACCATTGAAAGTATAGAGTCAGATTCAAAAAATTATATCATCTCACCAAGTTGTGAGTGGTGACTCTGAGTTCTCTATTTGATCAGTGTATAAAATTATTTATTTGTATTCCTGATAAATAGTTTTCAAAGGCCAGGTGAAGTTTTGTGTTGATTAGAAGGAGATACAAAAATAAGCACAATATTTTCCTCTTCAAATAGGTGGCGACTCTACAAAGCAAATAACCTGATTGAGCTACAAACAAGGCTCTAGATCTGCCATGCTTCCCAGTCAACAAGCTAAGTTTCAACTGTAGTACTTCTAGGTATTTTGATTTTCATATGCCTTTATTTTATGAAAATAATTTGTGAAGAATGTTTCCCTATCAAGTGTTGAGCACTAGTGTAAAGGGATGAAAGATAGTGGGCAGTTCCTTATGGAGGAATATAGGCCCTTTTGTTTTCATGGCATTGAAGGTGCCCCTAATGACTTTTCTACTGAGAATGGGGAAGGCTTGCCAAGATTCATGGTTGATAGATCAGTTTTGACAAGCCAACATGTAGATGATCTCATGGATTTATTTGGAGAAATGGATGTTGAGCATGAAGATGTTTCCATGAGGTTTCTTGTGCAACCTCTTTCACATAGTGAAAGGGATTGGTTTGTATCCCTTCCTTCATGTTCAATCCCTTCTTGGGATATATTAGGAGCAATATTTATAGAAAAATTTGATGAAGGAGCTGATATGGATGGGTATGAAGAAAATAATGAAGATCAGGTGCAAGACATTAGTATCTCTGTTGATCCCACCATCCACAATTCTGATTATGAAATTTTTCTCATCAAGATTGCTACTCTCAAGAAGAAACTTGTAGATTCTAATGTTGAGGTTTGGTAGTTAGAGGAGGACAAAAGATTGAGGGAACTGGTAGTTCTTTATGTTTATCATGAAGAGGCCAATTGTTCTGATGTTGATCCTCATTATGCATAAAGTAATGATGATGATGCTAACTCTATTTGTGTTAAGGATATTTATTATGATGTTGACAATGAGGTCAGTGGATATCAAGATGTTGGCAAAGATTCTACACTTAATAGTGTTTCCATCAAGTTTGTCGATCTTCCCTTTTATCAGCATAAGAGGACAACATTATTATCTCAGTATACGAGTGTTTTGTGCAAGCAACAAAAAGATGAATATGATGCAGATCAAATTTTCTATAGTGATTGCTTTGCACAAGACAATGTGAATTAGGGAATTTTAGTGCTTGTTCTAGATAAGAAAGATGTTTGCAGCATCAGAAATGAGACCAAAAAAAATGAAGATGAGGTTAAAGGTCCATTAAGCACTAAGAAGATTTCAGCTTTCTTGGCTATGGATTTTCGAAGGTATGCCCTTGATGTGGACTCTATTATCTAGTACCCAATTGATGTATGCTTTGACACTGATAATGAGGTAGGTGTCCAAAGTGATGAAGAAAGTGATCCATGTTTTCTTGAGTTCACCTCATGTAGAAAGTCTGCAAAAGAATAAGATAAAGGCCATGACAATGTGTTATTCTATCATGAAAATTCCAGTGATGAACAAGTTTCTTGTTCATTCCCTTTTTCATCTTTTAATAAGTATGATAGTGACTATGACAGTGTTGAAGACAATGTTTTCAATGATTGGGATAGAAATTTTCTTGGAAATAATGATGCAGAACAGTTGTCCCTGTGTCACAATATTTGTGAAAAGATTTTGCACTTGGTTCATGATCTAATTCATAAAGATATTATTGAGGAGCCAAGTTGCTCAGTGGTTGAAGTATCTGATGAAGATGAATCTAAAGATCCAGTTGCTTCCCAGTCAGGTGAGTTTATTGTAATGCATCAAAATCATTGCAGTCTATTCTTCAATGCATTACTAGATAAATTTTATATTTCCAGTCATCAAGAAGAGATAAATGATACTCCATACTTCTTGGAGTATGAAGATGGTGGCTATGATTGGAAAAGCATGGGCAGTGAAAAATGTAATTTTATTCTTCAGCCCATAATTGATCACATATGTTGGCAACAAAATTGTCATGACATTTTTAGATGGCAGGTTTCATATGTGGATGAGAATCAGACTTTTGATTCAGGAGGGTCTTGATTTTCCTTCAGTGGCCTAGTGCCACCAAGTGAATTTTTAAATCTTGTAATTTTTTTCCCTTTCAGTTGTGTGTTTCTTCTTTCTTTCCTATTTTTAGTTTGTTAGTCTTTGAGAGGTGCCCTCCAAGTTTTTGTCTAGTGGGTAGTCTGCTTCTTCCAAAGATTCTAAGTTCTTGCTATGCCTGCAAGAGGCATACATCCGTAGTCGGAGCCACTATTAGCCCATTTTCCTATAAAATGAGAAATCCTATGAAAATGGTCTATTCCTACAAAAAACCCTAGAAAATTTCCATGTCCTGTTGCATCTTGTTTTGGTCTACGAAGAAGATATATAAAGTTTTATGGCTTGCGCCCTTAGCCATAGATTAATCAAGTTTTCACCAAGCCTCATTTAAGATTGCATGTGCGCAAGTATTAAAATGAGAGAGATATGGTTGTTTTAAGGTCTAAGAAATAGGGTTTATCCATGTCCTAGGGTTTCATAAAATTGTCTAAGTCCAAAAGCCCTAGCCATTTCTATTTCTTTGTTACCTTTTTCCTGGCCACTTAAAACCTTTTCTTACACATGTTTAATTATATTCACTAAATCTCTAAGTTCTTGGGCAGTTGGTCTTTTTATTTGGCAATCCAGTGACTATGTAGTCATGTGATCTCTTAGTCTGGGTGGTTAAGTTCTTAACATCCAGCGACCTAGAGAACGGTTAATTTTTCCTTCAGTCATTGATTCTCTAGATAAACCAGCCAAGGTAGGAAGCATTCAAAGTTTAAATAAGAATGGTTGATGCAGATCTTGAGCAATGACTGACGCTAGTTCTCTAGATAAAACCCATAGTTGAGTCTTTTATTCAGTGATCTAGCGACTGAGGCTTTCGTGTGTTCTCTTCATTTAACCCGAGGTCAAGAATTTATCTAGTGACTTGGAGAATGCCTTTGTCCATGTGTTCTCTGAGTCTAACCTGGGTTTAGGATTTTATCAAGTGGTATGGAGACTGCCTTAGTCACATGTTCACCACGTTGAGATGAGTTAAGTTAAAGGGTTTTGAGACTCAACAAGGACCATAGGATGATGATCAGATCAATGGCTAGCGCTTATTCACTTGATGGAACTCGGGGTTATGAAAAGACTTGGTGATTCAAAGAATTCCTTCAGTCATTGAATCATTGGATAGAGCTGGGTCAAAGGTAAAGGCTTGGAGTTAGAATATGGACCGTTGATGAAAATTTTATCAAGAGGTGGTCACGTATTCTCTAGTCAAGAAATGATCATAAGATCTCACAAATTCCTTTGTCGCCTGATCTCTGAACTAGACTTGGGTTAAGACAAACATTGAGCGATCACAACATTCCTTCAATTACTGGATCACTAGATGGAGGTTGAGTTAAAGAACAAGGAGCTTTCTAAGATGGAATCTGGGTCGTTGATGTAGTCATGATCGGATGTTGGCCGCTTGTTCTCAGAATGAAACCTTAGGTCAAGGATATATTAAGTGATCACATGAAGGCCTTTGTTCATGTGATCTCTAGACATGACCTAGGTTAAGTAAAATGTGCCACAACCTAGTGAATGCCTTCAGTCACCAGTTTTCCAGATGACTTATGGTTAAGGAGAAGCTTTCCGAGGTTAACATAAAGACATTACAAGTCCAAGAATATCCAACAGAGTTTGTAACTCCATAAAGGGAAGATGTGGGATAGATGTTCATCATGGATTTGTGATAGTCATCCAATTTTCCAAATGATAAAGACCAAGTTCAAGGTGGGTCCTCAGTGCCAAGTTGATCCGAAGTGCTTGTTTTTTATTGGTTATGAAGAATGATGATGTGGCTAGACTTTTGAAAGCCTAGTTGACTTTTGCCAAATTATAAGGATCATTCGATGTGCCAAGAAGAAACAATATCGATGGCCATGTTTTAAAAATGATAAATTAACCATTATCGGTCCATTTTTCAATTTTCTAAGCTAGGGTTTGCAAAAAATACAAGTGTCGACGTGCCAGAGGAACAAACAATCAAATCTAATTTCTTCTTGGGCTATAAGGAAAAATTTGTAGTTGGGAAATTGAATATACTCTATGGTGGTTGGGCCAAATATGATTTGATTTTGTTTTTCTACCCTAAATCTGGTATTTTACGAGAAGCTTTCTTGATGCAGCAGTTATGTTTGGGCCAAATTATCAAAGCTTTTATGTCCCTTGCATGCAAGGGTAGATGAGATATTTGTGATGATGTTCTTCTTGCAAGGATAAAGAGAATCATGCCCTAATTTGTAGTTTGACTGGCAGGGTTTCCATAATGTAAAAGATATCATATTTGTCTTTGATATTTTATGATTAAATTAGGGTTTCTTCCTTGTCACTTTGGTAATAAATTTTTTCATGTTTTCATGTTATTGAAGTGACATTGTTTCCCTAATTTTGACCTAAATGATCCCAAGCTTGTTGCAATCCTTTATAAGGATTTCCAAGATCATTTAGTAAGGGGTTCCAATTTTTGGTAACCTTGAGGGGTTTCAAATTCTCTGTAAATATCTTCAAAGTTGGTCCTAAGAGTTCTTTCTGGGGTTGAAAAGAAGAATCATTTGCAAGACACCAAAGATAGACTCAGTTCTATAGGCTTGCATCCAAGGATTGGTAGAAGAGGTCTACAACCTCTCTATTTTACAAAGATCTTAATGAATCTATAGTTTTCTTATTCATTTGTGGAGTATTCTATGTTCAGTAACTCACTCATGTATTAGTTTGGCAACTAATATTAGAATTTCCATAATAGCTCAAAATCTTGTCTCATGTTTAATAGTTTGTTATTTCCTATTATCTTGTGAGCTGATGACCTCAAGATCAATAGCTATAGACATAATCTATATGTTTTGATATATTTGTTGTTAACTTGAAAAGTTAAGTAAATACTTGATATAACCTAACAGAATAACAAGGTATTAAGAAGTATATTTGTAAGTAGTGAGATTCTCATTTGATTTTTATTTGCAAGGTGAATGATAAGAATCGATAATATAGTGAGGAATTGTTTTTGAATATGCCCAATGGATAAGGTATTGGTCATAGACATTTTTTCAAAACAAGTGTTCTTTATTGTCTAACAATTCTACCCCAAGACAAACAAATTAAATTTTAAATCTTTAAGTCAGTAATTATGGACTTAATAGCAATAGCCCCTGCTTTATTTGTGAGTAATTTGATAGTGTTCTTAGCTTCACATCCCATCTCTTTATGTCATAGATAACAACAAGTATTATGGGCACATATCTCCTTTGTGAGGATTAGTAGAAAAGGTTGAGATTAAGTGATCCTAATCCTAGGTGCACCCACCTAAATTCTACAGAGTTAAAAGTGTAGAAAGCCTTAGTGCTTTGTTCATTGGTCTTTGTTCTTGTATGAATATACTGATTATGGGAAGTAAGCTACCCCATAGGTATATCTCTACATTAATAAAGGTAGTTAAAATCTTGCTAAACCAAGAGCCAACATGTAGTAGCTGGGAAGGCCTACATCTTGTAAGTAATTCTCTTATTAAGATAAGAAAAGCTCTTTTAACCCAACAAATTTGTAATGATAGGGAAGATTTCAGTGTGTGGGGGATCAATCCTTCTGGTCAGTTCTTAGTTTCTTTTTCTATAAATCTACAATTTGATAATCCTTTCATCAATCCTTTTTGGTCAAAACCCTGGAACAATATTCTAACCCCTAAAATTGAAATCTTTTACTGGATTTTCATTAAAAATAAGACTCTAACTATGGATAATCTTATAAAAAGGGGTTTCTTCCTTCCTAACAAATGTTGTTTTTGTTGTTCAAATGAAGAGGATTCTAGTCACCTCTTCTTGCATTGTTTTTTTTCTCAACGGGTATGGTCGTTCCTCTAGCTAAAATGGAATATCAGTTGGGTTTTCCCTCTCTCTCTATAGGAGTTCTTCCAATAGTGAATTTATCTAAGTTCTTATGAGAAATTTTTTTGTGCTTGGAATTTGGTGGCCCCTCATCTCGCGTGGAATTTGTAGAAGGAGAGAATCAATAGAATTTTTAGAGAGAATAAATCTCATCCCTCTGTGGTTGTAGAAAAAATTGTTAGCGGTATTTATGAAAATATGGTGACCAAATTCTTCCTGAATGGGGATGGAAACAAGCATTTGATGGATTATTGGAACTTAAATAATACCAGATCGAGAAAAAAAAATAGAGATAATTGTGTCTATACTTCACCTCCTGATGGATGGGTCAAAATTAATGTTGATGGAGTGGCTAAAGGAAATCTTGGTCCTCCTAGGAGTGGTGGGGGTCATAAGAGATTGCAGAGGAAATCTCTTGGATTATATCTTAGTCCCTTTGGGTTCTCAAACCAACCATGTGGTTGAAGCCCTGGGAGCTTACTATTCTTTAACCCTTGCCAAAAATTTAGATTTCAAGAACATTTGGATGGAATGGGACTCTATGAACATTGTCAAATGTCTTAGAGGTGAATTTTCCCCCTCATATAATATAGAGAACTCAATTGAAAAGGCCAAAAATATTATTAATTCTTTTTCTAAAGTCCACATATCACATGCTTATAGGGAATGTAACAATGTGGAAGACATATTGGCTAACCATGGGGTTAAGTCTAATGGCATCACTATTTGGGAGGATTACAATGATCTAAATGATGATATCAAAGCCAATATTGATTACGACAAGATCACTTGTAAAGAAGGAAAGTTACCAATTAATGATGGTTAATAGATTGAGGACTATGGCTCACATAGGTGGTGATTGGAAAAGATGGACTCACGGAAGCAGCAATAATAATGATGTCTTTTCACATGTTTTACGGCAATTTTTTCTATCTTTGATCATTTAACTAAAGGTTTATTTTTGGGCACTTCTTGTGTTGAGATTTTGAAGATTTTCCTTAGACTAAAAGAAAAAATGATGGGAGAGGATTTGAGAAGGGAATAGTCTAATAACTTCCTAGAGGTGAAGGAGATGGTTGTGGTGTGGAAGAAGCTAATGAAGGGAGGCTTAACTCCCTATCTAGAGAAGCTCCATTGATATGATAAGGCTATCGCATATAATTTTTTTGATGGATGGTAGAACAAATTTGTTATGATTGATGGGAAGAAGGTTGACCTCATCACCAATTTCACTGGCATTCCCAACAAGGATCTGGATTTATATAGAAATCATAAGGTTTTAGATATGGTGGCTTAAAAAAATTTGAAATCTTTCAAGGAGAAAGGAAAATTTAGTGATGCCAAAGTAAATGGTTTCTTTGATGTTAATAAAATTAAGGAGGTTTGGCAAAAAGTTTTGATTGTGATTATGGATTATGTAACTATGGATGGTCATTTTAATAGGTATCAGTAGTACCATTTTGTGCTCCTGAACCATTTTAGATACAAAGACCTAGTTTTTTTCTATATTACTTGCATAGCTCTTTGACCAAGAGTCTTATGGTGAGCAAAAAGAAGGCTGAAAAGTTTGTATTGCATGAGGGCCTTATTTTATTAATCTTTGATAATATTAGGGATAAATTTCTTGAACCCTTAAACAAGACCTTGACTATGGGAAAGAGGAAATTAGAGGGTTACATTGAGGGGAGCTTGAATAAAGGTGGGTTGACTATTAGAAAGAAGGATTCTATCTCTAATGATAGTAGCAAGGAGGAAGACTCTTAGCTGGAGATCTCTTCTAATGAGGATAATGTTTCCACAACCATGGCTTCTAACTAGTATGGGGATAAAGAAGAGACTGAGGATTCTGGTGAGGAGAATGAAGCCTAGAAGAAGGTTAAAGATAGGGTTTGGATAATGAGAAAAATGAAGATCAGTCTTTGGTGAAGGATGACAATTTTATTCTAGAGTCTATGAATGATGTTCCTCCTAACATTGAAGGTATTGCTAGTGAGAAAATTACCCTTGATTCTAATAATTTGAAATATTTAGTTCAGAAAGTTGTTCAAATGGTTGCAAAATATAATCCTATTGGTGATGATTTTGTGGAGGGTACTAGGCATGATGTCCCTATATCCCATGATTCAGAGAAAATAGTGGATGATAAGGAAGATCTTAATAGCCAATGGGTGAAGGATTCCTCCATTAAGTTGTTATTTGATGATTTCAATGACAGAGAGGAAGTTACTCTGGGGGCTTCACAAATTACTAAAGCGAAGACCCTTTACTCCTTTAGATTTAGTAAATGGTGCTTTCAGGAAAGTAAGATGTTGAATCTGAAGTATGATAAGTTGGATGTAAGGTATGATGGGATGTAGGAGAAAATGGAGGAGTGGTGCAGTGAGACCAGGCTTACTCAGCTTAAGGATAAAGGGAAAGCTCTGGATAACCTTACTGGTAGAGTGGATAACTTAAAAGATACTATTTACAAGATCATCTAGCATAGTCATGAAATCATGAGGGCTTCTTGCACTAATCTCAGAGCTCTAATTAATGTATTAGATAATGGCATAGATGAAGGTGGAGAAAAAGGAGATGTTGCTTAGGAAGAAAGAGGTTAGCTTTGTGAGGCTTCTATTGGGGTATGATCTAGTTTTTCCTTTGGTTGGTATTTTTTTTTTGGTTTTTTCTATCTTTTTCTCGGTTAGGGTGGATGCCTCTTTTTAGGCCTATTTTTTTGTTGGTTTCTATCTTTTTCTAATGGAATGCTTATTCCTCAAAATTAATATGTTGTAAAGGGTTTCAAGTCCCTTCAAAACCTATTTTTTCTTTTAATCAAAACTTGACATAGATCAAGTACAAACACACCTCAACACATTTGTAGCTTCACATGATTAGATCTTCAATACAATAGCCATACCAATCCAATTATTCCATTTAACATTCCTACACCACTGTCACAACAAAGAAATATATTGACATCAATGACAACACATCTCTCAAGCATGTGATAGTGATCTCTAAAGAACATATTTTCATAGTATCCCAATAGTCTCCACTTTTGTATTAATGGAAACATATGATGTGAAAAACCAAATCAATTCACAAGAAAACATACTATCAACAATATCCACAATATATCTTTCAAATTCTCTCTAACAAATCTTCTACAACAAAAAACAATCTATCCCTATTAGTTTACATAGTTTTTCACATGGCCATCTCTCCCTCTTTGACATCAATGAAAAGGCACATATATGCACTAAGTCAAAGAAGCCAAATATAACTAAATATCTCTCCCAAAATTGAAGAACATACCTCATAATAATAACTACACCCCCTAAGTAGAAGCCACCAAAAACATCAATCTAGATGAAAATTAGTCTTTGTAGTAGCACTATATTGATGCATATCAATGCATCTCTATCTCTAATCATGAGGGGTGATTACCCCAAGATTACCTCAAGGATACTCGAAAGTATTCTTCAGCAAGGGCTTGATGAAGATATCTAAAATTTTCTCTTTAGTAGATACATATTCCATATTGACATCCTTTTCACTCACTTTATCATTCAAGAAATGATACTTAATGGATAGATACTTTTTTTTTAATGCAACACAAGTTTCTTTGAAATATTGATTGCACTTGAGTTATCATAGTAAATAGCAATAGGTTCATTGATACTTACTTTGAGATCTTTCAATATTTGTTTCATCCATATCACTTGTGTGCAACTAATAGCATCAAAAACATATTTAACTTTAGTAGTATATTGAGAAACACATTTTTTTCTTTTTTCTTTCCCATGTAATTAACCTCTTTCCTAAGAAGAATGCACTATCACTTGTACTCTTTCTATCATGCATATTATCTTCTCAATCAACATTGGTGAAGGTACTCAATGTGAAATCATCATCTCTAGGATACCATAGACCATAGTCAACTATCCCATTCAAATTTTTGAAGATTCTTTTCATTGAAAGAACATGAGATTCATTAGGATTTGATTGCTATCTAGAAACAATGCATATTGCATTAATAATATCTAACCTAGTTTTTTTCAAGTATAACAATCTATAGATAACAATCCACAAATCGATGATTTGTATTTGGTTTGATTTACACTAGGTGAATCATTAGTTTTAGATCATTTACAACCAATCACTATAGGAGTACCAATAGGTTTGGATCCATCCATCCCAAACTTCTTCAACAGTTTTTTCACATACTTAGACTAAGACATGAAAATTTCCTTTTTTGATTGAGTAACTTATAAACCAAGAAATATTTTCATCTCATTGATCATAGACATCTCAAATTCATTGTACATCTAATTAGCAAATTTTGTAATCAACTTTTTATTACCACCAAAAATGATATCATCATCAAAGACTTCAATAATCAATATATTTTCAAGATCAACTTTGAATATAAATTATTGTTAGTAGTACCTTTTTTGAAACCAAGTTTAAGAAGATAATTATCCAATCTTGCATACCATGATCTAGGGGATTGTTTCAATTCATACAATTCTTTCTTCAATCAACAAACCAGAATTAGGAGAGATAGGGTACTAAGAGGGGAGGGGTGAATCAGTGTCCACAAAAAATTTAACACATCAACCTTTCAGATCTACAATAGTAAACAGTAGTAACCTTGCAAAATAAATTGTATCTAATACATGTATCATTCATCCATTCAACTTGAGAAAGTAAACAACATGAAATCAACCATATAACAGTCCCATAACACAAGTATTTTGGTAACACAAAAAACCTTGTTAGAAGGTAAAAACTATGGTGGCGATGACACCCACAAATTCTTCACTACTGCAGATAGAAAAGTTTTTCCTATTAGGGCTACAAATTTTGATCACTTTTGGTGATCTTACCCTATTAGGAGTAACATATTAGATCAGCTAGATCTACCTAGTTATAGGTGTTAGGAATAGTCCCAAGAGATAACTAAGAGAGGGGGGGTGTGAATCAGTTATCTACAAGATTCAATTCTTTATCCAAGTAAGTATACTTAAACATAAAGCATAAAAACAATGAAATAACACAACACCAAAATTTTGGTTACGGGGAAACCCAAATAGGTAAAAACCCCGGTGGGAATTGACACCCACTAATATTCAGCACTAGAGTATTATGATCCTTGTTAGAAGATCATTAACCCTGTTAGGAGTTTCTTTACAATATATTCAGTATAGTAGACCTCATCAAAGGTCAGACCCTGTTAGGAGTATTTTACAATTGTCCCTATTAGGGGAGAGGATGCACTGTCTAAGAGCTCACTGCTCAAAGGGGCAAAGGCTACAATCTTCTGAATAATAGATACAAACTATATCTAGATCTTGGTGAACTACGCTTTGACCTGCTATCTGGATCAGTTCCAATGTATAACACAAATACATTACTTGGTCACATAGACCTTCTTCTGATGGCTCAACACTTCGCACACTCTTCTTTGCTCTTCTTAAAAAACTATGAACCACACTTTAGCAATCACAAATGACTACCTATAAATATCTTTCCTCTAAATGATATAATCAAGTTAGCCTATTAGAACCACCTTGAAATCATAATAGACAAACTATAACAAACTCCAATAAACATTATGTCGGCTCTACAATGCATGCAACACATTTTGGGACCTGTCCAATAATATAATTATAGACACATGCTACACACTGTCGGCTCTACTAAAACAACTGGAACTTTCTTCTCAAGCTAAATTACTTCATGTGCTCTTAACCAAACATAAATAACTCTCCTCTAAGCTTAAGTCCAAGGGTGCATACCCACAGGATAGGTGCAACTCTAGAACCAATGAAATCTATGTCGGCTCTTCTGAACAAACACAGGAAACTGCTGCTGGTGAATAGTAATTGCATAACTTCACTTCTACTCATCAACAGACTATGCATCCATAACTAAAACATCACTAACATTTCTTCATCATATATCCAAGCATGGAAGGCTCTATGATAACTATATGGACAACCATACACAGAACATTTCCTGTTACTCTGTCAGGAACACTGCTGACACCAGCTTCTATATAACTATTTGTACTAACAGTTAACCTCTGTGCCCATGATATCATGTCCATGCTTCATATACTAAAGGCGTACTACATAAGACTTCCACACATGCTACTTTCCATATGTTGTCATCAATGACAAACATACAGTCAATACTGGCCTACTAGAAAATCTCCAACAATAGGATTTTAGCAACACTACTTGAGTGTGCACTCAGTTAAGAGATTTACAAAAGATTGTCAAGTTTACTCTATTAAGAGATTTTAAAAAAATCTATTACAATGATTAGAAAGCAATAGGTATCTATCTGATAATGACAATTTAATTATCTGATACAAATCAATAAAGTACTGATAAAGTATCACCTTTATTGTGATGAATCTCTACTCGTAACTGCTCGGTTAGCCTACTTTGATTCTGCTTAATCTGATTTCCTCTAATTATTGATCTTCTCTGTTAACTGATAATCTTGAAGGTTGACTAGTGCTTCAAGTGCTTCTTTTTCTCATACATCAGTTCACACCAAAAATGATGTAAAGATACAAATATATAGCATACAACATTATGCCGCTTATACAAAATTAGGTTTACAAATCTTAGACAAAACCCTAAGATCTACAGTGTACAAAAATAAACTAGATCAAACTATTACATAAGATCTTCATCATATATCAATAATAAAAGATCCTCAATCTTGGTAAAATGTTTTATGATCTCTTGTAACCATTTGCATAGAAGAATGTGCCATTCCAAAATACTGTCATTTCATGTGATCCTCGGTAAACACTGTATAAACTACTCGGTGTTTATTATGATGCTTAGTGTTTACTGTCTCTCAGTATCGGTATCTGTTGATGCTTAGTAAACTGTCTGATGCTCAGTGTATATACTTAACCGACTGGCTTATTTTACTTATAGTTACCGACTAGCTTCATATATGTAACCGACCAATGTCTTTGATAACCTTTGATACTAATGACAATCATTAATGCTCAATAGAGATAACAATCTCCCCCTTTGGCATTAGTATCAAAACTTGAATGTATATAGACCTTATGTCTCAAAAACTTATAAATCCACCATATACATATACATATCAAAAAATTTCTAAATAATTCCCCTTGGTGCATGCTCCGATAATGTGTAGTATACTTAGCAAGAAAAAATTACATATTTGGCATATACATTGATTTCCCCCTTTTTGATATTAATGCCAAATACAAAAATTGTATACTTATAGCTTGTCAAAAATGTGCTGATGGGTTTTCTTCAATGACTCCAAGAGGTTTTCCCATTCCTCTTTTAAGTTGGTGAGAGAAATGTGCTCAAGACCGACTTGTGCATGCATATCAAATATGTTGTCCAACACAAAAATCTCTGGTGTTGCAACAAGTGATTGTGCCTTGACAATATGCTTCTCAAAAAATTTTAGGTATGGAAGGAGTTCTATCTACAACTCAGTAACCTGATCAGTTATGTGCTCTTCTTGTTTCTTGAGATCTATATCAACTGCCTGAGTTCTTCAACTCTGAGTATATGCTTAGAAAAATCTTATGGCTCGGTTGTAGCTACATTTTCCCTAACTAAGATTTCATTCTAAAATTGCCTAATCTTTTCACTGATCTCTGCAGTCAAGGTTCTGACAGTGCATAGCTTATACAAGATTTGGAAAATAGAATTAGTAATACATTGAATCTCATTTATTACCTCTAAAATTTTAACCTTGTTGACTTCCACTTCTTGGCTTATTCTTTCAGCTAATTTATCTTGTATCTTTGACTCTACTCGCTCTTCAATTCTTTTGTCAGCATCAACATATGGGTTGTTGATTCCTTCAGCAAGAGTAGTAAGCTGGTCCATAATTGGTGTGTTCTCATCTACATGTATCTCAGGGATGACCTATTGTAAGATGTCTCTTACATTTTCCAATATTTCCTTGCTCTTACTCTCCTATCTCAATTTCTCTTGTGATACTTTCCTTGTACATAATTCCCCATATTTTTGTTAGGAATAGTCCCAAGAGATAACTGAGAGGGGGGGTGAATTAGTTATCTACAAGATTCAATTCTTTATCCAATTAAGTATACTTAAACATAAATCATAAACATAATGAAATAACACATGAACACAACACCAATATTTTGGTTACGGGGAAACCCAAATAGGTAAAAACCTTGGTGGGACTTGATACCCACTAATATTCTATACTAGTGTATAATGATCCTTGCTAGAAGATCCTTTACCCTGTTAGGAGTAGATTTACAAGATATTAAGTATAGTAGACCTGGTCAAGGGTCAGACCCTATTAGGAGTCTTTTAAAATTGTCCCTATTAGGGGAGAGGATGCACTATCCAAGAGCTCATTATTCAAATGGGCGAAGGCTACAACCTTCTGAATAATAGATACACACTATATCTAGATCTTGGTGAGCTGCACTTTGACCTGTTGTCTGGATTAGTTCCAATGAATAGCATAAGTACTTTACTTGGTCACATAGACCTTCTTTCAATGGCTCAACACTTCACACACTCTGCTCTGCTCTGCTTAATCAACCATGAACCACACTCCAGCAATCACAAATGACTGCCTATAAATATCTTTCCTCCAAATGATATAATCAAGTCATCCTATTAGAACCACCTTGAAATCATATTAGAGAAACCATAATAAACTCCAACAAACATTATGTTCACTCTATTATGCACGCAACTCATTCTAGGACCTGTCTAATAAAATAAATGTAGACACGTGTTACACACTGTCGGCTCTACCAAAACAATTGGAACTTTCTCTGTAAGTTGAATTAACTTATGCACTCTTAACTAAACATCAATAAAACTTATCCAAGCTTATCTCCAAGGGTGCATACCCTCAAGATAGGTGCAACTCAAGAACCAATAAAATCTCTTTCAGCTCTTCTAAACCAAGACAGGAAATTGCTACTGGTGAATAGCGACTACATAACTTCACTTGCGTTCATTATCAGACTATGCATCCATAACTAAAACATCACTAACATGTCTTCAACATATATCCAAGTGTGTAAGACTCCATGGTAATTGTACAAACAACCATACATAAAACACTATTTGTTACTCTGTCAGGAACATTGCTGACACCAACTACTATATAACTGTTTGCACTAACAGTTAACCTCTGTGCCCATGATATCATGTTGATATCATGTCCATGCTACATATACAAAAATCTTACTACATAAGACTTCCATGCATGCTACTTTCCATATGTTATCATCAATGACAAACATGTAGTCAATACTGGCCTGCTGGGGCAAATCTCCAACAATCTCCCCCTTTGGCATTGATGGCAACATGTGGAATGAAAAACCACCACCAACCTAAATGAGCATTTCTTTTATAAAATTCTCCATTTCCTCTTTGAAAACTCCCCCAAAGATGAATCCTCCATCTACTGCAATATTTTCTAATATTCTCCATTTCCTCAACTATACTACTGTCATAACTGAATGTTGCTCCCCCTTACTGTATTACTCCTCTTTTGCTTCTATTTTTCATGACTCTATATATACTCCCCCTTTGACATTAATGGCACAGGGTGCCATGCATTTTAAGCACCAGTACTACTCTTGAGGTAGAATAGTCAACCTTCCACCAGTCCCAGAGGACTGATGCATTTCCTTCTTTCTTCTAAGTAGAAATAGCGAAGGGAATGACTCCCAACTTCTCCCTGAGGTACTCAAAAGTATCCTTAGGAAAGGGCTTTGTGAATATATCTACCAACTATTCTTTAGTACTCACATGGTCCAACGTGACTTCTTTCTCTACCACTTTCTCTCTTAGGAAGTGATACTTGATCTCAATGTGCTATCTTTGCATGCATCATAGGGTTCTTTGACATATTGATAGTGCTAGTGTTATCACAGTGAATAACAATAGGATAATCAATTTGAATTCCAAAATCCTTTATCATCTGTTTGATCCAAACAATTTTAGAACAATTCAAGGTTGTTGCAACATACTCTACTTCTGCTGTTGACTGAGAAATACAATTTTCTTTCTTGCTTCTCCAAGTGACAAGTCTATCAGCAAGAAACACTTCTCCACCTAAAGTACTCTTTCTATCATCAACACATCCTACCCAATTTGCATCAGTGTACACATGAAGCTCAACATTTTCTAAATTAGGATACCATATACCATAATCTATAGTGCCCTACAAGTATCTAAATATTCTCTTTACTGCCATGAGGTGACTTTGTTTAGGCTTTGTTGCAAATCTTCCAACTATGCCAACTGCATTGGAAATATCAGGTCTAGTCTAAGTAAGATATATGAGTTTACCAATCATAGACTTATACAATGTTATATCTACTATTGGTGAGTCATCTTCTTTTGTAAGCTTGCATCTAGTGATCATAGGGGTTCCTACTGGCTTGCAATCATCCATCTTGAATTTCCTCATTATCTCTTTCACATAATTTGATTGATTAATGAAAATTCTTTTTTCTATCTGCTGCACATTTAGGCCCAAAAAGTACTTGATAGGACCAATCATACTCATCTCAAAATCATTTTGCATTTCTTTGGCAAATTCAGCACTGAGTTTGTCATTACCTCCAAAGATAATGTCATCAACAAATATAGCTACAAGAAGTAAACCTTTAGATGTCTCTCTAATGAATAGATCACAATTTGTTGCTCCTTTATTGAATCCAATCTTTGTTAAGTATCCATCTAGTCTCTCATATCATGCTCTAGGGGCTTGCTTAAGTCCATAGAGGGCTTTCTTCAATCTACATACCATATCAGGTCTGTCTAATAAGGTAAATCCTTCAGGCTACTCAATGTATACTTCTTCTTTTAAGTCTCCAATCAAGAATGCTGACTTGACATCCATCTGATAAAATTGGAAGTTTTTAACTATAGCATAAGCTAAAAACAACTTAATAGCTTCTAATCTACTTACAGGTGCAAATGTGTCTGAATAATCAATGCCTTCTCTTTGCGCATATCCTTTACATACTAATCTTGCTTTGTTTCTTACTACTATACCATCTTCATTCATCTTATTTCTGAATATCCACTTTGTTCCAATCACATTTTTATCACTAGGTCTTGGGACCAGTTCCCAAGTGTCATTCTTAACAATCTAATCAAGTTCTTCTTTCATAGCATTATGCCAATCTGAGTTATTACATGCATCTTCAACACTGAAAGGTTCAATCTGAGATAGAAAACATACTGCTTCATTGCTAGCTGAGTTCTTTGCTTGTGATCTTGTTAAGACTTTGCCGCTCTGATCTCCAATGATGTCTACCTTGGAATGATTTCTTGATGTAAACTTTGGAACTTTAGGTGATGTTGACTCATCAGCCTTAGGAGTATTTTCTTCACTTGTCTGAAGGTCATTGAATAACACATCAATAGTGTCAAACATTTCTTCAATAATTGTCTCACTAGTAGAGAGTCTAGGTTCTTCTTCAATCATGGGTGAGTAATCATGATATCTTTCTTGAATCATAAACATTTCATCAATCTTTACATGAGCACTTTCAATGATCTTTTTCAATCTTAAATTGAAACATCTATAAGCTTTACTTTTAGTAGAGTAACCAAGAAAAATACCTTCATCACTTCTTGCATCAAACTTGCCTACTACTTCATCCCTCTTGATGTAGCACTTGCTTCCAAAGATTTTGAAGTATTTTACATGGGAACATTACCAAACCATAACTCATAAGGTGTTTTGTCTACGCCTGGCCTCAATTGAATTCTATTGATGGTATAGACTCTTGTATTGACTGTATCTCTCCAATAGGTGTGTGCAACTTTTCCTTCTATCATAATGGTGCATGTTGTATCAAGGATGATCCTATTCCTTCTCTCTATAATTCCATTCTATTGAGGGGTTCTAGGTGCACTTAACTATCTCATTATGCCATGTTCTTTGTAATACTCATAAAATCTGTCAGAGGTGAATTCTCCTCTATCCGATCTCAAACATTTATCTTTAGTCTAGATTCATTCTCAACCTTAGCTTTGAATATTTTGAACTTCTCAAAAGCTTCTGACTTATCTTTTAAGAATGCAACCCACATCATCCTAGTATAATCATCAACAAATAAAATGAAATACCTTTCACCATAGTATGATCTTGTTTGAGTTGGACCACATAGGTCTGTATGAATCAGATCCAACTTGTTCTCTATTGAATTTTGCTTACTCCTGAATGAATTTCTTGCATGCTTCCCCATCACACATTCCATGCATATAGTATCAACTAGCTTTGCTATGCTAGGTAGATCTCTTACTGCCTTTACATTGCTTATCTTTACTATGTTATCAAAATTGATATGACATAGTCTTTTATTCCATAACCAACTATCATCAACTTTAGCAACAAAACAACTTGCTTCTAAATTGAGTTGAAAAACATTACCTCTTGTCTTTGTGCCTGATGCAATCATAACACCATATTTTTTTTTAATGATGCATTTTTCATCTTTGAACTCCAACTGATAGCCTTTTCCAAGTAACTATCCAACACTAAGAAGGTTATGTTTCAAACCATCAACATAAAGAACATCATCAATACCATTCTTTCCATCCAAAGTGATGGCTCCTCTACCAACTATAGGTTTAGAAGTGTTGTCTCCAAATCTAACCATACCTCCATTGTATTTGTCCAAATGAACAAACCTACCTTTATCACCTATCATGTGATGTGAACAACCACTGTCTATAATCTAGTATGTCCTTATGTCAGCTTGTGAAATCAATGCTAGCTCTTGATTTACTTTCTCATCTTTAGGAACTGACTTACTATTCATCTTGTCTACAATAGCAATGAATCCAATTTCTTCTTCACCTAATTCTTCATCTAAAACTCCATCTCTAGCATAGTAGCATTCCTTAGAATACTTAGGCTTGTAATCCTTTTTGAACTTGTTAGCTCTAGTGGGACACTTAGATACAAAGCGACCAATATTATTACATGAAAAGCACTTAAATGGTAATTCACCTTCATATTTTCCTTTCCCTTTCTTTTCTCTTTTGGAAACCATAGCAATAAAATCATCTAGTGTCTTATCTTCATCATCATCATCAAAATTACTAGAAGTGTTTGCAGATTTCTTACCATGAACTGTCACTTTGGAAGTTGTTTCACTCTTTGGTTTTGTCTTCAATCTTGAAAACTCAAAAGCTGAGATCTTGTTGATCAAGGTCTCTCTCTTGAAATTTGATGTAAGCTGCATGGTCTCATCAAGGATGTTGATCTTGTTTTCATATTCTAGAGTAAGAGTATTCATCACTTTATCCATAATGTCCTCTTCTGAAATCTCTCCACCATTGTTCCTAATTCCAGCAACTGCTTCATTAATCCTCTAATTATAAGCTTTGATGTTTTCTTCAGGTAGCATCTCTAATGCATTGTATCTTTTCTTCCATGTCTTTCTATGTGCATCCTTTTCTTGTTTGTCTCCTTCAAATGTGTCTTCAAGGTGCTTCCATATTTTTTGGGTTGTATCTACCTTTTTTACTTCTGAAAATTCACCATCAGATAGGGCACTGATAAGGGCTTCTTTAGAAATAGCATTATAATGAAACAATTCCTTTTGTGTGTCAGTAGCATCATCTTTTCCAAGGTCTTCTAAGGTAGGAATCTTGGCTACTTTGATGTTTACATTAAAAAATTCAAAAGCAATGCACTATAAATAGGTTACCATCTTGTTCTTCCAATCAACATAATTCTCTCCATCAAACTTAGGACTTTCTTTCCTGAAGTACGCCATCTGATCAACGTCAAGATATTAAACTTACTCTCTAAGGCACTTGGCTCTGATACCAATTGTTAGGAATAGTCCCAAGAGATAACTAAGAGAGGGGGTGAATTAGTTATCTACAAGATTAAATTCTTTATCCAATTAAGTATACTTAAACATAAATCATAAACATAATGAAAGAACACATGAATAGAACACCAATATTTTGGTTATGGGGAAACCCAAATAGGTAAAAACCTTGATGGGACTTGATACCCACTAATATTTTGTACTAGTGTATAATGATCCTTGCTAGAAGATCCTTTACTTTGTTAGGAGTAGCTTTACAAGATATTAAGTATAGTAGACCTGGTCAAGGTTCAGACCCTATTAGGAGTCTTTTACAATTTTCACTATTAGGGGAGAGGACGCACTGTCTGAGAGCTCACTACTCAAATGGGTGAAGGCTACAACCTTCTAAATAATAGATACACACTATATCTGGATCTTGGTGAACTGTGCTTTGACCTATTGTTTGGATCAATTCCAATGAATAGCACAAGTACTTTACTTGGTCACATAGACCTTCTTCTAATGGCTCAACACTTCACACACTCTACTCTGCTTTGCTTAATCAACCATGAACCACACTTCAGCAATCACAAATGACTACCTATAAATATCTTTCCTCCAAATGATATAATCAAGTCAGCCTATTAGAACCACCTTGAAATCATATTAGAGAAACCATAATAAACTCCAACAAACATTTTGTCAGCTCTATCATGCACGCAACTCATTCTGGGACCTATCTAATAAAATAAATGTAGACACATGCTACACACTGTCAGCTCTACCAAAATAATTGGAACTTTCTCTATAAGCTGAATTAACTTATGCACTCTTAACTAAACATCAATAACACTTCTCCAAGCTTATCTCCAAGGGTGCATGCCCTCAAGATAGGTTCAACTCAAGAACCAATAAAATCTTTGTCGGCTCTTCTGAATAAACATAGGAAATTGCTACTGGCAAATAGCGACTACATAAATTCACTTGCATTCATTATCAGACTATGTGTACATAACTGAAACATCACTAACATGTCTTCAACATATATCCAAGTGCACAAAGCTCCATGATAACTATACAAACAACCATACATAGTACATTATCTGTTACTATGTCAGGAACACTGCTAACACCAACTACTATATAATTGTCTGTACTAATAGTTAACCTCTGCACCCATGATATCATGTTGATATCATGTCCATGCTACATATACTAAAATCTTACTGCATAAGGCTTCCATGCAGGCTACTTTCCATATGTTGTCATCAATGACAAACATACAATCAATACTAGCCTACTGGAAAATCTCCAACAATTTTTTTAATTTGTCAGGGCTAAGGGTCCTCAGGTGATAGTCAGGTATCACAATGACTTCATCTAGAGTGACTAGCCCTTTTCCTTTCTTCTTCTTCTTCTTCTCCAGTGCAAGTGGTGAATTCTTGACAATAGTGACAAATAGCTTTATCTTCTGCCCTCAGAGTGTTCTTCCCAGTAGACACACTATCTTCCATCTTCTGCTCCTTAGTAACTTGTGTGTCAGTTGAATGAGGTGGAGCCTTAGATGTGGTATTAGGTGGGGTGTCCTTAATTTCCTTAGGCTCTTCTTATGCCTTCATTTCTATTTTATTAGCCTCTTTTCCTTCAGTTTCTGATTTATCAACCTCTTTTCCATCAGGCTTGTTTGTCTCTGTAGGAGGTTCATTGCTCGGTTCCCCTATTGTGTCTTGTGGTTGCTGGGGGATTGATCCTTCAGGTTTTTCCTAGGATAAAATCTCTACGGCCTCAACAAGTACAAGAAGCTCACTTGGTAGTGATGAAAATGCACACTCAGTAACTTGTGCTTCATCCTATGTGTTGTCTTGTGCATTATTTATATCATCAACATCATCCCTATCATCAGGATCATCATTTTTTATGTCCTCAATGAGTACATCCTTGCCATTTGTATCTGCAATTTGAATCACTTCTAGATTCAGTGCATCCTATGAACTATTCTTAATTTCTTGACCAATTGTTGTATCAATTACCTCAGTAAGGGATACCTTTGACTCTTTATTCTTCTTTGCTACATTATCCTCAATAAATATTCCTTTAACTTTTGAATTCTATCTCTTTTTAGATAAATTTTAAAATGAAAATTTCTCATTATGCTCTCTGACAGCTAAAAGTGAACTCCAGATAAGTTAACTAGACTCATCAAGATCTGCTAGATTCTCATCTATTATTTGCATCACCTGGTGCTTCACACTGAATCTCTGCACATAAGTATCCATAAGCTCTTTAATCTCATCAAGAGATAAATCTGGTGCAATCACTACAAGGGCTTGTTCCCTCATCCTCTTCTTGGTGTCCAAGGCATATGACCACTTTTGATTTATTCAGTCCTCTAATGTCTTGGGTAGCGATAATTCAAACTCTAATGGAACTCATTTGAAGCAAATCATCATTTGGATGATGGCTTCCTCAATTTTGTTTTGGTGTTCATTTGACATACTATCAAACTTATTGAGTTCTAGATCTGCAAGATTTCCATTCTAAATTATATCTTTAGAAATCTCATCAATTGACCTATCCTTATTACTAACAACCTTGAATTGATTGTTGTCATCTTCATCATCCTCAAGGTCTTCTTTGTTTCTTATCAATTTTCTCCTTTTCTTTAGTGGTTCTGCTGCCTTCTTTGGTCCTTTCTTAACATAGGTCTTTTTTGGTGTGGCAGCCTTTCTTTTTGTTACCTTTACTGCTACCTTCTTCTTCAGTGGTGAAGCTCCAATTGATGACCTTGTGCATGCACCTTTTTGCACCGGTAGCTGCCTCTTCCTTAGAGCTTTAGTAGGAGGAACCGGTGTAGCTTTTTTTTCTTTTTCATATTTAGTCTCCTCACTATCATATGGTTTTTCAGCCAACATCAACTAACCTTCAGTTGTAGGTTCAACTAATGACTCCTCAGATGAGTCTGATGCATCTCCAAAGTGCTTAGTTAAAACTTTCTTCATTTTCTTTGATTTCCTTGTCATTTTACCGATGACTAGATTAATTTTTATTCTTGACTTAGCTTCCTCAAAGGTTCCAAACCTTGCATCCTTAGGGTCCTTCGGTAATGCTAGTGGTGCCTTAATATATTTCAAATTGAAATCATAATCCATTTCATATCCCATAGGTGCTAGCCACTTTATCCTTGGTTCTGCAACTTTTATCATAGTGTGGTTAGTGTTCACTAAGAAACAAATATCCATCACATATTTTTTGACCAATTCATCAAGAATTCTACTTCTTAAATTTATCTTCACTTTGAAATCTTCAAAATAACTATTTATTACATTTTTAGCATTATCTCCCACACCTTTCATAATATCAAATATTTGTGAAGTGATCAATGTATCATCTATCCATTCAGTGTGACCGACAAAGGGAAATAATTTTTGGAGATAGAAAAATAAACATACTAGGAGTGCTCCAAACTTATAGGTATTGGACTTCTATGTCCTGATTGTCTTCATGTTTTCCTCAACCTATCTTAGTAGTAGCTCAGATAGGTCAATCTGATGACCCTTCTTTATCAATTTATGAGCCATGTCGACTATGCTATAGGGTACATTATTTGATTTCCTTAACTAAAATATCTTATACCCAATGACGTGTACTGTGAACTTAACTTTAGGATCCACAATTGTTGAAATTTTTAGTGCTCTTTCATCCCATGTTACACTAGTGTTCTTTTCAACATCAGCTTGGGATGAGCTTCTAAATACTTTGGCTTTATCGGTAGTAAAGTAACTAGTAACCCTGCTAATCATTCTTTTTGTGATCTTGATCGATCTTTCTAGCTAGAATGTGCCCTCATGATAGTGACTCAACACAACCCTAATCCATTCATTCTTAAAATTCTTTGGAAAATCTAGGGCATGAGTAAGACCAAGTGTCTCAATCAATTTGTGCTCTGGTTTCAGTTCCATTTTCTCATTACAAAGTGCCTGAAATGCAACATACATATCAAAATCTCCAATTTCTCTAATTTTACAATGTATGTATGATCATATGTCTTTTGTCAACAAAACCCTAGGTGGGATTCTTGAAAAAGCACCCGCTATATCCATTTTTGAGGCAACTTCAAGGTGTAACTTATAAGGTGGTTCCTTGTAACTTGCTGACACTATTAAATTAACTTCTTCATCCACAACTTTAGAAGAACTTGCAGTAGATACCATTTCAACAAACTAGGTTTTTGGTAAGTTATGAGAAATATGCTCAGTAGGGTTTCAACTTACTCGAAATGTATTGAAGAGTGTGCTCGGTTTGATCTGCAACTGCTTGAATTTGCATGAAAGATTCTTGCTCAAACTTACTCTGTGAAATCTTAGCTCTCCAAAATTTACAATGTGAAAAATGAACTCTATCTTCCATGTATTTATAGAATTTTTGATATTCCCACTCAAAACTTTATGCAATAAATGCCTGACCTACTTTTTGGTTCATGATAACTGTTAGCTCGGTGACAGCTTCAATCTTTCATTAGTTCAGTTAACACAAGACTTATTTTCTCAGTTGATACTATTATTCTATTAACCTTGAATAGTGATTACCGACGGGTAACCAACGCTCGGTCTAAATTTTACCAACTGTGAAACTTTGTTAGCTCAAAATATATAAACCATAATGCATCTTCATTCATGCAGATTTGGTATGTGCCCATCATATATAAAGAACTATATGTAAAATGTGATCATTTTGAAATGTCAATCCCATACATACATATATCAAACTAAGTGGAGGTACCGATGACACCCAATCCAATGGATGAGGTTTCACTGACAGCATTACTTGACTCTACATTCTCATTAGATACCTTCATCCACATGCTATTCCTTATTCTCATGATATCTACTATAGTGTTTCCACTCTCAAATACATGACCTTCTTCTAGTGCTCGGTCTCTGTAGTCCTTGCTTAAATGACCGACCTTATGACAATGCATGCATACCATTCCAGTGCTTATCCAGCTTCTTGATTGTCCAACCCATCTTTTCCTGTTACAATTTTCTGTGATGTGCCCATATATACCACATGCAACATAGTTAGCCCATGTGTTATAATCCAAAACATAAGAATTACCTTTTCTCTTCGGTTGATATGGCTTGCATTATATCTTTTGCTTAGAAGTCCATACTTGTTTCATCTTAGCCTTACACTCTCATGTAGTGTGTCCATGTTTATTACAAGTATAGCATATTTTCTCCACAGTAGTATTGTTAGAAATATCATTCTTTTTAGCTCTACACTCATAAGCTTGGTGACCATACTTACCACAATTATAGCAATAACCATTGAACTTAGGAGTGATAGGAGGTTTACCTTGAGCTTTTCTTCTACACACATTAGATGTATGTCCCAGTTTGCCATAGTGATAACATGTCAGCACTTTAGGTTTCTAATTTTGATTTTTGTTGACTTGTTCATCTTGTTGTGATGATTCTCCTTCACTAGTATAGCCTAATCCAGCTCTACTTCCAAATCTCCTTTGATTAATCAAAAAATCATCAATCTTCTTGGAATTGTTCTCAGCTAGCCTCATCATCTCATTATGTTTTTTTTGTGTCTTTATTTCATTTCTCATTTTTTCATTCTCTTCTCTGAGTATTGCAACATCTTCAATTCTTCTAAACAATTCTCCATTCACTCAGTTTACTTCTTTATTCACAGTCATCATCTAATTAGATATTTGAAAGTGACGATCAGTGAGTCTTTGTATCTCACTCTCTTTAGCTTGTAGTTGTTCAGTTGTCTATCTTCGGTCTTCAATAGCTAGATTCCTTTCTTGCTCAGCCTATTTAGCATTGTTCATTATTTTAACCATTCTTACCATCTGAGATTCTTGACCGATTTACAGTGCTTTTACTTGTTCGGTTAAATGTTGATTCTTCTCAAACAAATCAGAGATCATGCTTTCAAATCCATCAGAAACACTTCCAAAGCTAGATCCAATATGATCAAATATATCATCAATTTCTTCTTCATGGTAGCCAATCTCATTTTGCAAAAGAGCTAGGTTCTTTCTTTCAACCAATAATTTCTTCAGTCCTTCCTTGGCTTGCTTATACTATTCAACAAACATCTACATCTAATTTTTTTGATTCTCAATAGACTTATCTAGCTTATACCTCTCCATGAATTAGATCTTTACCCTTCGGCGGTTAAATTGTCCAATAAGAGAACTATGCTCTGATACCAATTGTTGGAATTAGGAGAGATAGGGTACTGAGAGGGGAGGGGTGAAATAGTGCCCACAAAAACTTTAACACATCAACCTTTCATATCTACAATAGTAAATAGTAGTAACCTTGCAAAATAACTTGTATCTAATACATGTATCATTCATCCATTCAACTTGATAAAGTAAACAACATGAAATCAACAATATAATAGTCCCATAACACAAGTATTTTGGTAATGCAGAAACCCTTGTTAGAAGGTAAAAACCATGGTGGGGATGACACCCACAAATTCTTCACTACTACAGATAGAAAAGGTTTGTCTGTTAGGGCTACAATTTTTTATCACTTCTAGTGATCTTACCCTATTAGGAGTAACATATTATATTAGCTAGATCTACCTAGTTATAGGATTTTAGAAACACTACTTGAGTGTGCACTCGGTTAAGAGATTTACAAAAGATTGTCAAGTCTACTCTGTTAAGAGATTTTACAAAACTCTATTACAATGATTAGAAATAAATAGGTATCTATCTGCTAATGACAACTTAATTGTCTGATATAGATCAATAAAGTATCACCTTTACTGTGATGAATCTCTGCTCTGAACTACTCGGTTAGCCTACTCTGATTATGCTTAATCTGATTTCCTCTGAATATTGATCTTCTCTGTCAACTGATAATCTTGAAGGTTGGCTAGTGCTTCAAGTGCTTATTTTTCTCATACATCAGTTCACACCAAAAATGATGTAAACATACAAATATATAGCATACAACATTATGCCGCTTATACAAAATTAGGTTTACAAATCTTAGACAAAACCCTAAGATCTATGGTGTACAAAAATAACCTAGATCAAACTATTACATAAGATCTCCATCGCATCTCAACAATAAAAGATCCTTGATCTTGGTAAAACATTTTCTGATTTCTTGTAACCATTTGCATAGAAGAATGTGCCATTCCAAAATACTATGTTGTTTCTTGTTATCCTCAGTAAAAATTGTATAAACTACTCATTGTTTACTATCTCTCGGTATCGGTGTCTGCTGATGCTTGGTAAACTGTCTGATGCTCGGTGTATAGACTTAACCAACTAGCATGTTTTGCTTATAGTTACCGACTAACTTCATCTATGTAACTGACTGATGTCTTTGATAACCTTTGATACTAATGACAATAATTAATTCTCAATAGAGATAACAAAGGAAATCCATCAAGCTTCTCAACATAAATTTCTTCTAACTCACCATTCAAGAATGCAAACTTGACATCCATTTGATATAATTTTAAATCTTTATAAGTAGCATATACAATAAATAACCTAATAGTTTCAATTCTAGCAACAAGAGAAAAGGTCTCCTCAAAATCTATACCTTCCATTTATGAGTACCCTTTGCAAACAAGTCTAGCTTTGTTCCTTACAACCTCACCATCTTCATTCATCTTGTTTCTGAAGACCGATTTAGTACCAATCACATTTTTGTTCAAAGGTATGGGAATATGAATCTATCTTATTTTTCCCAATTTGATCTGACTCTTCTTCCATATCTTTCACTCATGGTTCATCATTACATGCTTCATTTATATTTTTAGGTTCAATCTTTGAAATCAAATAAATCTTTTCTCTATTTTGTCCTAACCTTCTTCTTGTTAGAAAACCTTTATCTATGTCACATATTATCTGATTATCATAATAATGTAATCTTACATACCTTTTAATCATAGGATTTGTATGAATCCCTGATTCTTGATCTTCTTCATCATCATTATCATGAATTCTAGGAACAATGTACAATTGGTGATGTGATGGATTTTGTATACCCTGATTTGTATGGATATCCTCATCATCTAAATTATACTCATAAAATATGGCTTGTCTCTGATTACTTTCATCAACTCTAACATTAGCACTCTCAAAAATCTTTCTCAGTCTCTTATTATAACATTTGTATGCTTTACTTTTATTAGAATGACCAAGAAAGATACCTTCATCACTTCTATGATCAAACTTACCTAAATCTTCATCTCTCTTCATATAGTATTTTCTTCCAAAAAAATTGAAGTATTTTATAGTAGGAGTATTACCATACCAAAGCTCATAAGGGTTCTTACCACCTCTATTCTTAATTTGTACCTAGTTAAATGTGTATACTATAGTCCCAACTACCTCTCTCCAATAGATCTACAGAACATTCCCTTTAATCATCATAGTCCTAGCATTGTCTAGGATAGTTTGATTCCTTCTTTCTATTATACTATTATGTTGTAGATTTCTCAGATCAGATGCTTATCTTCTTATCCCATACTCTTCACAAAAAGTATTAAACTCACCAGATGTGAATTCACCACCATGGTCATATTTCAGACATTTCAGCTTCAAACATGTTTCTATCTCAACCATAGCCTAAAATATTTTGAACTTGTCCAATGCTTCAGATTTTTCCTATATAAAAATAACCCACATCATCCTTGAGTAGTTATTAACAAATAGTATGAAATACCTTTCACCATAATAACTCTTAGTTCTAGATGGACCACATAAATTAGTATGCATGAGATCTAACAAACCATTGAAAATTTTGTTTTTCTCTTGAATGTAGATCTAGTTTGCTTACCCATCTAATGTTCCTTACACATAACATTAGTAGGCTTCAACAATTTAGGTAGATATCTAAATACTTGAGTAGAAATGATCTTCACAATGTTATCAAAATTTATATAACACAACCTCTTATGCCATAACCAACTCTTATCAATTTGAACAATCAAACATCTTCTTTCAACACTATTCAAATGAAAAATATTTCCTTTAGTCCTTGTACCTAATGCAATTTTAGTACCTGAACTTCCAACAATTTTTCACTTTCGAACCTTGAATCATAAATCATATCCCTTGTCAAATAGTTTTCCAACACTTAATTGTTTATGCTTTAGTACTTCAAAATATAAGACATCATTTGTTTTATTCTTACCATCAAGAATAATAGGGCCAGTTCCTCGGATCATACAAGGAGTGTTATCCCCAAATATGACTACACCACCATCATACCTTTCCAAACTAACAA
Source organism: Chamaecyparis obtusa (assembly GCA_027943335.1). Taxonomy (NCBI): domain Eukaryota; kingdom Viridiplantae; phylum Streptophyta; class Pinopsida; order Cupressales; family Cupressaceae; genus Chamaecyparis; species Chamaecyparis obtusa. The sequence continues at coordinate 789,444 of BSBK01005146.1, read as the reverse complement.
AATTTATTTTGTGACATGTCATCTGATGTAAAAAACCAATCTCAATAACCCATTCATCTTTCTCATCAACATGTGAAACCAAGGCTTTCTCCTTATTCAAGACACGATCTTCTTCTTAGATAGAAATTAATCCACATTCATCATTTGTCTTAGGTTATTTCTTTGATTCATCATTTGTCCCACCTTCCTCAGAAAAAAGGTAGCACTTATGATATTTAGGAATGAAATTCTTTGTCTTATGCTTAGGAACTCTCTCATGACATCTAGATTCAAAATCACCAATCTTGTTACATGAAAAATATTTCAAAGGCAATTTTCCTTCATAATTAAAAGCTCCCTTAGGAACTCTCCTAGCAATCAAGGCTTTGAGTTATTAAATATTTGTTTCCTCATCTTCAATCTCTTCTCATCCCTTATCATATCTAGATCCAATCTTAGATGAACTTTCACTAGGGTCATACCTTTTCTTATCCTTAGAAACACTAGCTTTAAGTGTAGATTCAACCTTAGGAAGATTATCACCAAATTTACTCATTTTAAAAGAAGACAACTTACCAACTAATGTATATCTTTTCACACTAGTTAAGTTCTTGATTTCTTCAATATAAGAAACCTTGTTATCATAAGTAGGAAGCAAGGATCTAAGTGCCTTTGAAATAATCACATCTTCATCCAATTTCCCACTAGCACATTTGATCCCACAAATAAATTCATTTATCTTTTGAATTTAAGAAGTGATGTTCTCATCCTCACTCATCTTCAAGGATTCATATTTCTCTTTCATACTTTTTAGCTTGGCGTGCTTCACATAGACATCTCCTTCATGCAAGGTTTCCAATTGTGTCCATATTTCATGAGGAGTCTCCAATTCCATGACATTTTTAGATTTTGTCTCAGACAAGGCACTTATAAAAGATTCCTTATCTCTGATGTTGTATTCAAATTTATTCTTCTCATCAGCACTAGTAGAAGAAATATTTGCATGAGGATTATAGGAATTCTTAGTGATAGTGTAGTAGTCTTGTCTAATGCATCTCAAATGAGTCTTCATCTAACGTTTCCATATTGCATAGTTTTTTCCTTCAAATATAGGATTTTCCTTCTTATACACTACCATTTTGGATCTCCTCAAGTAATTAGGCTTCCTAAAGAAGACTTAGCTCTAATAAAAAAAATTAGAATCAAGGAAGCACACAATTGAGAGGGGGGTGAATCATTTGTGCCCAAAAACCAAAACTTTTTAAAAACTTAAACCTTTAATCCTCAAATATGAAAGTATCGATCAACAAAACACATGAATACATAACACCAATATTGTTTTGCATGGAAACCCTTTTAGGGGAAAAACCATGGTGGGGATCAAACCCACTAGATGATGTACTTGGTTAAAGATGTGTACCATGTTAGGAATAATACAAAGGGGAATGCACATACATTTAAAAACACTACCTAGAGCTCACTACTCAAATACAACTGAGGGAAACAACCTTGAGAATTACTACAAGGGCTACAACCCTGAATGGACAATAATTCATTATGGACAACAATTCACTATAGACAACAATCCACTAATTTATGAGCTCTCTAAGAGCATCTCTAATATGTCAAATAGCTCTGATGAAGTACGACAAATCTTTTCCTCAATTATAAATTCCACTCATACCTCTTCACACAATCATCAATACATCATCCATGCACATATGAATACTCTTGCATGCCTTCTCACATGTAATATGTAAAAGTGCAACTAATAAATAAGCATAACTAACTATACTAATTCCTACATTATCACATACACCTCAAAAGATAATGGAATTAAGCATGCAAATGTGTTGAAATAAAAATAAGAAAGAAACTTAACTACTCAACACAAAAACAATGCAAACCTCCCAAAATGATAACAAAGTGTAGATGACTTGTTGTAGTTGAGGATATGTGATTTCTAACAATCCTGCAACATAACAATGTATGAAAGATGGTTATGGAAATGAGGAGGAAAGCTCTCAATTTTTTGGAATTTGAGGGAAATGGACATTTGGGATTCAAATTTATATGAAGGGATGGGATTTCATAGGATCAATTATGTAGATGTCATGTGGAGGCCAGGTGGATAAGATTTGACCATTCAAAAAGGTAAGAGATTCTTACACATGTGATAAACCTTTAAAAGTGATGGGTCAATGACACTGTGTAAGAGGGTGGGATGACCAAGGTTTCTCACACATGTGTGAGAAACATTGGAAAGTGATGGCTCAATGATAAAGGTCAAAAGGTGTAAGAGGCTAAGATGACCAAGTTTGCGCACACGTGTGAGAAACTTTGGAAATTGATGGCTCAAGGTTAAGTTCACATGTAAAGGGGGGAAAAGGTGTAAGATTGTGTAAGGCTTTCTAATAGTGTGTAAGAGTCACATTTGACTTGGGTTTGTTAATCCTTGATTAGGACTGTACAAATGATTATGGAGTGATTATGTGGGAGGGTAAGATTAATTAATGGGCAAGTGCGTTAGAAGGATGGATTAGGTTAGGAAAGTGAGGTTAGGTGAGGGTTAAAGTTTGGATCCATGTTCTCAAATAGAATTAAATGTAATATTTAATTCTAAGTGGGAGAAAAAGGATTAATTAAGTAAACTAAGTCTTTTACTTAATTAAATGATGGGTTAAGGTACAAATAGATTAGAGAAAATGGGCTAGGTTAGTTTAATTAATTTAGGAATTAATTAAACTCTAGGAAATAGGAAAGGATAAAATTAAATAAATGTAAATTTATTTAATCAAGAATAGGATAGAGGTCAGATTTTCATTAAATAAATGTAAATTTATTTAATTAGGGATAAGATAAGGATTATTTAATAAATGGTGAACATTATTCAATTGGCTAGGATAAGGGTAATTGTGATCATGTTAGGAAAAATGTTGGTGTCTACATTTTACCCCTCTTTGATGTAGCTCATGAAGTGATGTTATATCAAAGAAGAATAAAACATAGTGGATAAAAGGGATAAGACTAGTGGTATGATGCCCCAGTCATGGAAGGATTAGGAAGGATGATGAGGAGGGATTGGTATGCCCCCTTGAGAGGACATGTGCATTTGAAAACATAGGTGTGCTCTCAAAATATATAGGAGAATGGAAGGAAAGGGAAAAAGATATGGATGATGAAGGAAGAATAGATAAATTCATGTTGCAATAGTGTGAGAAACCTAAGTTTGATATTGTATTTGACACTATGCACCAAGGTATGAGGAAAAAAAATGACAATGTGTCAAGTACATGATAAAAAAGGTCAAATGAAACCATGTGACTTATGAAATCATGATATGGAAGACCATGAGGCCTTGTGACAATAAGATGAAAATACCATGATAAATGCAAAAACTTATAGAAATAAGAAGGCATGTACAGCAAACCAACATTTTTCCCCTAGCCAAGATGAAAACCAATTCATAGATTGATTGATTACGATTGACTTAGGATGGAAAATTTAATGATAAAAACAATGCACATCCAAAGGATTGGGATGGATACATCTCATGATGATGATTTGATTAAAATTTGATGATTGGATTGTCAACTCATTTGGATCAAAATGATAGATTGATTAAAGATTGAAGTGCAAGATTACAAGATTGGATTGCATGGATTTATATTGATTGCACTTGATTGGATTTATTTAGGATTTTGGATTATAGGGAAAAAAAATATTTTTATAGGTTTTATTTTGGACAACTGGATTAGATAGAATGGAAATGGAAGATAAGATGGTTTGGAAGAAAATATATTAGACATGAGAATATTGAAGGACGTATTGAAATGGATGGAATGGGGGGAAATGGAGTAGATTAGAGTATAAATTAATTTGATTGAATAGAATGGAAAGAAGAGAAATTTATTGGATTATAAGATAAATAGATTTATATGAAAGAATTAGAATGGATTGGGATGAATGAAAATGGAGAACCAATTCATGGTAAAGGATGGAAGGGAGGAAGGATCCTATGGATGGAAAATCGAGGGATGGAATGGATGGTTATAGGATGTGGGGGATTCAAAGATGGGAAATAGGTGGATGAGGCTCTAAGGATCATGTTGCAAATGAGTTAAATGCCCCACACTAAAGGTAGGAGAATGTTTGGAAAGATGGTGGATACATGATGTATTAAATGGATAGATAGTGTGTAAAGGATGTGCATAGAGGGAATGAAAGCTTGTATTGTCCAAAGAATGCATGTATATTTTAGTGTTTCATTGCCTCTAGTTTTGATCAACAACACAGGTATGAAAGTAGAAGGTGTATGGATAAGGGATATGAGATGGAGAGGATGAATAGGATAGGTGTTGGAAAGTTGACTATACTGGTGTATATGAATTAATATAGTGTTATCATTGGCAACAAAGTCATATAGTGTTTTGGAGTCAATGCACTTCATGAGAAGATCAAAAATTGGCTAAGTGTTGAAGACTGGATAGTATACAGAGTACCTAAAGGTCAAAGCATCAGCACATGTGCATATGCCAAAATCATGGTATGTGCCCTAGAATTAAATTTAGTAAGATCATATTCATGCTAATTCTAAGAGCGTATGATCAGAAGATTCAGTATGAGGAAGATACAGAGAGTTCAAGTTGCACAAATAGTGAATGCTAGAGAAGAACAGTGCAAGAAGCTGACTGTTGGTATTTTGGTTAACAATTATATTATTGTTATGTAAGGGCTATGCACCTATTTTAATTAGTTTTTAGACATGTAATTAACCTTATTTGTAAACACTCTTGAGCCAATTCAATTGGAAGCATTGTATGTAATTGGTTAAAGGGCCAACCTAGTTAATTGTTTTGTATGTGCATATAAATATTAGATGCATCATTGTAATTAGGCATGAGAGTTGATATAGAGAAAAGAGAAGTAGAGAAGAAGTGTGCAAAGAGTTGTTAAGATGTATTAGAGCTCTGTAAGAGGTCAAAGAATTAGCACATCAAAGGAAATGATCAGACAAGTATTGTCACAGTGCTAGTTCATCTAGTAGATATAGTGTGTATCTAAGATCATAAAGTTGTAGCCTTCACCACTTGAGCAATGATCTCTAGGAAAGTGAGTCCACACCCCTAACAAGGTTATTGTAAAAGACTCCTAACAGGGTCTGACCCTTAACCAGGTCACTGTACTAAATACATTGTAAAACAACTTCTAATAGGATGAAGGATCTTCAAACAAGGATCATAAAACACTAGTACAGATTATTAGTGGGTGTCAATTTCCACTGGGGTTTTACCTATTTGGGTTTCCTCATAACCACATTGGTGTTATGTGTTGATTTCATATTTCTTATTTATGTTGATGTTCATTTCATTACTTAATCATTCAAGTTAAGTTTAAGAGTAAAGTAAAAAGATTGAATTAAGTAAAGACTGATTCAACCCCCCCCCCCCCCCCCTCTCAGTGTTCCCATTCCTAACAATTGGTATCAGAGCTCTGGTCCTTAGAAAAGAGGTTTAGCCACTTGAGGAGATCATGGACAAAGCAAAAATGAAACATCTAAAAAGAAATCTTGAAGCTGCTCTTGAAGACCTGGACAGATCTAAAAAAGAAATTGAAGAACAAAAAGAAAAAGTCAGTGATGCTCAAGCAATCATCAAAAGGCTAAGAAAAGATTTGAAAGAATGCACTACTAGTGATTTAGGGATAATGATCAAGAAGTTGAATGAAGAAAATTCATTCCTAAAAGAATAGATTGAAGAATTAGATGATAAGCTAACCAACAATCAAGAAGTCTATGATGAATAGATCAAAGAGAACCTTCAACTGAATGAAGAATTAAGGCAAGCAAACATGGAAATCTTGGAGCTAAGAAACAATAAAGAAATCTTGGAATCTGAATTGAAAGAGGCTAAGAATCACATTGATAAATTACACACAAGCAAGGATCTAATTGAATCTCAGTTGTATGCTCAGAAGCTTAAAGGAGATACTAGTGGAATTGGATTCAATGAAGCACAAAATCAGATTGACAACATGTGAGCAAGAATGAAAGCACCAAAAGACACCACATATGCTAAGGAGTCTGGAAGTCAGACTAAAGATCATATTGAACCATCCAAGAATGAGCACAAGCTAATAGATTGAACTTGTTATGCATGTAACAAGCATAGACATATAGCAAGGAACTGTACAGAGGTAAGACCTTTCAATGGTTACTATTATTCATGCAATACATTTGGTCATAGAGCTATGAATTGTAAGACAAGTTAGAAGAATAAGACTCAGCCTAATTAGAGAAATCAAAATCATCCAAATGTAAGAAGTTCTCAGAATGTTACCTATCAGATATGTAACTATAATGGTCACTCATCTAGACAATGTAAAATAGTAACCCATGTCAATGCATCAAGGAATATAAGGCCTCCAATTATTTGTCACTCATGTAACAAGGCTACGCACATATCAAAGTTCTATAGATCAAGAATACAAAGTCAGGAAAGCCCTAGAAAGCCAAAAGAATCAATACTGGACATAGAAGGAGAAGTCAAGTTTGTGAAAGCTTCAAAAGATGTGAGCTTGATTTGGTCAGAGGAAAAGAAGGATAAGGTTGATGATAATGTATTGGATGCATCCAGAGTGGACACACCCTCTACATCTAGATGAATGGCCCTTAGGGTCATAGGAGGGGCTAATTTAGCTCTAAACCCCTACATGGCTGATATACTCACACTCTAAGTATGCACCTTTGGACTTAACCTTTTTGAGAATAGCAGAACCTATGTGTAACAGCACACTAGTTGATTGATTATAGAATGAAATTTGCAAATTATCAGTGACAACCTAGTTTACGTGGTAAGCATTAATGGAAGAATTTTTTATTTAAAGTACACAGAAGCTTTTAGATCTCTCATTACATTCAAAGTCAGAGTGATTGGAGAGCAAAGGAGACCTATCATTTGAGTGTGAAGGATTTCAGATTGATTCACCAGTGTTTAGCAAGTGCATTTGATCGGTTTCGGAAGCCCTAATCCATTGCGTTGATTCAAAATTCTTTGAGATCATTTGGAAAGTGATATACAAGTAATTAATGGCTACTCCCATTATATTTGATGTGGTGGAGAAGAAGATATATGTGTTTAAAAGGCATTCATTTTGTTGGTGTTCAAAAATGCTTATGCCACTTAGGGCTATCTCAATTTCTATTAGGTATAAAATGGCCTTGTGAAGGGTATTACTGGTGATTGATATTCAAAGATGCAGGAAATAGCCAAAGACCATCAAGCATTGGACTCAACTGAATATACTAGTCCTTGATCAGTGCCATTATCCATTGGGCAACACTCAAAAACAAATATAGAACATGAACCAACTACTGTCAAAGACTCACAGCCATAAATACAATTGTTCCAACCCATCCACTACTTATAAAATCCTTCTGTAGACAAATCTAATGAATCTATGCCCTATCCAAAGTATCTTTCACTTGATCCTAGATCAAGAACTAAAGACTAGAACATATACAGAGGCAACCCAATGTAATGGACCAGAAAATCCAAAACTCATAAGACTGACACCAAGGAGAGACTTGAAAGCATGAGAATAGTTATATTAAGTATGATGAGGCATCTACATGTCTATACCAGAAATGAGACTACCACTTCAATAACCTCCAAAAGATGCAAAGAAGTTCTATTCAGCTTCCTACAATGCGATAGAGTTTTCTATTTCCCTAGAACCAAATAGAATGGAACCCTTACAAAGTCAAAACTTCAACCATTTATACCACTAGCTACCTTGGAATCCAAAAGATAGGATGCAACAAGCTTTGGATAGCTAGGGTATAGGTTACAATAGCTAAATCCGAAAACTCACTGGAGGGAAAACCAGCACCAATCTGTCAGAAAAAAGAATGATCCACAAGAAAGATAAAATCTTCAAATTTGTACCCAGGATCACAAATTCATCATGAATAACAGTCTGACCAAAGCATAAAAAAACCTCAAGCCAACAAAAAACTATCCTCCCCCACACGACAAAACATCTACAAGCAATCACCCAACTCACTGGACCACACTACAACAGTCAATGCCACCAACCAAATCAAGAATCAACCAGAAAACCATAAATTCTGGTACTTCCTATCATGAAAACCATCTACAAGTTTGAATTTGAATTCCAATAGTCAAGTCTTTGGTGCCCAACTCATTTTAAAACATGGCCGTTGATTCATCTTTTTTGGAAAATTGGGCGGCCCATAAAGGAATCCTAGTTTACATTTATGCCTGGTCACTTGATCGCAAGACATCCTACTCACCCTTATGATCATGTGACTGCAATCACTTAGCCGTGCAATGCTGATCACAAACCCACTTAGAAGTTTGAATTTGAAATGTAACAGTCATCCTCAGGGTGCCAGCAATCTATCAACGGTCAACATTTGAACTGAGATTAACTTTATATCCCCACCATTTGATTCATTTACTTTTCTCGAGCCGGCGTGCTTTATATTTCTTTAAACAAAATTGATGGTCATCATTACACCGTGATGCTAAAAGTCAAGCATCTCACCTCAGCGATATAACGAAAACCACATGATCTTCACAAACTTGCAGACATTCTACTTCCTTTGAAAACTGTGGCCCCACTGACAACAAGCCAAGTCACTACCTCAGACCAGCTGGAAGACACCACATCACCACTATTACTGGGCCCCCAGCACAACATGGCACCCTTGTCGCATGATCACATGGCCGAAAGATGGCCCCTACGATCATGCGAAAAGGCCATAAGACTGCCACCTCATCCTCCTAGTCTGCTAGCAGGACCACTATACTTCCAACACCAATGGGCCCAGGAACAAGTGTCAACTAGTTGCATGATCGCATGTTAGAAAACTTTTACATGCGATCATGCGACAGCCAACCATAGGCCACCACATAACCACCAATGGGACCACCGCCAAAGAAGCCTTACCTTTAAAAACATGAAGACCCAAGCCCACCATTACGCGATTGCATGACTAAGGCAAAGTAAACTGCTAGCTAGGTCGCCAGATGTTAAGGGCCTAACCGCCAAGAATTAGCAACCAAGAGATAACTGTGAGTCACCAGATCATGGAAATAAAAACTTAACCGCCAGGCAGCTAAACATCACTAAGAATTGGGACCCACGCAGACAAGTGGCAAGCGGTTGCATGATCACATGTCATAAAATTCTAACATGCGGCCATGTGACAACCAATCAGGAAGAGCCTACAGACCTGGACCCACTTCATGCCCATACAAGAAAATTGAATGATTGTCACAAAAGCGTAAAGGTTAAACATCATGCATCTTTACCATGCGAACATACAACAACCACCAATCTTGTCTGAACTTTAACCACACTGGGCAATGGGAAGAACTGGAGACCCACCAATGATCACACTTGCCCAGTTAAGACTAACGAACAAGGAAACAGGAAACTGTGAGGTCGAAAACACATAGGGTTTTCAGTGAAAGATCAAAAACACACAAGGTTTCTGACGCCAAAAGATAAGTGCACAAAAGCTGGAAGGCACAAGGTTGAAAACAATGAGGGTTTTCACACAGGCTAAAAACATCATGGATTTTCAAAAACACTGTGGGTTTTCAGTGCAAGACGAAACTATGCAACAAGGTGGGATAACTTCAAAATTTGCAAGGAAAAGGCCATTTTCACAGGATTTTGCATTGACAAGAAAATGGACTAACACATTCAAATCCATGCTAGATGACCTAGAAGGTGCATTCTCCGGCACTCCCATGGGTGTTATGCATGTGGAAGATATCAAGGCATACATATATTGCAAGAAGGAACCAATAGGTTTGGATAGAATAAGAGCACACATGGAAACAATGATGAAACCTGATAAAACCTTCATAGATGAGTATGTGAAGCTTGAAAACCACCTGATAATTGAATATGTGACTGCATATGAGTTCTATGAGTCTGAATGGATAAAGATTCTACTTAGTAGGATTCATGATGACCTATTCTGGATAGGTGAAGTTCCAATAAGGATCACAGATGACCTAATTCATGAGATGATAGGTCTTTCTAAGAAAGGTGTTGTTCTTCCAGTGGGAAAGGATGTTAGAAAACTTGTAGAATAGGCTTGCAAATCAAGAAGTGATAGGCACGGAATGACAATAGAGCCTATAGAGGAGAAAGACATAAAATTGATGTCCATGATACTAGGAAACAGGTTCCATCACACTAGTAGAGTAAATAGTGTGTCAGTGACCACCATTCTAGCAGCAATAGGTTGGTAAGAGAGAATGGAGAATTTAGTCTATGTGAGATCTTGCGCACACAACTAATAGACAACATAAGAGCCATCAAACATGACAAAACCAAGATATTCAGGTTTGAGTCTTTAATAATCTATATGTACTTCCATATTCTTGAAAAGGTATCTAATTTATATCTAGACAAATCTATTCCCACTATGGCACATATATCCTTTATGGCATCTACTAAGAGCACTCTAAAGGACTACATGACACTAGAATTGAAAATATTTAGGGCCAAAATGTAGATGAGGTATAGGATTCTAGAAAGCATTATAGAGAAGTACAAAGATACCATTTGTTTCATGGTAGAGACAAATACAACATGCATGGAGGCTTTTGAACCAAGAACAAAGTGGATTCAGCCACTGGGATATGAAGTTGAAGAACCTATTCTAGAGGCTTATGCTCAAGTTCTATTGTCAGCACCTAAGGACCTCAATGAACCTAGGTAGGGGACTTATGAAGAGAAAACAAGAGAAATAGATGTATTAAATAGTGCAGTAACAAGAAGAAAAGTTGCCAAGGTTACCTCAAAGATTTTGAAAATTCATGGAGTTTCTTAAGGAGACCTAGACAAAGAAAGGCAAGAGAAGAATTCTTTGGAAATAGAGAGCGCAGCTACAGCAAAGATAGAACCTCATGATCCAAAGATGAAGAAGGTGAAAATTGAGAAATCAGATGATCTAAAGGGTAAAATAGTTGTTACCCCTCCTGCGCCCATGGAAACAATTGCCCTTACTGCTCCTCTTGAGTATAAGGCAATGCCTAAGTGGAAGAAGGAGATTATCACTAGTCATCCATCCTTGCAAGTAACAAGAAACATGAAGAATACTCAAGCACCTCCAGAAGTAAGCTTCAAACCTAGCCTTAAAGTGTTAAGCATGAGGATTATTGATGAAGGCAAGTTAGATCAGGTAGGAAAATTCTATGAGAAATATAGTGAAATATAAAAATCAGAGATTCATGAAATGGTTGTCAAACACATGTTAAAGTTAAGAGGACAGTCCTAGAACTAAAGACAATGATTCCAGACAAAGTGTGGAACATCTTGGAATTCCTAAAAAGACAAGCCATTGAAAAGGATCAAAGGATTAGAGAAAAGACTCTAGATGACAGCTTACCAGTATGTTCTCTAGAGGAGAAAAGGTTGTGGTTAGATCTGATGAAGCCGCACCTGAGAACTAAAACAAGAACCTTACATATAATGGACAAGAACTTTGAGTTAGTTGCAAAGGAAATAGAGAAATCCTTTGAGAAGGTTCTCATGAATAGGCACATGTACCCATCTACTACACCCATAGCTCAAGTGCCCTCAAAGGAATTCAAGGTGGTAGAACCCTCTAATGCAGCAATGACAAGTCCTCAGGACTCAGCACCTGCACTTGTAGCACCCATAGAGGAAGAGAATCCTACGCTTATGGAAAAAGCACACAAGGATGAAAAAAATTTCATTGACAATGTTGAAAATGCAATGGCGGCCTTAGATATTGATCTGAACAATTTTGAAGAGGCTTTTGTGAGTACTCAAGAGGCTAAGACTCTATGTAGTGACACTCCTCCCAATCAGAAAGAAGTTTTGATTGAAGATATAACAGATGAAAAAGATGAAGAGAAGGAAATAGAAAAAGAAGAGGAAAAACGGAATGAAACAACAAAAAAGCCATCTATTGAAATGCTAAGCAAAGTAAAGTAAGAAGTGATGGATAGCACTCCTATCACTCCCTCAGCATCATTGTTGTCAAGCTTGACACCTGGCAGCACTAGTTTGGACTCATGGGGAGAAGAAGACCTGATCAACTTTAGTTTCTTATCTATGGAGAAGGCCAAGGAGAAATAGGTAATGTGGAATCCCCTCCTTATAGAATTAGTAAATATCCTGAACAACTTTTTACCAGTAGATAAGAAAGTGTCCAAGGTACACTTTGTTGATAATGTAAGTGCAATTCTTTCACAATTGAAGAGTAATTTCTCTAACTTGGAAGAATCAGCATCACTATTTTCAGAGGAGAAGTATATGAAGAAAAGAGTAAATGAGTTGGTCAGCAACTTCTCACTAGACCTTAGTTCACTCAAAGTTGGACAAGCAACTTTGAAAGGATTTGTAGCACAAGGAAGAAAAATTATTGCTGACTGTATGAATCAAGATAAGTTGATAGTTGATCACTAAAAAAAGATTCAAGAAGTAGAGGCCATGATTTAAAAGGTGAGGAAGTTAGTAGAAGATCCCTCTACTAATATAAACATATGTAATAATGTATATCAAGGATAGATTGACAAAATTGAGAAGGCAGAAAAAGAGATGTCAAAGATAAGGGCTAGGAAGACTCAGCTTAGAAATGCTCTTGCACCCTCCCTAGATGTGTTGAATCAGAATATCAAGGAGATCAATGCCACCATGGTGACATATGATCAATTTCCTAGTTCATATTTGGAGAAGATGGAGAAACTACAATATTCCTTATGCGCCCATCTCCAAACAATCAATGAACTGATTGCATTTTGGAAGCAAGAGATCCAAACTTTACAGATTGCATTCCCAAATGTACTTTCAGTGTAAGTACTTGTATAGATTTAGTTTTGTAACACCTTTTTCATTAATTTCAAAGGGGATTATGTATAGAATATGGATCTATAGCTATGTATAGAAAATGTATAGTAAGAAGGTATAAGGGAGATATAAGTATGATTAAGTGTTTTTGTATTAAGGGACAGTTAGTAACTTTTCCATATTCCTTTGTTGCCATCAATGAAAAAGGGGGAGATTGTTGGCAAGTTGACTATACTAGTGTATATGACTTAATATGGTGTTGTCATTATGGCACCAAAGTTATATAGTGTTTTCGATTCAGCGCACTTGATGAGATCATAAATTGGCTAAGAGTTGAAGACTGGATAGTATATAGAGTACCTAAAGGTCAGAGCATCAGTGCACATGCATATGATAGAATCATGGTATGTGCCCTAGAATTAAATTTGGTAAGATCATATTCATGCAAATTCTAAGAGCACATGATCAGAAGATTCAGTATGAGGAAGATATAGAGAGTTCAAGTTGCACAGATAGTGAATGCCAAAGAAGAATAGTGCAAGCAACCGACTATTGGTATTTTGGTTAACGGTTATATTATTATTGTGTAAGGTCTATGCGCCTATTGTAATTAGGTTTTAGACATGTAATTAACCTTTTTTGTAAACACGCTTGAGCCAATTCAATTGGAAGTGTTGTATGTAATCAGTTAAAGGGTCGACCTAGTTAATTGCTTTGTATGCGCATATAAATATTAGATGTGCCATTGTAATTAGGCATGAGAGTTGATATAGAGAAAAGAGAAGCATATAAGAAGTGTGTGAAGATTTTTTAAGATGTATTAGAGCTTTGCAAAAGGTCAAAGCATCAACACATCAAAGGAACTAATTAGACAAGCAGTGTCATAGTGCCAGTTCATCCAGCAGATATAGTGTATATCTGAGATTGAAAGGTTGTAGCCTTCACCACTTGAGCAGTGAGCTCTAGGATAGTGAGTCCAAACCCCTAATAGGGTTATTGTAAAAGACTCCTAATAGGGTCTAACCCTTGACCAGGTCATTGTACTAAATACATTGTAAAGAAACTCCTAACAAGGTTAAGGATCTTCTAACAAGGATCAAAAAACACTAGTACAGATTATTAGTGGGTGTCAATTCCCACCGAGGTTTTTACCTATTTGGGTTTCCCCATAACTAAATTGGTGTTATGTATTGAGTTCATATTTCTTATTTATGTTGATGTTCATTTCATTACTTAAGCATTCAAGCTAAGTTTAAGAGTAAAGTAAAAAGATTGAATTAAGTGAACACTAATTCACCCCCCCCCCCCCCTCAGTGTTCTCATTCCTAACAATAGGGGATAATAATATGAAATATTTGAATGGAATAGGATAATATGGAATGGAGGAAATGTAGGAGATAATCAAGATCAAGGACATGGGAAAAGAGGATTGAACTATATAGGATTATGAGTGGAGGATGGAGGAAGTGAATATGACAAGGACTATGAGATGAAGGATATAGATAAGGATGTCAAGATTAAATATGGATAAAGTGTTAGAATAGAAATGTCCTAATCAACTAAGAGGGGGAGTGAGTTAGTTGATGCCAATAAAGAATACTTTAAATTTTAACTTCAAACTTATTGCTAAAAACATAATATTTAATTGAAAAGTAAATGCAACATAACACACATACACATGAACACTAAGATTTCTTCTCAAGGAAAACCTTGTTAATGTAAAAACCATGGTGGGGATGGTGCCCACAAACATTTTCACTATGAGGATAATAACCATGTTAATAATTCTGACCCTATTAGCAGCCAAGTATTACAATAGGCAAGTCCTGGTTAAAGGACAGACCCTATTAGGAGTCTTTTACAATGTGATCCTTGTTAATTAAACAACATTTCTAAGAGTCCAACCTTGCTACAGGAAATAACCATGTTAGGGGTGTACAATAGATCAACCTGATTAAGATATTTGAGAGTTAAATCCACCCTCAGGTTTTCCAAACCTCATAACTTCAAAGGTAAGACAATTTTGATCTAAACTGCTTCCAGTACTCAACCACTACCAAGAAAGCTTCATCTTGTGCCCAAATGCACAAAAATTATTCTCCAAATAGAAATCAATGCAGCCTCAAGCTCACACTCACCTCTGCAATTCGCATATGTAGTTCTTACAATCTTTTTCTTACATATTTTCCAAGGATCTCAATCCTTATATACAAGTTATAACAATTAAATCTGGGTTGGACTACATAGGATAAATCTTATTTACAAATTGAAAATAGAACCATGCTAAGATGCACATGACACCTCTTACAATGTGACAACATAACAATTAGATCAATTAATCATCCAGATCTGTAAATCAATCTTTCTCATCAAATTACTTGAAATGTGTTGCAAGTCATCATCCAAATAGGTATTTTCCAATACATGGGCCATAGTTGGCATCACCTGTACGATTATAACTCCAGGTGATCACAATAATCTCTCCATCCAGTGTCCAACATAAACCTATGTTTTCTCACCATGATCTAAACAACCATGAATTCTATCCACAAAGTTGTGCAATCAACTCTATTAAAATCACAGTTCTTATCTCCTAAAAAATAGTCATCAGTAAATTAACCATAACTCTATCAGATCAATTCATAAGCATGCACAATCACAACTAGTGACCCAAGACATCATGTAGATTCTTCATCTAAGTTTTTACATGCTAATTCTTTGTACTGTGTCCG
The DNA here is from genome assembly GCA_027943335.1 of Chamaecyparis obtusa. Lineage (NCBI taxonomy): Eukaryota > Viridiplantae > Streptophyta > Pinopsida > Cupressales > Cupressaceae > Chamaecyparis > Chamaecyparis obtusa. The sequence goes on along the minus strand of BSBK01005146.1, from coordinate 773,872 downwards.
TACAATTCTATGAAAATTGTTTGCAATCTTCTCTAAATAATCAATCAGTAGCATGTGTTATCATCAATGAAAAACACTAAGTTCCAACATCCAAATAGTCTTTCAACAATCTCCCAAACATGTTGGAATGAAAAAATTCCAATCCAACTTCCAAAAATCTCCCCCTTTTGCATTGATGGAAAAATATGAGAAAAACCAACACAAACATCCAAGGTGCCTACTCTGCCTACTTCTTAATGTGACCTTCTCAATATCCTCTTTAAAAGCTCCCAATATTTCTATATTGTTGCTCCCCCTATGAGAAATATTTCTCATTCAGCTTGACATCAACTATTGTCTCCTTTTCATCTATGAGAGGGTTACTCACTCCCCCTTTCATGTACTCCCCTTGTCAAGCTAGAGGGTTGTTACATCTCTCCCCTAGACAAACTGAAGGGTTTTTCTCATAGTATTCTCTCCCCCTTTGACATCAATGGCAAAGGGTGCCATAGTGTCTCCTCAAAGTAGTGCAATAGGTGCTAAATCACCTAGATCTCTTCTATGTGCTCAAATAGTTACTCCCCCATAGGAGTAAATCATTGCATCCAGTCCTAAAAAATAATGCTCTAAATACATGAGTACTGATGCATCTCTACATTTCCTTTAGTTTTCATCGGGAGGATCTTTGACCCCAATTCTACCTCTAAGATACTCAAAGGTCTCTTTGTTTAGTGGCTTGGTGAAGATGTCTACAATATGCTCCTTAGTATTCACATATTCTAACTTCACTTCTTTCTTTGCTACCGTATCTCTTAAGAAATGATACTTTATTGCTATATGTTTTGTTTTAGAATGCATAACAGGATTCTTTGACATATTACCATGCTAGTATTGTCACAATGGATAGTAACTAAATCCTCAAGACATACTCCAATGTCCTTCAACATTTTCTTCATCCATATAATCTATGTATAATTGATTATTGTTGCAACATACTCTTATCCATTTGTAGACTAAGCAATATAGTCATGCTTCTTTCTAAGCCAAGAAATCAACTAGGAAGAATGCTCCTCCACTTGTACTCTTTCTATCATCTACATTGCTTGCCCAATCAACATCATTGAAACCATGAAATGTAAAGTCCTTTGATCTATCATACCAAAGACCAAACTCATAAGTACTCTTTAGATATCTGAATATCCTTTTTACTATCATAAAGAGATACTTTTTAGTATCTACTTGAAATCTTGCAACAATTCCAATTGTATTAGCAATATCAGGTCTAGTATGTGTCAGATACTGAAGACCTCCAATCATTGATCTATACTTTGTTTGTGGTACATTCTTTGCTTCATCCTCTAAAGATAACTTTTTCCCAGTTACCATAGGAGTTCCAAAAATTTTATTGTCATCCATACCAAACTTTTTCAACATCTCTTAAAGATATTTGGTCTAAGATATGAATATCCCTTTCTTACACTGAATGATCTACAATCCAAGGAATAATTTCATCTCCCCAATCATAGACATTTCAAATTTACTTTTCATCTCATCTACAAACTTATTACTCATTTCATCATTTCCTCCAAAAATAATATCATCAACAAAAACTTCAACAATCAAGATACCTTCTTCATTGATCCTTAAGTATAGGTTGTTTTCAGTATTACCTTTCTTGAATCCCAAATAAATTAGATACTTATCCAATCTTGCATAGCAAGCTCTTGGTGCTTGTTTCAAACCATACAAGGCCTTCTTTAATCTACAAACTAGATCTTTATTTCCTGATAAAGGAAATCCATCAAGTTTCTTAATGTACACTTCCTCTTCGAAGTCACCATTAAGAAAAGTTGATTTAACATCCATCTGATATACTTTTGAATTCGTATAAGCAGCATAAGCTAATAATAACCTTACTCCCTCAATCCTATCAACAGGATCAAATGTTTCTTCAAAATTAATTCCTTCTTGTTGTGAATACCCTTTACACACCAATCTGGCTTTTTTTCTAATAACAACTCCTTCATTCATCTCATTTCTGAATACCCACTTAGTACAAATCAATTTTTTGTCTTTAGGCCTTGGAACCAGTTCCCAAATGTTGTTTTTCTAAATTTTCTCCATTTCTTCCTTCATGGCTTTGATCCATGATGCATCTTTTCATGCCTCATCTATGGACTGTGGTTCTACTTGCAAGATCAAGCAAATGGCATTTGTAGTTTGCAACCTCTCCTCTCTATTTTGTGATCTTGTTCTAGTTCCCTTACTACTATCACCAATGATCTAATCCTTAAAATGATTTATCTAAACATATTTGGGTGTGGTATGCTCCTTTAACTCCACACTTATGCCATTGTTAGTCATCAAAACATCATAAGATGCTTCATTTTATTCAATCTCATCATGTCATTCTCTTTTATTTGAACATTGTTCTAATTTGCATTCACATTTTCAAATGTAATCTCATAGGGGTTAAAGTCACAATACCTTTCTCTAACCTGAAAATTTTCATCAACTCTCACATTAGCACTTTCAATTAGCTTCCTAGTTCTTAGATTGTAACATCTATAAGCTTTTCTTCTAGTATAATAGCCAAGAAATATACCTTCATCACTTCTAGCATCAAATTTTCCTATGCATTCATCTCTCTTAATGTAGCATTTCCTTCCAAATATTCTAAAATAACTAATAGTAGGTGTCTTATCATACCATAGCTCAAATGGTGTCTTACATTTACCTTCTCTGATTTGTACTCTATTCATTGTGTATACTGATGTATTGACTACTTCTCTCCAATGCATATGTATAACTTTTCCTTCTATCAACATGGTTCTTGCCATATCAAGAACTATTATATTTCTTCTTTCAAAAACTCTAGTTTTCTATGGTGTCCTAGGTGCAGAAGTTTACCTCATAATACCATGCTTCTTACATAAGGTATTTAATTTGTCTAAAGTGAACTCTCCACCTCTATCTGATCTTAAACACTTTATATTCAAGCATGTCTCATTCTCAACTTTTGCCTTATAAAACTTAAAAGTCTCAAATGCTTCTGATTTTTCACTAAGAAATCCAACCCAAAACATTATAGAGTAATCATCAATGAATGTGATAAAGTTCCTGTCTCCAAAGTATGACCCAGTCTGACTAGGTCCACAAAGATTTGTATGAATCAGCTCCATATTTCTGCTTGTTGAATATCCTTTACTTGCAAAACTACTTCTTGTTTGCTTTCCCAAAACACATTCTCTACATGTAGTGTTAGCAGGTTTCACAATCTTAAGTAGATCTTTGATAGCATGATTGTTAGATTCCTTTACCATGTTATCAAAATTGATATGACAAAACCTTCTATGTCGTAACCAATTGGCATCAATCTTTGCAACAAAATAATTGACCTCAATAGTGTTCAACTAAAATATAAATTACCTCTGGTCTTAGTACTAGATGCGATCAACTCTCCATTGGCTCCTCTAATAGAGAAATGACCATCCTTGAATTCCAAATGATAATCAATAATTATTCTAGGAGTATTATCACCAAACCTTAAAACTCCACCATCAAACTTCTTCAGCTTGAATAAATCTATCCTTGTCACTGATCATATGTTGTGAACATCCACTATCAATTATCTAATCAGTTTTCCTATCAACATGAGAAACTAAATTTTTTTCTTCATGGATAGGATCCTCTTCTTTGATAGAAAAAAAACCCAAAACATCATTGAATTCATCATCTAAATCTTTAGATCCATCACTAACATAGTAGCATTCCTTATCATTCTTATACTTTCCATATTTAGGCTTATGCATAGGTACTCCAGTTGGACATCTAGATGCAAAATGACCAACCTTATTGTAATTAAAATATTTCAAAGGTAATTTCCCTTCAAACTTACCTTTACCTTTCCAAAATCTCCTAGCAATCAGGGCCATGATTTTCTCATCCACTTGGTTGTCTAGCCTTTGAATCTCTTCCCATTCTTCAGCATATTCTCCAAGATCTTCACTATTCTTGGTTGTTCTGCTAGATCCAGCACCAATAGATCTAGTTCTCTAAAAAGTAGCCTTAAATGTTATCTCTACCTTAGGTAGTGCATCCTTTAGCTCTGTGGTCTCAAATGTAGTCAACTTAGCCACTAACATTTCTTTGGTGAAATCCTTGTATTGTGGTATTGTCTCCTCTTAAGAAAGAACTTTGGGTTTGTAGGCAGGAGTCACAAATCTAAAAATATTTTCTATGACTTCATCTTTTGTATAAGTACCTCCATTTTTTTTATTCAAATCACACATTCAGATACTCTCTAAACATACATCCTTGTTTTTTCATCATCCCTCATCTATATTGTCTCCATCTTTGTTCTCCAAATTTTTAACTTTGCTCACTTAGTGTATTGATCTCCTTCATAGAGTGCAATTAGTATTTTCCAAATCTCACTTGACTTTGTTAGATCTATGATCTCTATAAATTTACCATCAGATAATTCATTAACCAAATCTTCCTTTGTAACAACATTACACACAAACCTTTTTCTTTCTTCTTCAATAGTAGTAAGTTTCTCAAGGTATTCCTCCTCTATGATAGGCATATCTTTCCAGGTAATGAGCCAATATTCCAATCCCATCCACATTAGATGATTCTTCATCTTCTCCTTCCATGTGTCAAAATTATGTGTATCAAACTTAAGACTCTCCTTCCTAAATAAGGTCATCCTGATCTTTACCTCAAGTTGTTAAGCTTCTTGACTGAGGACCAAAATCTCTGATACCAATTGTTATAATAGCAATGTCCTAATCAACTAAGAGGGGGTGAATCAGTTGATGCCAATAAAGAATACTTCAAACTTATTGCTAAAAATAGAATACTAAAATGAAAAGTAAATGTAGTAATAACACACATACACATGAACACCAAGATTTGGTCTCGAGGAGAACCTTGTTAAGGGAAAAAACCCAGTGGGAATGGTACCCACATTTATATCTACACTATGAGGATAATAACCCTGTTAAGACTTCTGACCCTATTAGGAGCCCAGTATTACAATAGGCAAGTCTTGGTTAAAGGACAGACCCTATTAGGAGTCTTTTACAATGTGATCCTTGTTAAGGAATTGACCCTGTTAAGAGTCCATCCCTGCTAGAGGCAATAATCATGTTAGGGGTGCACAATAGATCAACCTAATTGAGAGATTTGAGAGTTAAAGCCACCCTCAGGTTCTCCAACCCTCATTACTTCAAAGGTAAGACAATTTTGATCTAAAATTACTTCCAGTACTCAACCACTACCAAGAAGGCTCCATCTTGTGCCCAAATGCACAACTATTTTTCTCCAAATAACAACCAATGTAGCCTCAAGTTCACATTCACCTCTGTAATTTGCATATGCAGTTCTTACAATATTTTTCTTACATATTTTCCAAGGATCTCAATCATTATATACAAGTTATAACAATTAAATCTGAGTCACCCTACATAGGATAAATCCTATTTACAAAATGCAAATAGACCCATGCTAAGATGCACATGACACATATTATAATGTGAAAACATAACAATTAAATAAATTAACCATCCAGATCTATAAATCAAGCTTGCTCATCAAATTACTTGAAAGGTATTCCAAGTCATCCTCCAAATAGGTCTTCACCAATACACATGACATAGTTGAAGTCACCTATATGATCAAAACTCCATATGATCACAATATGCTCTCCATCTAGTGTCCAACTTGAACCTATGTTCACTCATAATGATTTAAACAACCATAAATGTTATCCACAAAGTTCTACAATCAACTCTATGAACATCACAATTTTTGTCTCCTAAAAAATAGTCATCAATAAATCAACCATAACTCTGTCAGATCAATTCATAAGCATGTATGATCATAACCAATGACCCAAGAAATCATGTAGATTCTTCATCTAAGTTTGCATATGCTACTTCTCTGTATTGTGTTTGTATAATTCTTTGCAACCTATTTGTAAGCTTCTTTGAATAACTTGTCAGTAACATATGTTGACATCAATGACAAACATTAAGTGCCAACATCAAAACAACCCTTCAACAATCTCCCAAACATATTGGAATGCAACAATTCTAATCCAACTTCCAACATAAAGTGGATGGAAATAGATAGGATAATGGGTTGTAGATGGATAATGAGTAAGGAATGTGGAAGGTGCATATGGATGGATGGAATGAATATGATAGTCAAGACCAGAGATAGGAAAAAGAGGATGATGAAATTATATAGGATAATGGATGGTGGATAGGAAATGTGGAATATATGTATGGTAGCATTGTGGGAATTGAGCTTGCACCCAAGTGTAGAGTGCAAGGGAATGAGGATAAGTGAATGGATATATAAGTGGATTGGAAGATAATGGATATGGGATAGGAAGATGAAGGGAAGGACCCAAGCATCTAGTTCCATGGATGGTATCCCTTGGTATCTCTTTTTATTTTTTTGTGTAATGTATCAAGGTTTATATTTTGGATGTATGCTCATAGATGTTGTTAGAATAGTTGGATGGTATATAAAATGGATTGGGGGATGGAGGAGAATGATTTATGTGAAATATTGGATTAAAGGGGTAGATGGGTGTTGAAGGATTGGTGGATAATGGATGGGAGGTTGGAAGAATTTTGAATAAATAGATGAGGGATATGGAAAGAACATCATTGGAACACACCTTGAAGGGTGGTGGAGTATTGGAGGATGATATTTTTAAGGAGATGGGTGATTAAATGTGGATTTTTGGATATAAGGAACCAAAATAGATGAAGGAGATGAAGGACTTAGGATAGTGGATTTGGGTGCATAAGGACCCAAAATCAAATTGGAAGATGGAGGATTGGAGGACTTATGAGTGGAGGAATTTTTTGGATTAGCAAGTTGGATGCCATTTTTTATTTTTATTTTAAATTCATTGCTTCTATGAGTATCTTGGGAGTCCACATGTTTTTTGAATTTTTCATTTGGGGCAATTTAGCCTTTTGAATTTCTCTTGTTTTTGGATCATATTTTTCTTTTCTTAAACATGTCTTTTAGAAGGTACATGTTGATCCTTGTATTTTTGTGGATTGTTGGATTTGTGAATTTTCTATTTGGCATCCAATTTGCTTCTATTATACATGGTATGGGTGCATGAGGATGAACAGTGTGGAAGTTTTATGGATGGAATTATAGAGGGTGGATTTTGGAAGGTTCAAGGATGTGTGCCTTTGTTTATCTTTATTATGGATTTGAGGTAATGGAGTAGTGGAATTTGATATGGTGGATGGATGGACGTAAGGACCCAAAATGGATAGAAAGGATGAAGGGTTTTTTTTAGGACATAAGGACCCAAAATGGATGTGGATGAGGAAGGAAGGGAATGTTTAACATATGGGCCCAAAATGGATTTAGAGGATGGGTGATGGAAATATGTGAGTTCATATGGAGGATTGTAGATATGGAAGTAGTGGAAGGTTTACCAACATATTGAGACATTCTTTTCTTGATGGGATACTTATTATTTTGAGCACAAGATGGGATTCCATGTGAATGTAGAGGGGAGATGGGAGGAATGATAGGCTCTTGAAGGAAGCCATGTTGGAGAGAGGTGTAGGAACCAATCTTATATGTATGAGGTTTTTGAATAGATTGGATAGATGTGGTGGGATCTTATGGGGGATTAGGGCCATGAGGGGGATTAAGAGGGATAATGGGAGCTTAAGATGGATTGGGATCATGACATGGAGATGAAGGGGTAATTTTATCTTAACTTTGGAGAGGATTATGTGGTGGAGTGGAAGGGATGATTAGTTCATGAGATGGAAGGTTATCATTGAATGGAGTGGAGGGTATGGAATCATGATATGGAGTGATTTGATCTTAACATGGAGAGGAATTATTGGATTGGGTAGAAGGAATATCTTTATTAACTGGAGGGTAAGTGGAAGTTAACTCTTGACATGGAAGGGGATCATTAATGGATGGAATACAAGGGATTTCTTGATCTTGATTAGAAATGGGATCATGAGGTGGATTAAGAAGGACAAATGGATCTTGAGATATAAGGGGATCATGGGATGGAGGAATGATTAGATCTAAAGGAGGAGAGAAATACATGGTAGCATGATTTTGGACAAGGTCTTGACATGTGTGGACTTGTGAGAGTCATGTGATGGAGGGTTTGGTATCTTCAACTTTAATCTCTCCTTTCTCAATAAGGTCTTGGACAAATATTTTCAACTTTAGGAACTTCTTGGTATCATGATCCTTGATGAAATAATAATCATAGTATTCATTATACTTGTACCAAGTAGGTTTGGGTTGAATCTCATATAATGGCATAGTGTGTGGAAAAATCATCATATTTTGGTCAACAAGTTGATGGAATATGACATTGAGAGGTTCTACAAGGGGAGTAAATTGTGCAACTTTGGGTGATAGTGCAACTTTGTTTAGATTTGGGGATTTAGACTCCTTTGCTAGTACCTTGGTCCAATTAAAGAAAATATTTTTTCAAGGTAGGGGTGATGTGAATTTTGAACGATTAGGATTATGTGGAGGTTGAGGGATAGGTGGAGTGATGGGATCATAGTTTTGTTAGAAAGTAAAGTCCACCAAGATAACTGAGAGGGGGGGGGTGAATTAGTTATCAGATAATTATAACTTTTATCATCTTCAATAGAATTCAACCATGTAAGCAATGCAATTACTAACCATACAAAGATATTCATACACAATGACACAATAACACAAGATATGTTGACTAGGGAACCTCTTGATCAAAGAGTAAACCCCGGTGGTAATGATGCCCACAAAAGATGCACTAATATGAATATTCCTTGTGAAAGGATGGACTCTATTAGGAGTCTTATGAAATACATTTAGTACATATAAATCCCTGTTAGGAGATTTTGAATCCCTGTTAAAAGATTCTAACGCTGTTAAGAGTTATGGAAGACAGAAGGACCCACTGCCCAAACAGCTTCAGGGTAAGATCACTAAACACACTGTCCAAATAACCTTAATATTATTCAGTAGAATAATATGAAATATTTTACCTCCTTACTATTCCAAACCGCACTCACTATTACATCAGATCTTAATTCCAGATCTCTGTACTTCGCATGTCTTCCTTCACAATTTCGCTTTCACAACTTCTTAGACTCTTTTCTTCACTTCATTCTTACATTCGCATGCAACCAAAACCATGCTCACACTTATTTTATATTAAAACTACATACAATAAGGAAAAAAATTCCTTCCTTTATACCACACTCAAATAATTACAAATGAGTTGGCACACAATTACAAAATAAAAGTTTCCACACGCTACATCAAAATTACACAAAACTGTCAGCTTCCAGATGCAATAAATCTTCACTCATGTGACCTCAAAGTTTGTGCTATGAAACACATCATCATCAATGTGTCTCAAACTTCCCTTTAACTACACAAAACCAAATTCCATCCCAATTAGGAGATATCATCTGATTTCCACAAACCGCTACTCAGGAACACTGCCTGAATACTGCTTTTACCAAAATACTCATAACTTTCATGAATCAATGAATTACTATCTATGCTCTTAACCATAGACAAATAACATATCAAAGAGTATAACATCAACAAAGCATAGCTCCAACTACAATATCCCACATGCGCTAATCAAAACATTATATGCTTCTCTGCTAGTCTCCAGAAGATCATTGTGTTGACATCAATGACAATCATAGTCATGAATGCAACAAAAACTACTACAGAATGACTGCCAACATCTATCATTCATTCCTAACAAGTTTTGGATAGATTGTAATATGTAAAAATGTAACTAATAAATAAGCATAAGAAACTATACTAATTCCTACATTATCACATACACCTCAAAAGATAATGTAAATAAGCATGCTAATGTGTTGAAATAAAAATAAGAAAGAAACTTAACTGATCAACACAAAAACAATGCAAACCTCCCAAAATGATAATAAAGTGTAGATGACTTGTTATAGTTGAGGATATGTGGTTTCTCACAATCCTGCAGCATAACAATGTAGGAAAGATGGTTATGGAATGAGGAGGATGGGCTCTTAATTTATAGTATTTTGAGAGGAATAGACAGTTTTTATTCAAATTTGGATGAAGGGTTGGGGTTTCACAAGATCAAGGATGTAGATGTAATTTGGAGGCCAAGTGGAGGCTAAGTGGATAAGGTTTGACCATTCTAAAAGGTGAGAGATTCTCACACATGTGTGAGCAACCTTTGAAATTTATGGCTAAATGACAATGTGTAAGAGGGTGGGATAACCAAGGTTGATCACACATGTGTGAGAAATTGTACAAAGTGATGGCTCAATGAAAAAGTTAAAAAGGTGTACAAGGGTCAGATGACCAAGTTTTCTCACACATGTGTGAGCAACTTTGGAAATTGATGGCTAAATGTTGAGGTTACATGTGAAGGGGGACAAAGGTGTAAGATTTTACAAGACTTTGTAAGAGAGTGTAAGGTTTTGTAAGAGAGTGTGTAAGAGTCGCATGTGAAGTGTAAGAGTCACATGTAACTTGGGTTTGCTAATACATTGAATAAGATTATGCAAATGATTCTAGGGATTGATTAGGTGTAAGATTTGGATTAATTAGTGGGAAAGTGGGTTAGAAGGATGGGTTAGGTTAGGGAAGTGAGGTTAAGTGAGGGTTAAATTTAAGAGCCATGTGCTTGAATAGAATTAAATGCAATATTTAATTCTAATTTGGTGAAAAAAGATTAATTAAGTAAACTAAGTCATCTTAATTAAATTATGGTTTAAGGTGCCAATGGACGAGGGGAAGTAGGATAGGTTAGTTTAATTAATTTAAGAATAAATTAAACTCTAGGAAATGAGATATTAAATAAATGTAAAATTATTTAATCAAGGATAGGATAAAGGCTATATTTTAATTAAATAAATGTAAATTTATTTAATTAGGTATAAGGTAAGGATTATTAAATAAATAATGAATATCTATTTAATTGGCTAAAACAAGGGTAATTGTGATCATGTTAGGACAAATTTTGATGTCTACAGTTTTCCCCTCTTTGATGTAGAATCATGAAGTGATGTTATATCAAAGAAGATTAAAATGTAGTGGATAAAAGAGATAATACTATTAGCATGATGCCGCAATCATGGAAGGATGAGGAAGGATGACAATGAGTGATTGGTATACACCCTCAGAGGACATGCGGGTTTGGAGAACATGGGTATGCTCTCAAAATGAATAGGAGTATGGAAGGAAAGGGAAAAAGATATGGATGATGAAGGAAGAATAGATAAATTCATGTTTCAATGGTGTGAGAAACCTAAGTTTGATATTGTATTTGACACTATGCATCAAGGTATGATGAACCAAGATGACAATGTGTCAAGTACATGATAAAAAAGGTCAAATGAAACCATGTGCCTTATGAAACCATGATATGGAAGACCATGAGGCCTTGTGACAATAGGATGCAAAGACCATGATAAATTAAAAAAATGCTAACACATACAAGCAACAAGAAAGCATTCACAACAAACCAAAAGAAAATCAACATTTTGCCCCTAGTCAAGATTAAAACCAATTGATGGATTGATTGATGATGATTGAATGAGTATGGAAAGTTAACGATGAGAAAAATGAACATCCAAAGGATTGGGAAGGATACATCCCATGATGATGATTTGATTAAAATTTGATGATTGGATTGTCATCTCATTTGGATCAAGATGATATAATGATTAAAGATTGATGTGCAAGATTACAAGATTGGATTGCATGGATTAATATTGATTGCACTTGATTGGATTGGTTTTGGATTTTGGATTATAGGAATTTAATTTTATATTTTTATAGGTTTTATTTTGGACAAGTAGATTGGAGAGAATGGAAATGGAAGATAAGATGGTTTGGAAGATAAATGGATTAGACATGAGAAGATTGAAGGATGGATTGAAAAGGATGGAAGGGGAGAAATGGAGTAGATTAGAGTATAAATGGATTTGATTGAATATGATGGAAAGAAGATAAATTGATTATATTAGAAGATAAATGGATTTATATGAAAGGATTGGATCAAGATAGAATGGATTGGGACCAATGATAAGGGAGAACAAAGGCATGGTAAAGAATAGAAGGGAAGAGAGATCCTATGGATGGAAAAATAGAGGGATGGAATGGATGGTCATAGGTTATGGTGGATTTAAATATGGGCAACAGGTGTATGAGGATCTAAGGATCATGTTGTGAAGGAGTTAAATGCCCCACACTAAAGGTAGGAGAATGTATGGAAATATGGTGGATACATGATGTATGAAATAGATAGATATTTTTTAAAGGATGTGCATGGAGGGAATGAAGGCTTGTATTGTCCAAAGAAGGCATGGATAATTTAGTGTTCCTTTGCCTCTAGTTGTGATCAAGAGCATGGGTATAAAATTGGAAGGTATATAGATAAGCGATATGAGATGGAGGGCATGAATAGGATAGGGAATAATAATATGGAATATGTGAATGGAATAGGATAATAAAAAATGGAGTAAATGCATGGGATATTCAAGATCAAGGACATGGGAAAATAGTATGGAGCTATATAGGATTATGGATGGAGGATGGAGGAAGTGAATATGAAAAGGACTATGAGATGGAGGATACAGATAAGGATGTTAAGATCAAATATGGATAAAGTGGATGGAAATACATATGATAATGGGTAGTGGATGGCTAATGAGTAAGGAATGTGGAAGGTGCATATGGATGGATGAAATGAATATGATAGTTAAGAACAAAGATAGGAAAAAGATGATGATGGACTTATATAGGATAATGGTTGGTGGATAGGAAATGTAGAAGATATGTATTCTAGCATATTGGGATTGGAGATTTTCCCCAAGTGTAGAGTGCAAGGGGATGAGGATAAGTGAATGGATATATAAGTGGATTGGAAGATAATGGATATGGGATATGAAGATGGAGGGAAGGACTCAAGAATCTAGTTCCATGTATGGTATCCCTTGATATTTCTTTTTTTTTTGTATGAAGGTATTATATGCTCATAGATGTTGGTAGAATGGGTGGATGGTAGATGAAATGGATTGGGGGATAGGGGAGAAAGATTAATACAAAAGATTGGTTTAAAGGGGGTGGAATGGTGGGGAAGGATGGGAGGTTGGAAGGGTTGGGAGACTTGTATATAAATGGATGAGGGAGTTGGGAAGAACATCATTGACACACACCTTGAAGGGTGGTGGACTAGTGGAGGGGGAGATTTTGAAGGAGATGGAGAGGAAATGTGGACTTTGGGATATAAGGACCCAAAATAGATGAAGGATATGAGGGACTTAGGATAGTGGATTTGGGCGTATAAGGACCCAAAATTGAATTTAAAGATGGAGGACTTATGAGTGGAGGAATATTTTGGACAAGCAAGGTTGGATGTCAATTTGAATTTTTCTTTGAGAGGCATTGCTTCAATAAGTAGCTTAGGAATCCACATGATTTTTTAATTTTTCATTTTGGGCCTTTGTGGCCCTTTGTATATTTTTCTTAATTTATTTTGGATCATATTTTTCTTTTCTTGAACATGTATTTTAGATAGGACACATTGATCCTTGGATTTCTGTAGATTTTTGGCTTTATGAATTTTTGTTGTGGCATCCAATTTGCTTCCATTAGCCACGGTATAGGTGTATTAGGTTGAATAGTGTGGAAGGTTTATGGATGGAATGATGGAGGTAGAATGTTGGAAGGGGTTCAAGGATGTGAGCATTTTTTTATCTTTATTAGGGATTTGAGGTAATGGAGTGGTTGACTTGGATATGATGGATGGATATATGTAAGTACCCAAAATGGTTGGAAGGGATGAAGGGATTGGTTTTGGGACATAAGGACCCAAAATGGATGTGGATGAGGAAGGAAGGGAATTTTGGACATGTGGGCCCAAAATGGATTTGGATGATGGGTGATGGGAATATGTGAGTTTAGCTAGAGGGATTGTGGATATGGAAGGAATGAAAGGTTTACCAATATTCTGAGACATTTTTTCTTTAATGGGATACTTATTATTTTGAATATAAGATGTGAGTCCATGTGAATGGGGAGGATATGTAGGAGGAATTATAATCCATTTAAGGGAGACATGTTGGATAAATGTGGAGGAACCAATCTTATGTGTATGGGGTTCATGGATGGATTGGATAGGTGTAGTGGGACCTTGTGGAGGATTAGGATCATGACATGTGGATGAAGGGGTACTTTTATCTTGACTTTGGAGAGGATTATGTAGAAGAGTCAAAGGGACAGTTAGATCTTGAGGTGGAAGACTATCATGGAGTGGAGTGGGGGGGATGGAATCATGAGATGGAGTGATTTTAACTTGACATGAAGAGGAATTAATGGATTGGATACAAGTAATATCTTCATGAAGTGAAGGGTAAGTAGATTTTAAGTCTTTACATGGAAGGGAATCATTAGATGGGGTAGAGAGAATGTCTTGATCTTGATTAGGAATGGTATCATGAAGTGGATTAGGAGGGGTAAATAGATCTTGAGATATACAGGGATCATGGGATGGATAAAATGAGAGGCTTGTATCTTCAAATGGTAAGGTATCATAAGATAAAGAAATTATTTGATATATAGGAGAATAGGAATCCATGCTAGCATGCTTTTGGACAAGTTATTGACATGTGTGGGCTTGTGAGGGTGATGTAATGGAGGAGATAGAAGCTTCAAGTTGAGTAGATGGAGGGATGAAGGATTCATGAGAATTAGGAGATTTATATGCATCTTGATTTGGAGGAAATGATGGTGGGTGTTGTTGGTGCTCAAAAATGTTGGATCATTTTGAGGCCAACTGATAGGCACAACAAGTGCCTCTGAAATTCTGGCTTGATTTAGCCAAGGCTGGTAGGCCTGAATCAAATATGCTTTCTAACTACACAAACATGTGCATAAACAATAGAAATTCCTTCCAAAGGGTTTAATAGTCCTTGGAGGAAAAACAACCTAATATCCTAATTGTCAGATAGCTTGAAATCTAAACTAAGGTTAGAAAGTAATGCTAAACCTAATTGAATTCTTTGTAAAGAAGATAACATATAGGATATATAAATCATAGAAAGAATAAAATGAAAAATTCAAATGAATGAATAGACCAGTGTCTGATGCCAAATTAGGAATAGAGTCAAATACATTCAACCCTACGTATAAACGGAGATGGTTTTAAGATAACTCGCTCCTGTAAAGAAAGACCATCACCCTACAAGCTTCTATTGAAATGAAATTTAAAACAACTTATACAATAGGTCCTATGGTTTTTAACACAACTTAAGAGCTTGAAAGGAAATAGTAACAGGTTCTCAGACCATGCTACCATTATTCAAATTGTACAAATTAATCATAAATGAATGCATCAAATAGAAAAAATAGTAGGATACCCTAGTTCACAGAGTAATCCAAGAAACTAATTGAACATAAAAAACTATATTAACATTAAAGCACAAACACTTATCTGATACTCGTACATGAGATTTTGAGCATTAAATTCAAATCCATGAGTTGGGAGACTTTCCAATTTTTGTCGTGATTGATTGTGTTGTCCTTTGTTTACAATTGAATGATTATATATATAAATCCCAATGGTTCCCTGTGAAAGGACATGGCCTTTCACAGGACCTAATTATACAACTACCCCCAAAGTAAACAAACCATAATAATGGTTGTTAGGGAAATATTTCTCGTATAATTACATTGATTTATTGTTCTTTGGTGTTCTGTGCATAATAATCTATCATTTAATCTCCTGCACAAAAACACCTAATATTAGCTTATCTTAAAACCTAAAAATCATTACATATGTAATCTATTAATCTTACATGAAAACTATATTTCATTTATTAATTAATAATTAATTGAAAAATAAATAGGTCTCATACTTTAAATATGTACTTGGAAAATAAAAATTAAAAATTTATTATATGTTATTTTCATCAAAAACAATCATATTAATTATTAACTCATAAAATATTTCAATAATGAGATAAATAAAATGACATCATGCTTTAGCATTCTATTTTTAATTTTTCTAAAATGAAACATAATGCATTTATTCACAAACATAATGAAATGATACTACATAAACATATTTTAGAAACATTAGGGTAAAAAGGTTTTACATTCAACCCTAATGAAAGGAGAAATGCATTTACTTAAAATCAAAACAATCCTAATGCAAAATAATATTACAACTACATGTAGTACATATATTAATAAATTAACTAAATTATGAATGAAAATTCAAACAAAAGTAGGGTAAAACTATCAATACTCACTTTACCCTAAAAAGAAAAGAATAAGGAAAAAAGTTACTCTAGGGATTCAAAATTAAAGAATAAATATCAATTAATCACTACTCAAACCCTAAATAGATGAAAAATCAATTCACATTATACACAACTAAATTTCAATAATAACACTAAAACCTTTTTACCTTATTCGATAAATACATTAATGTTAAAAATATAATAAGGTGAAAAGACCAGATCAAATGTAGGGATATGAAAAATAGAAATTAATATCAACATATAACAAAACCCTAAACAAGTTAACATTCATCAAGTTATACCTTTACCTTATCATATATTTTTAACTTTTAGGGTTTTGGGGGGAAATCACAAGTTAAAATTGAAACAATTATTGATGATCCTCAAATTTTTAAAAATCTATCTCATAAACAATATTAATTTTAATATTTTATTTTAAAGGAGATAAGATTAACTTTAATTTATACATTTATTTACACACATACTCTCAAGGAATAATATAGAGTAACTGGTAGGGGGGTAGAGTTGGGTAGTTAGGTAGGAAAAGGAATGGGTCGAGAGGTTGAGTGTTCAACTCCTTATCCCCATTCATTTTCCTAAAATCAGAAAATAGATAAATACATAGATAAATTATTATTTAATTTGAAAAGGAAATAAGGAAGAAATTACCCCCTGTGTAAGAGGTTGTATTTTACTTCTCACCTGCACACGAAGACAAAAATAAATAAATATCTCCTCCTAATCCTCTCGAAGAAAACAAATAGACTAATTGGTTAGGGGGTAAGAGGGTATATAGGTAGGAAAAAAGGTCGGCTTGAGAGGTTGAGTGTTCAACTCCCTCTCGCCGCTTTTTTTTCTTAACTTATTTTATTTTTTAGAATAATTATTTATTTAAAACAAATATGCATTAGAATAAAACCAACAAATGTACACGCCTTTTATCCATTTTACTTTTTATCATACAAAATTATAAAATATGAAAAATATATATTATACTTCCTTGACGTTTTGTATATATTTTGGCCTGAATTTTCAGGTGCCAGCAGGTGCATGGCTTGGGGTGTTTGGAAAAAAAATTTTGGAGTTGGAGATTTAGACTCCTTTGATAGTATCTTGGTAAAGGAAAACCTCCCTGAAGATGGGGATGATAAGGGTTTTGGATTATTAGGATTGTGTAGAGGTTGGGGCTTAGGTAGGGGATTGGGATGATGGTTTTGTACATTAAGCTCAAATTATGGGAGATTAGGTGGAGGATTGGGGTTGGATGGGAAATGGGGTTATGAAATTGGGCAAATGAGGAAGGGCATATGTCTTCAAAGGAATAAAAAATATTTTGACCCCCATTTTGTAAACTTGGAATAATATTTTTAAGTTCTTAAATCTCTTGGGAAAGGTTGGGTATATTGGAGGCATTGCATTGGATATGGATGGAATCATATGTGGGTGAAGGATAGTGAGGTGGATTTACCTTTTCAAAGGTAGAGGGAGGATAAGAAATGTGAGATGGGTTGGGATTGGATATGATGTGTTGAGGATTGATTTGGTAGGTGGGTTGTATTGGAGATAAGGTTTGAGGATTAGGGTTTAGCACTTTAAATTCCCCAACCATTTTGTGAAGCCAATCCATATTCATTATGTTTGAATGAGAGGTTTTGGAATTGAATTAGATGATAATGTAGATGAATATTAAGAATCGATGAAGTGAAAGATTTGGTGACAGATGAAATATGAACTTAGGATTAGGAGAAACTTTGGACTCTTGTTTTGATTTAAGAGGGAAGGGCCTCAAGGGTATAATTGATTTGATTTGATGATGGATTTGATTGATTGGATTTAATTTATTGGATTGTATTGGATTGGATTGGATTGGATTGGATTGATTGGGTTGTGAGGGCAAGGCCTCAAGGATTGGATTGATTTTATTTTATTTTTTGGATGTGAGGATGGGGCCTCAAGGTTGGATTTGATATGATTCTGATTTTGATTATTTTATTATGAGGGGAGGTCCTTAGGTTTTTATTTATTTTATTTGTATGATGATTAAATTCCAAATATTATGATGGTGCTCCTAAGAAAAAAGTGGAAGATTTTATGAATATTTGAATTAGAAGATAATGTGGATAAAGATTTGAATTAAGAATGGATGAAACTTGAAAGATAGATGAGGGATGTTTGAATGGATTTGAATGAATAATGTATTATTTATTTAGATTAAGGAGATATATGGATTGAATTAGGATTGGTTGGATTGATATGGAGGTGACAAGTGGATTGGATTGGGATAATGATGATGTGAATAGATTATAAGGAATATGAAATGATGATATGGGATTAAGAAAGTAGATGTGGATGTGGATTATGAAGGATGATTAGAATGAATATTAAGACTTTGATTGAGTGGTTAATAATATGATTAAATGATTAGGAGGATTAGGATAATATGGAGAATATTAGGATGATTATTAGGACCTTGATTGAATGGTTAGGAATATGATGAAATGATTAGGATGATTAGGATAGAATTATGAAGAGGAAAATAAGATTAGGATGATGATTAGAACCTTTATTAAATGATTGGGAAGATGATTAAATTATTGGGTTGATTATTAGGACCTTGATTGGATTAGGAAAAATGATTAGGATTAGGGTCCTAAATGATGGATTACGAATGGATTAGGTATGATTAAGATTTGAAGAATGATTAGAATTATTAAGAAGAATGAAGAAGATGACTTAGAAGAAGTGATTAGGATGATTAAGATATAATATGAATGACTTGGAAGAAATCATTAGGATGATTAAGAATAATATGAATGGCTTAGAATAAATGATTAGGATGATTAAGAAGAATATGGATGACTTAGAAGAAGTTATTAGGATGATTAAGAATAATATGGATGACTTAGAAGAATTGATTAGGATGGTTAAGAATAATATGGATGACTTATAAGAAGTGGTTAGAATGATTAAGATAGAATACAAATGACTTAGAAGCAGTGATTAAGATGATTAAGAAGAGTATGAATGACTTAGATGAAGTGATTAGGATGATTAAGAAGAATATGGATGACTTAGAAGAAGTGATTAGAATAGTTAAGATGGAATATAAATGACTTAGAAGAAGTGATTAGGATGATTAAGAAGAATATTAATTACTTAAAAGAAGTGATTAGGATGATGATAATGATGAATAAGGAAGATAATTAGGATGATTAAGTGATGAAGATGAAGGATTATTAGGATATGGAGGAATTATTAAGGATGTAGAGGAATGATTTTGATGGTTGAATTAGATTAATAAGATGACTAAGGATGTTATGGATGATTAGGAGATGATGACTAGGATGATTAGAGGTAATTGAGATTTGGAGGAATGATTTAGAATGATTAAGAAGGTGATTAGGATAAGAGGTATAATAATGATAAAGAAGTGGATAGATGGAAGAGGTGATGTGGAGATGATGTGGATAGTTTGACTTGGAGGAAAACTAAATATAACAAAAAAAAAATTATTGTTTTTGAAATGTTTTGATTTTTTTGAGTTTTGGGGTTTTTTGTTTTTTTTTAATTATAAGTTTTGTGATCTGCTTGAGTTTTCAAATTTTATGCTTTTTTGGGTTTTTGTTTTGGAATTTTGAGGAATTGGCTCTTAATTTATAGGATTTAAAGCGGAATAGACGGTTGAGATTAAAATTTGGATGAGCGATTGGGATTTCATAGGATCAATGATGTGGCCATGAGGTGGAGGCCAAGTGGATAAAGTTTGACCATTCCAAAGGTGAGAGATACTCACACATGTGTGAGAAACCTTTGAAAGTGATGGTTAAATGAAAATGTGTAAGAGGGTGGGATGACCAAGGTTTCTCACACATGTGTGAGAAACTTTGGAAAGTGATGGATCAAGTTTGAGTTCACATGTGAAGGGGGACAAAGGTTTAAGATTTTTTAAGGCTTTGTAAGAGAGTGTGTAAGAGTCACATTTGACTTGGGTTTGCTAATCCTTGATTAGGATTGTATAAATGATTAGAGAGTGATTAGGTGGGAGATTAAATTTAATTAATGGGAAAATGGGTTAGATGGATTAGGTTAGGTGAGGGTTAAAGTTAGGAGCCATGTGCTCTAATAGAATTAAATGTAATATTTAATTATAAGCTAGAGAAAAAGGATTAATTAAGTAAACTAAGCTATTTACTTAATTAAATGATGGGTTAAGGTGAAAATGGATGAGAGGAAATAGGCTAGGTTAGTTTAATTAATTTAGGAATTAATTAAACTCTAGGAAATAAGGTAGGATATAATTTTTAAAAAGGTAAATTTATTTAATCAAGAATAAGATAAAGGTTAGATTTTAATTAAATAAATGTAAATCTATTTAATTAGGGATAAGATAAGGATTGTTGAATAAATGATGAAAAATTATTCAATTGGCTAGGATAATGGTAATTGTGATCATGTTAGGAAAAATTTTGGTGTCTATAACACTTACAAATGATTACATCTTTTTATACATTTCATTAACCTTGTAAAGATAAACAAGGTTGGCTCAGCCTAAACACCTAATTACAAAATATTTAATCATTATTATAACTCAAATTACAATGTGATCCATTGAATGTTGAATAAGACATAGAAATGATCCATAAGAACATAATCTAACATGAAACAACTCCATAAATCATGCCACAATCCATTGTCACACATTACACCAACCATGTCAACAATGAACAATAAGAACATCAGTACACCACAAAAAATTTATCCAAACCGATCACACCAATTAATTTTATCCAACAAGATGAATGGAACTCAATCATACAACATCAACAAGAAACATAGAATAGCTCAACAATACCAACAACACCTCTATCTCAAAATTCATAATCATCTTTGCACTGTATACCAAGAACAATAAATAGTAAACATTGTCACTTTGTAAACATAGCTTTTGATCCTCAAATCAATAAAACAATCATTTCAAGGATACAATTCCAAGTCCTAAACATGCCATATCATTTTCATCTCAAAACACTATCATACTAATCCGCCTTGATCCAAATATTGTCACACTGTCTCTTCAGGAATATCCAAAATATGCGTCTCTAATAAATCAACCATAACTAACTCAAATCTCACTGCAGACCTCTATAACTTGACATAGATCTAGTATAGACACACATAAAAACATATGTAACTTCACATCATTAGATATTTAATACATTATTCATACCAATCCAATTATTCCATTGAACATTCTTGCAACACTGTCACAACAAAGAAATATGTTAACATCAATGACAACACATCTCTCAAATAATGATATTGATATCTGAAGAACATATTTTCACAATATACTAACTATATTTTTGTGAAATAAATGTATAATTCTCAATTTTTGTCGAGAAAATTATCTTTCTTGATCTTTCTTTTTGATAGGTGGTGTGCTCGCACATGATTCTTGACTTGTAAGTTGAAATCATCAACTTCTACATTAATATCCAAAAAAATGGCACTCATACAAACTACAACACATAACATAATTATCAAATCACATGTTTGATTTTTCTTAAAGTGAGTCAACACATAATTTTCAAAATAAAGGCCATGTTGAACCCACCAATCCATTGGTCTTCACCATCTTTTAATATCAATTTTATTTTTCTTAAAATAAAGTAATTTTGTAATAGTTAGAAATAAGAGTCAATAATTATATAGAGCATGCTTCATATCCCATATATTGGTTATCCAAATTTATAGGTCACTTTACTTTTACCATTATTATGGTCATTTTTTATCTATAAATAAGGCCTTCCAAGATTCACTTGGATATCATGGATCAAAAGCCTTTAAGTCTTGAGCCTTTGAACCCTAATAATAAAATACATTTTGTTTCTATATGGTTGGAGAAATATAAGAAATCAAAACCTTGTCTCTTAACAATATAGTAAAACTTTTAATTTTTAAATTTACAAAACCAACCTCTCACTACTTGATCACTTTTACTAGATGCGTGATTTTACTCACTTTTTGAACTACAAATAATACCTTTTGATATTTTTTGGATATTGATGAATCAAGAACCTTTGATGCTTGAGTAATGTCTTTATATCCTTATATACAAATGTATACACTAATGCTTGCATCAAAATGTGGTGCAATGGTTATTCTGATAGTAAAATATATAATTTGAAAAGTATATAGGAGGGTAAAAAATCAAAAAATGAAAAAATTACATTTATTAATGATAATTATTTGCATATACAAAAAGTGGTTTTAAAATATGAAAATCTAAAATATAAATGAACGCAGATTATTTTGGAACTATGGAATCCACTCTAAAACTCACTTGCAATACCTCACAATCATGGAAAGTTTAGACCATACCTAGGATATTGACCTGTGTAGTCTCTCAAATTGCTTGAAAAGATCATCCATCAATAGATATAATCGATGGAGTGAGCACAATTAATTCTTTTTTAGAAAATGGAGTCTTTAGTAACCAAAGAAGCACTTAGAGAAAAGTAAAAAAATATTGAAATAGAGTGGAGTTCAGTGTGTTCTCATGTTTCAATGGCTCTTTTTTGGATAGATGCAATTGTGTAACTAGTCTCCATTTTTAGAATGATTTATGTGTATTTGGATATGGCATGTTGTATCTAATTGGATTCTATTGCATTACTTAAGTTTTGTCTTTTGGAAATTCATGATAGACTATATTTTATCAGAAAACATAAGGGTTTGTATTATATTGAAAAGTAGTTAAAAAAATAATATAAAACTAAGTATACTTAAAATAAGAAGAGTTTAAGAAAACTAATTACAATTAAATGGCATGTGACATTCTTAAAAACTTTTGTTTAGCTTATTCAGATTGTTCAATTACATCAAATTAAATTTAAGCTTATATTTGACACTTCATATCAGAGTGCATTTCAACAGAGGGAGCAACGCCATGATTCTAGATTAGCTAAGCTTCTTTGGCCCCAAATTATTTATTATAACTAGCATGTCTATAGGAAAAAATATTAGTAGGTGGTAATTTTGAATAAGTGTTTGCAATTGTTCACTCATGAAAAAAACACAAACTTGTTGACCAAAATGTATCATTTGAGAAAGTAATGGTGAACTATGTACCCTTTAGATAACATTTGCTTAATTTATTGATTGGCTTGTTTTTTGGGGTTGTGTAGTATTACTATGAAACTATTAAAACTAAAATATTTTCTTGTAAAGCTAATTTTTTTGAATATTTTGAAGGTGCAAATTTCACAGGGTTTGAGACTAAGTGCAAGAAAGATGATTTTGGTAGTAAAAATTTTTTTGAAGAAAGAACCAATGTAAGTTTAAAATAGTCAATTCTCTACAGGTATTTTGGTTTCCCAATTATTTTAGTTTCCATTGGTTTTGGTTCATATAGTCTCACACTCATTTATCGCTTCATCTTTCTCTTCATATTAGACCAACTAAAAACTATACAAGCTTATATGGGTTCTTAATGGCACATAAGGGTCTTGAGTTCCTCTTGTTAATAATGAAGAGATGGATAGATCAAACAAGAAATAAGAGAAGCCCATTCCCAATGTAATAGTATAAGCTCGTGTAAAATTACTTTCACTCAAATATCCTTTAACTTGTATTTTCCTCTCTTTGCATACATTGTATTAAATAGTTGGTTTAAATACTACTAATATTTTTTAAATTTCTTTTATTGAAAGTTATGGACATTTTTTAGGGAAGATTACTACTAGCTTCATTGATCACATCTCTATTTTTTTTATATGTTTTCAATCCCCCCCCCCCCCTCTCCATTTTTTAGGGAAGATTACTACTAGCTTCATTGATCACATCTCTATTTTTTTTTATATGTTTTCATCCCCTCCCCCCCCCCCCCCCCCTCTCTATTTTGTTTACATTGAAAATTTTGCTACTTGTTGCTCAGATACTCTAAATATCTAGGGGGTCAAAATCATTTGGAAAGAGGTTTGTATCAAAAATTTAATCCTTCAAAAGGGATAGTAAAGGAAACTCAAGAATAAATGGATCAACTGGTGTTCTAAAATTCCTAGTAAAGAGGTTGGACTAAGGAATCCATACTATTGCTTGTAAAAAACTATCATATTTAAATATTATGGTTGTCAAGTGTATCATTAAACTTAGAAAAGTATGCTTAACTAAGTTTGTAGAGTATGTGACCTTATGTATGGCAGTTACATTTCTTTGAAAGTTTTTAAAAATCTTTTAAGATTTTGATTTTTTGTATAATTTACAAATGTCCATTCCATGATATGATATCTCTTTGATGTAATCTATCAAATAGACTTTAAAACTTGGTTGTGTTCCACGTTTTGTATGCATGTTCACTGGAATTTAGTTTTACCCTCATTGATTGCATTTGCTTCAAATTTCTAAATCTCGTTCAATAGATCTACCTCTTGCATATATTGAAATAATTACATTCCAAAAAATTACATTTATTTGAGCCATTATATCTTATAGTTCACCTTCCTTGTTTACATTTCATACATGTTGTATACATGTTCACTCAAAGCATTTCAAACTTCACAATGATATACCTTGATAGATGTCCATAAGATGTTTTTGAGCTACCATAATATTCACAACTATACATTCCTAAATTATAAGAACCTAACTTGTGTACAATTTAAGGATTATTTTGTACCCATCTTAGTGTGTTTTCTATAGTAGTACCTCATATAGTACTTAATGGATACCTAAATTTAAATATGGGTCCTTTATCCTTTTCAATCTTATTCAAATTTGAGGTTATCCCTTATTTCTGAAATAAGTGTGTTGATCTATTTTTCCTCCAATCCAATAATTCATTTCATCACCTAGGCCCTATAACCTTATTTATGGCCTTCGTGACTTGTCCCTACCTTAAAATGTTTTGTACCTAAAAATCCCACATCTACCCTATTTTCCTAGCACCCAAACCAAATCTTGACTCATTCTCCAAGGTATAGAACACCATTGATGTCATGTCCCCAAGGATTATGGCCCAAATTTGTCCTAGAGATCTATGCTAGGATTTTGGTGGGAAATCTAATCATATTGTTGACCTGCTTAATTTTTAAACTTCCAAAATGTTGTGAGATGTATATAAACTATTGGCAAGTGGTGTCTTGGGGAACTAGGGATCACTTAAGACTTGTCATTTATGGTAATACTTATGCTAGAGTGATTTCTTACAGAGAGTTTTGGTAATAGAGTCACAGTTATGAAAATGACTAAGTATAGAATCAGGACAACAATGTACTGGTATACAGTTTTGGTCAGCGATGATAGTACCTGATGTATTATGGCTTGCGAAGTTAGTAGAAGATATTTTGAGGTATTTATATGCTTCGGTTAAGTTCTCATTTGTTTTGGTGATCAAATCATAGAGATACAATGATTTGAAGGTATGCGAAGATAGAGAATCGGTGTAACAGAGCACATAAGTAGTTGCAAAGATTAAGGAAAGATTAGTGGATATGGTAACATGCTAATTTAGATGGATAAAGTATATTGCCAACTCTTTGGTAATATAAGATCACTGACTCTATGTTTTTCATTTACATAACTTATTATTATGTTTTATGAAGTATTGTGATAGCCGACTGGATGGTAAGTTTTGTATAAGTATAGAATGCTTTATGGAAGAAATATTGATAGATGGAATGATGACATAATATATGTGAATCTAAGAGAAGAGAGCATATGTGAGATCAGCATGTGATAGAGCTACAAACTAGAACTATCTAAGCAAAGGAAGTGCACATACTATTTATTTTTGGGAACTCTTTTGAGATAGCATTTTGATTGTAAGAGTTGTATGCTCACCACCTTTAACTAGGTGTTTTGTATCCCCTAACAGGGTTTTGTATTCCTCTAGCAAGGAATTGTACTATGTAACAATCATCTCCTAACAGGACTACATCTCCTAACAGGGATATAATATTTTAGTACATAGTTGTGGGTATCATCCCCACCGGAGTTTTCCCTTAACAAGGTTTCCTTGAGAACAAATCATGGTGTCATGACCTATGTGTTGTGCTTATATGTTCTTTTCATTTCAGCATTATTTTGGTTTATTTATAATTGGTTGAAGATTAAATTAAAGTTCAGTAATATTGATTCACCCCCCCCCCCCACCCCTCTCATTATTACCTAATCCTTGTGTGTGTGAATTTTGTACCTAGCTATAGACACAACACTTCAGTAAAACATTAGAGGTTAGCTAAAAACCAAAATTGTGCAATGAAATGGAAACTAAACTAACTAGGTGATTTACTGCCTTCTAGTAGATGTGAGTATGATACTCTTAGATCAGACTGAGACTAGTGACAATGCAACACCTAAACGAAGGATTTGATTGCAAAATATGAAAGATTATGAATGCAGATCAAGCTATATTTTTGTATTTTCTATGAAATAATATGAATGAAAATTTGTATGAAGCTAAGCTATATGAATGAAATTGGAATGTAGATTTATCTAAGAATGCTATTAATGAGTATGAAACTATGAATATGAAACTACGTAAAAGATAATGATCAACTATGAAAGATCTCACAAATCACCTGTCGCAAGTGCTCAATCCTTCAATCGCCAATTCACCAGAGTAATTGTGTGAATTTGAGTGTCCATCAAAATGAAGAGTTGAGCCTTGATTTTATAGAAATTTAGGGCTTTGAGGATGCAAGAGAAAAGCCATAAATCACTCTTGATAAACTCAGGTTGATTTTTGAGTTATCAGGAAATCAGAGATAATGAACTCACAAAATCATGCAAAACCATGCAAGAACAACTTTTTAACTCAAATCAGAAGTTTAGATCAGCTTTGAACTCAAAATAGAATGTTGAGTTTCCAAAAGTTAATAACTTGCATTGATTTTCTGATTTTGAGTTTAACTGCTCTTTGAATGTGCACAATTAATTATGAATTAATTAAATAAATAAAGTGATTTATCCTCAACTTAACTGATTTTTGAATTAAAATAATTGATTTATGGGTTATTCAATTATTAAATCAAACTCTTTTTCAAAAACTATATCATTAAATTTGACAATTGACTTTAATTAATTAAATAGGAATTTAATCAATTAGTCATAAGATTTTTTATTTATTGTCAGAATTAAATAATACAATCTAGGAATAATTATAATTAAATCTAATCAAATAATTAAGTGGTAGTATTAAATCTAATTAATTAAATATTCAAAATATTCAATTAATCAAACTTTAGATAAATAGGATTTATCACCAAATAATCATTAAATTAAGATAATTAGGATAAATAGGAATATTACTAGGAATATTCCCTAATGTAGAATTTAGGATAATCAATTAGGATTCGATAATGTGCAGATGTGCCTTAGGTTAGGACTTTGATGTCAATTGCATTTGATTTGAAGATGTAGGAGGTTAATGAACCTAAAGCACATTTTTGGGGTATTACATTTTGCCCCTCTTTGAATCACTGTGCAAAGTGTAGTGGTTCAAAGAATAGTCTGTGTTTGATATATATGTATGAGACTGATTTGAAAGATTTGAAAGATTAACCGATTCGGAGACAGAAATCGATTGAAGGATTTTGAAGATGCAAGATTTAAGATTTAGGTCCTGAATGACCAAAGATAATGTTAACTACAGCAACAATGAATCGGTGATTATGAAAAAGTGCCAAAATGCCTGATTCTGGACCTTATGATTGTGAAGAAGTGAGTGACCGATTCCAGACCTGAATGTCCTTGTATGAATCATATTGGTATCACATCCTGAACCCACCAGTTATGAAGAAATAAGGAAATGATGCAAATTAATCGTTGGTTATGAAAAGCTAATACAGTTTACAAGATAGATTTAGGATACCAGATTGATATGGATCTTGATGAATCTGATATGCCCCAAGAGATGATAGATTTGGCCCAAGCGATGAGGACATTAGATGAATCAGTAACTAGATGTGGTTGTTGTCTTGATTACTGAGGAAAGATTTGATTACAGATTTAGATTTACAGACTTTGAATGATGTGCAATGCCATGCCCCCTTTGAGATTAAAATTGAAATCTGACAAGAAAAGTCAGTGTTATAGTTTAGAAGCATGTTAATTGATTTGAGAAGTGGTTATACACATCCAAGAACGTGTTCTACATCATTTAGAGGTCCTGTTTGACTAGGTTTGACCATGAGTTGACCATGGTTGACCAAGTTGAAATTTTGATAGTTTGATGTAAGATAGTCAGTTAAGTTGAATACTAGATTTCTGTGATGATTGAAGGTTGATTATGCAAGCAATCAGACATCCTAGGTCTGAAAATTTTAATTCACAATTTTGAAATAGTAAATAATCTTAGATTTCAATTTTGATCCCGAAAATGGGTTCAAAATGTCAAAATTAGCCAGGGGTACAATTTTCATGAAAAACGGAGCACTTTTGAAAATTAGGTCAAAAGCTATATAAAGGCTGGAAGGGTCATTTTCAATTCATTTTCACCGTTGACTTTTGAAAACCTTGTGGAACCCTTTGAGTGAGAAAATGGCCTATGTCTTCTCACATTTTGAGCATAGTTGGAGGCATTAGAAACCTTGACAATATGGACATCTGGTATGTGGACCTCTGTGCTTCTCTGAAAATTCAATTTTTCTTTGTTTATAGCATTTTTAGCATATTTTTCGTACGTTTTCAATTTTTAATTTTTGCATGCACAAAAACTCGTATGACTGTCCTTCTGGGCTCATATGACTTTTCAATTCTAGTTAGGTTGTCGTATCATTATCCCCCAAGACTCATATGAGAGGGACCCAAGAGTTGTACGACATTTTATCGGGTCCCTCCTAACTTGTACGAGGAGATATATAGTGTCATATCATCATTGTTTGTCGTATTGTAACCAGTGAAAACTCGTACGAGTTTTACTGCCAGTCTGCTTTATCATTTGGAAAATAGTGAGCCCAAAACTCATTTCTAGGGAAAAATTTTGAATTTTTTGATCTTTTAACTTGATAACTAAGTCCTTGATCTACCTTCTGAAATAGCAAATTGTTCAATTCCTGTATTTGTAGCCTATTTTTCAACCAAAGTACTGATAGGATTCCTTGTTTTTGTGTTGTGTAGGTCACATATCCTTATGGTCATGTATGTATCTCACATCCAGCCACTCAAAGACTTTATGTTTCCTTGCCTGATCCTATGAGAGTTCATCTTGCTTCATGCAGATTTGAGTATTTGATCCATTTACCCGAGATTAGGGTAAATCATGGACTCTTGACTGCATTGATAGAGAGATTTCATTCTGAGACCTAGACATTCCACCTACCGAGTGGGGAGATCACTGTGACACAAGAGGATGTATACTAGATACTACGCATTCCCTTCCATTCAGGTCAGCGTCAAGCTTATGTGAGTTCGAGGAACTCCAGATTTCTAGCATTCAGACATCTTTTCAAAGATGACACTCAATTGACTGGTTCTATTTCCTGGGAGACCTTGGTACAGCACTACGATCAGTCCCATATATTAGAGTGCATCCTTGCTAGGATGATAGGAGGTATTATCATGTCTGACCATCAGCAGAACGGTCTTCTGATGGGCTGGGCCCTGATGGTTGCACGTCTTATGGTGACTCCTTCCGAGTTAGCCTTGGGTCAGTGTCTTCTAGCCCGCATGTTCTCTAAGATGCACAAGGTAGTGTATCAGGAGAGAAAATCTTTTGCTTTTGGTGCTTTAGTTTGATAGATATGGGCATGGGAGCATATTCCAATTTTGAGACCAATGTATCAGTCACAGAGGTAGCCATAGGAGCATGTGATTTATATTTATGTTGGATATGTCATATAGGGTTGCATGGGCCATGTAGAGTACTAGAGATGGTGTCTTGATGACATGACATTTGTATGATGGAGGCCCTATGTAGATATTGAGCCTTGGCCTACTGCATGAGAGCAGTTTAGTTTCTTCTTTCAGAGTTGGGTGTTGATAGGATGATCATCCTCTATACTTGAGAGATTTACTTTTACCAGGGTGTGGCAATAGTATGGATGAGTGTAGGATGCACCTCAAGATTATGCCACATATGCTCAAATAGCTCATGAGCTCAAACTTGGATGGACCCTGAGGCTTTCTTATGCATTGTGTTCACAGGAGTACAGTGGTATTATTGGTAGAGACTAGGAATACAGACCACAAGTTGTTGATGCCAGAGTGACAAATGGTTTTATCGCATGGCTCATTGATCATCCAGTCTATAGATCCTCTAACCCCATAGAGCTGATACCTTCCATGGAGGAGGCCATGGATGTTACTGGAGCTCTGATGAGATAGGGTCTGAGACCCACACAGGTTCTGATTGTGCACCCCACACCTCTGAGACTGAGAGCGATGGATCCCCCATAGAGACCATTAGGATAGATGAGGCCCCCTCATCCCACTAGTTCTACAGTAGGTAGGCCTACAGGTGCACAAAGATGAACTAGGGGAGAGGGTGGTACTTTAGATAGTGTTGATACTGCTGAGGAGGTACTTGTAGCTAAGCAGGTTGTAGGTGGTGATTCTGATCCCTTACATGAGGATACCAGTTTTGATCTTGGTATAGAGGTTAGACATTGTAAGGCACAGAGAGTACATACTATAGAGAAGCCTACTGTAGATACTGATATGCTGATGGCAGATGTTGATCCTAGTGTTCAACTGACTACATAAGAGATTGTGAGGAGACTCAGATTACAGGTCCAAGACCTGAAGGTTCACAGTTCTCACTAGGAGGAGAGGTTTCTAGAGGTAGATAGACAGCACGCTGAGCTTTGTGGTGAGGTTCAGAGATTACAGGCAGAGGTTATTCATCAGACCTCTAGATCTACCTATTATGTTTTTGCATACTATGCTACGGTACCACTTTCTTAGAGAGTTCCTTTGTACTCTTAGTATATGATAGCATTAGAGGGAGTGAGAGCACCTAGAGCCGAGGCAGTACCAGATGCACCACCACCACCTCCACCAGATGGAGAGGATCAGGCTGACAGCTGATCTGTCATGATATTCTGATATTTTTGTTGCTCTTTTGATACTGATATTGTTCTGACTACTGATAGCTCACATGAGCCCATTATTTTGTACATTGTGCCAGTAGTGCACCCCTGACTATTTCAAGTTTTATGATATATATATATATGAGCTTGAGACTTTTGGTTGTGACTTCATTTGTACTTGTCATGTTTTTTATGTATGATGATATCATGTGATGCTTATGCTATGAGTAGAGTAGAATGTACGTATGGATTCATGCAATGCAATGATTTTCTTTCATATGTATGAATGTTATGTAAATGTACTTGATTATGGAAAGTGTATGTATGGAAATGTATGTAATGCAATAGATGGAATGAATGATTATGAATATGTAATGTAAGTGCAATGATACACATGATATGTTTTGTAGGTATTGATGAAGACAAGTACTCAGTCTTATGTCAAAAAGGATGTTTAACCTAGGATTGTGACTACTTGCATTCCTGTGAGAAGACTTTCGTATGAGATTCAGCTCTTCATTTTTAGTTTAAGTATAGTTTTTAGAAGAATTGTTGAAGATTTTCAAGCAATTTGTGAGATCATGCAATCATGCAAAGTGTAAAATGACATGCAAAATTAAATGAAACTAGCTAAGACCTTGGACCTAGTCACTAATCATGTGTCGGTCATTTGTCATCATTGAGTTTTTTAGGTAACCGAATAAATCAATACAATGCCCACTAGATAGGAAACTATGAACATATGAATATTGATTTGTATGCTCAAGAATCAATACAACACCCACTGGTCATACAACCATGGACATATGAATATTGATTTTAATTTCAGAATGTCAGATTAGATATAAGCACCAAGGCACAAACACCAAGATGACCTAAATATCATGTCCATTTTGATATAGCAATTTGTATAAGCATCAAAAAAATAAATGTCGTGATGACTTGAATATGCCTTGTGTGACAAACACATCAAGTAGTCAAGAGATCATTCTAAATCCAGTGTGAATTACCCGTAGTGACCCTTTATCGTTCACATCCTTAGGCAAGATCAAATTTCATAGTAGGAGAAAGAACTCACTCAAAAAGGCAATAGGTAGATCAAACTTCTCCTTATTTTCCAAGTATCAATGGTCAAGGTACGCATGGCCATCCAATTCAAGATAGAGGCTCTTATAGATGGACACCATTTCAAATTAGAATTTCCAAAGTTGTTAGATTTTCACATACAAGCAAAAGACAAAGAAAAGATTATGCCCCCAGTCATCACTCTCTAAATCCTATAAAGGACATCATCGAAGAGTCAAAAGGACACAATATGAAAAAATCTCAATGCGAATCAGTAAGCATACAAGGAGATAAAAGCATGTAACAAGCATAGATTGTTTGATGTTTGATGTTTGATTGCATTGTTGTAGATGCAAAATCCTTTCTGGAGATGAGACTGACTAACAAACTCAAATGAAGCTTCAAAGGACTCTAACTGAATATGATACATCTAAGATACATTAGAGGCCATAGGATATGACTTTGATTGCCCCCAAGTTTGAACATTGATAGGATACAGACACATTAATTGATTGG
Organism: Chamaecyparis obtusa; assembly: GCA_027943335.1. Lineage (NCBI taxonomy): Eukaryota > Viridiplantae > Streptophyta > Pinopsida > Cupressales > Cupressaceae > Chamaecyparis > Chamaecyparis obtusa. The sequence goes on along the minus strand of BSBK01005146.1, from coordinate 740,952 downwards.
TGTACAGACTGACTTATTGAAAACAGGAGTGAGGAAACAAACTGGGAAATATGTACAAACTAAAGCAAGACTGAAAGCTGGGAAACACCAAGATTGCGCTGATAGATGGACTGTTTTGAACAAGTGGCACCCATTTGCCAAGTTTTCACCATCTTGGCAGAGATTCTATTTTTGCAGCCAACGCGCCTGTGTCCAGGTTTTCACCAAGGCACTTTTTCCTTTTTCTCATTTTTTTGTATTTTTTCTTTTTCCAATTTTTTTTTGCTTTTCATATTTTTTGATTTTTTTGTGAATCATTAAGGCAACCATTGCTAGGTTTTCACCAACATGTTCATTTTTTCAGGACTTTTTCCAATTTTTATGATTTTTTTAGGACATTTTACCATATACTGAATGCCTTAGGTGTAGAATTTCTTCAGATGGAGAATGTTGATTGGTTCTCAGAGCTGTTCTCCTTTAGTCATTGAGATTTGATAGGCTCCAGAGCTAAAAGTAGCAGTGATAACAAAGGGACCCAGCCATTTGGGTTCAAACTTCCCCTTGCGTTCTTGATATGATTGATTTTTAGGATTCTCTCTCAAGACTAGATCGCCAACCTAAAATTCTCTATGTCTGAATTTCTTGTTGTAGCCTCTAGACATTCTCTTCTAATACACTCTGAGATGATCATACACTACTTGTCTACTCTCATCTAGTAGTTCAAGTTCTTGTAACCTAGACACTCTGTAGTCATCATCAGTTACTAGACCATGCATTCTGATTCTTAGTGATGGGATTTCAACCTCAATAGGCAATACCGCTTCAGACCCATAAACTAAAGAGAATGGTGTAGCCCTAGTAGGTGTTCTGATACTTGTTCTGTAGGCCTAGAGAGCTGGATTGATCATAAGATGCCAGTCTCTTCTTGTTTTATTAACTGTACAGTGCAAGATTTTCAATAGATTCTTATTTGAAGCCTCTGCTTGTCCATTCCCTTGAGTATATTATATAGATGACCAATGTTGTGTAATCTTGAATTTGGCACATAAATCATCCAAGTCTTTGTTCTTAAATTTTCCACCATTATCTGTGACTATAGAATGTGGAATACCATACCGGCATATGATGTAGTTCAAGATGAACATAGATATTTGTTTTCCAATTTCTTGTGTCAAAGGGACTGCTTCTACCCATTTTGTAAAATAATCTGTAGCTGTGATTATATGGGTACGTCCCTTAGAACAATGAGGATGTATGGCTCCTATAAGATCAAATGCCCATTGATGAAAAGGTCATTGTATAGTGAAGGGGATTAGATCTCTCCCTGGAGCATGAATTAAGTTTCCATGCACTTGGCACTTTTGACAGTTCTTAGCAAACTTGATAGACTCTTTCTCCATTTCCAGCCAATAGTACCCAGCCCTAATAAGTTTTTGGGCTAGTGTAAAACCATTTGAGTGTGACCCACAAATACCATCATGGACTTCCTCTAACACACATTGAGACTCTTCTCATTCTAAACATCTAAGTAGTGTACCATCTAGACCTTGTTTGTATAGATTGAGACCAATGATGAAATATCGGGAGGCATTTCAGATAAGGTATCTCTTTTCATGGTGGTTAAAGGTATCAGGAATGATTTGGTCTTTGAGATCAGAGAATAGGTTTTTATAGTGGGATGAATCATAACCTACAATAATGCAAATCATGTGGGTTTTAGGGGAGTCATATGCAGGATAAGATAGTGATTCCACCAGGAACTCGTAGCATAGCTCATGTTCAGGCTGCTGCAATAAAGTAGATAGCATTGCCATTGCATCGACAGCCCTGTTCTATGTTCTAGGTATTTTCTCAAATGTGATAGATATGAAATATTTCTTTAGATCATCTACCATTCTATTGTATGGAATGATATTTTTATCCTTTATTTGGTACACATCATTGACTTGGTGTATTACAAGTTGTGAGTCTCCATGAATGTGTAATTTTGTTACCCTCCACTCAATTTCTATTTTCATACCATTCAAAAGGGCTTCATATTCAGCAATATTGTTTGTATAAGGAAATTTAATTCTGAATGCCTTAGGAATAGAGTATCCTTGAGGAGTCATAAACAAGATGCCTGCTTCCGATCCATTCTATGTATAGGAGCCATCAAAGAACAATTTCCATTCTCTAAAAGAAAGATTCATGATAGAGGAATTTGGAAATTCCATTTGCATAGGAGTATCATCAAACAAAGGTGCATCCGCTAATTGATCAGCAATTACCTGTCCTTTGATAGCTTTTCTTTCAACATATTCAATGTCAAATTCACTTAAGAGCATGACATATTTGGCCAATCTACCTGTGAGGGCAACTTTCCTTAGTAGGTACTTTAGTGGATCAATCTTAGCTACCAAATGTGTGGTATGAGCTAACATGTAATGTCTCAGTTTCTTTGATGCAAAGATCATAGCTAGACAAGCCTTCTCAATCATTGAATAGTTATTCTCATATGCAACCAATGTTCTACTAATATAATATATAGCTCTTTCTTTCTTGTTCTCATCATGTTGTGCAAGCAATGCCCCCAGTGATGTATCTATAGCGGAGACATATAAGATCAAAGGCTTCCCTTGAATGGGAGGCATCAAGATAGGAGGATTTGATAGATATTTCTTGATATGATAAAAAAAAAATTCACATTCCTCGCTCCATGCAAAGGTCACACCTTTATGTAATGTCTTTGTAAAAGGTTGTGATATGTCTACTAGCTAAGATATGAAGTGTCTAATAGATTGAACTCTCCCTTGCAATGTTCTCATTTGACTGATATTCTTGGGAGGTTGCATCTCTATGATAGCTTTAACTTTAATGGGATCAACTTTAATGCCTTTCTTTGAAACAATGTAGCCTAAGAGCTTTCCAGAAGTGACACCAAAAGCACACTTCTTAGGATTTAGTCTGAGACTAAATTTTTCCATTATGTCTAGTATCTTGCTCAAGTCATTTAGATGTTCAGCTCTAATCATAGATTTTGCTAAAGTATCATCAACATAATCTTCCATAGTCCTATGCATCATGTCATGAAAAATAGAAGTCATAGCTCTCTGATATGTAGCACCAACATTTTTAAGCCCAAATGGCATGACATTCCAGCAGAAGGTACCCCATGCACATGTGAAAGTAGTTTTCTCTTGATCCTCTAGAGCAATTTTGATTTGATTATATCTAGAAAAACCATCCATCAAAGAATACATCTCAAAGCCTGCAGTCATGTCTACTATCATATCAATGTTAGGTAGTCAAAAATAATCCTTAGGGCATGCTTTGTTCACATCTCTAAAATCTGTGCACACTCTTATAGATTTTTCTGGTTTAGAAATAGGTATAATATTAAAGATACATTCAGCATAATCAATAACACGGATGAATCTAGATTTTAGTAGCTTTTCTAATTCAGCTTTTACCAAGAGTGCAACATGTGGATGCATCTTTCTTAATTTTTTCTTAACAGGTTTAACATTTGGAGCTATAGATAAATGGTGCATTATAAGATTAGGATACAACCCTAGCATATCTGAGTATTTCCATGCAAAGTTGATCTTCTTTTTTGTTAAGAATGTTGTAAATTTTTGCTTTTCTTCTTCTGATAAAGATTGTGCTACATGGATCAACTATGGTTCCTTTGTTGTTCCCAAGTTGATAGATTGAGTGGGCTCAATTAGAACTAGAGATATGTCCTATAAATGACTTGAAAGGACATAAAATATCTCATCCTTAGGTGCCTCAAAGAGGTTTTCACCTTCGGATACGTCTTTTATAATTACTTTTGTAGGTTCTGAGACTGCCACAAAGTGGTTTTCACCCTCAGAACTCCTTTTCTTTTTATTCTTATTCTTATTTTTCTGACTAAGATACTTGATGTTCAACTTTGTCATGCTAACGCTTGATTCACTGATGGAAGTCTTCATATGCTCAACTACATTTAGGTAGCAAGCAAGGGCATAGTCATTGGGAAAGGTATAAATACCTTGGTTCAAGTTTGTGGACGTTATGTCAAGAAGGTCAGGACATTGGATAGTCAAAGTGGTGAAAGATTGGGAAAGAGTGTTTACGGATATGGATCTATCATCATTGGTCCTAACTCGATGCTTGAGTTCAAAGGTGATATTACAACTTAAGACATTCAATTCATGAATAGGCTCAATGTCATTTTGGAATTCCACATCAGCCATCAGTGGACCAAACTTGATAAGTTTAGCATTTCACTCTAGACTTACATTGGGTTTAGGTGCATATTGGTGAATAACATCAACATGCTTTTCTGTAATGAGTTCATCTAGTTCTGGAATGACTCCCCATTCATAGTCATTTGATTCATCTTCTGTTTCTTCATCTAGACCTCTAGGAAATCTAAGAACATGAGCAAAGTCAAGATGAGTACCCCAAGAAGGGTTACCCTTAGATTCTAATTTGAATTCATACTCATGGGAATCTATCTCAGAATAATAACCACCTTCCTCTTTGTCTATTTGATTGTCTTTGAGATTAGCTGCTTCTTATGGTGCAACTATCTCTTGCTTTATAATAGGTTCTTGTGTTTCTACTACATTAATTCTTTTTATTGGATCATCTTCAGCGTCAAGGAGGTCTTTGATTTCTTTAGGAAAATGCTCATAAGGAATGAGCTCATTAGTGGTGTTTGAATCATCACTATCACATTGTTTAGTTATTTCCCCCTTTAGTTGATTCGCTACGGAAGGCTCAATCTATTCTAATACATGTGGGGAGTTCTTGCTAAGACAAAAAGGCTTCTTTGTGTATCCTAGACCTGTTGTATTCTTGTTTTCTTGGCCACAATGATCAAGTGGTGATAGAAGACCCTTACCTTGTATTCCTAGAGGTCCTTTTCCTTTATATCCCATTTGTGTGATTACTTTGTCCCCTAGGCCATATGACTTAGACGGGCTCTTAGGAGTTTTAGCATCACATTTTTGAACCACTTGAGATTTAGTTTCATCTTTTTATAGCCATGGGAGCATGGCTTCATCTTCTTCAAACTCCTATTTAGATACTTTTTCTGCAACAAAATTTCCTTTATATGCTTTGAGGGGTTCTTTAGACTCCTTTTTAGACTATTTTAGAGTTTCTCCATAAGACTTAGGAGGGATAGGGAGAGATGTCAAAGATAAGACTGGCTCTATAGTATATTCTCCCATACCATTGTCTTTGATCTTGACCTCTTTAGCAATGTCTTCCATCTTGGATGTGGATGCTACATCTATTTGCTTAGTGGAAGATTCTCTATTATTGGGAACAAGTTTATCAGCACTCTCTTTCAAGGTATTGCAAGTTGTATGCAGATCAGCTGGAATCATCACCTCTACTCCTTCATAAGGAAATTTCAAACACTGATGTTATGTAGAGGGAATGGATTTCATTTCATGTATCTAGGGTCTCCCTAGAAGGATATTGTAAACCAAAGGTAGATCAAGAACTTGACATATAGTATCTCTGATGACAAGACCTGCTCTAATAGGTAAGACAATAGTTCCCTTAGAAGATCTTTCTTGCTCATCATATGGTTTGATAGTTATCTTCTTCCTAGGATCAATGGCCATTTCTAAAAATCCTAATTGTGTAATCAAGATGAAAGAACAAATGTTTAGGCCAACTGTAATGATCCCTTTCCATCTAATATGGGACACTACGAAATTCTTGACTGAAGTCTTCTCATACACTTGTCTAGTAACTTTAATGCCTTATTTCATAAACATCTGCAGGCTTCTTGTGCATATATTTCTTTCATATGGAATATGTTTCTTATTTGTTTGGAAAGATCTTGTTATATTCATTGGAAATGAAGGCAATGAATATGTTTGCTGCTTATGATCTTGATCGATGGATTTTCTTATTGTTCCATTGATGATCATTGTTCTTCTCCCGAAGATGATAATTTGAAAGTCTTGATGTATCTTGCAATTGAAATGATTGGTTGTGTTCTAAAAACATGTCTAATGTCTATTTATCATTGCCACCTCTTAATACTAATCATGTCCTTTCAAGACTATTGTTTATTATCGATTAGGCTTCACAATTACTTTTATTTTAATCGCACCATTCCATATATAATCTTTATGACTATTGATTAGTCTTTAGCTTATAATAATGGATTGCTGCTTTTGTGCCTCTTGGATACCAATTTCTTAATTGCCATTAACTAATCTCAATGACCCAGGTGATGTTATCTCTAATATACAATGGATCGTATGAAAATATTTAGGCTGTCTAGCATCGACTATATCAGGTATGTCGATATCAACTGGCTTTGAACACTGAAAATGTCTCCAATATGACTTTATATAAGTATGTCCCGATTATGATGTCATCTTTGTTATGGTCGATAGGCACTTGCACCGATGGTTGCTAGAGACAACACAACGATCTAAATAGGAAGACCCGCAAATGCATATATCAGTCAATATAATAGCAATGATATCTCGAAGTGTAGAGATATTGAGCGCAACAGTAAATGGATATCGTATACATTATGTAGGACCAGTCTTCTCCCTATATGTTGTATTTCAATCCATCTCTTATATCCCCTATACGTGGAAGGAAAGACAACGTTTCATATAGGGATGCGACTTTTGGTGTTGGCGAGAGGAAAGTCTGGATAGTTCCGTTGATCAGGCCTGCCATCGACTATTATTCATTATTTGATTAATATGAAGTATTAATAGTAATATCAAATAGTATTGATTGATCTATATACATTGATTAATAATTAATTAATTACATTAATTAACTATTAGTCTATTAACTAATTGATTGTATATTAATCAATTATATATTTGATTAATTATTATCATTATATTGATTTGATTACTATTATAAATTGATTAAAGAATATTGTTGATTGTGGTAATGTCCTTATACGTTTTCAAATGTATGATTATATTAAATATAGATATTATTAAAATTTATTTGTTTATTACTAATATTCATAATTATTTCAATAATATATGATTATATATTAATATTTAATAATATATTATTTTATGGAGTGATATTAATATTATTATTGAGTAATATTATTTAAGGTTAATATTCTATTAATGTTATTATTAATATTAATAATTAATAATTACTAATATTATATATAACAATTATTCATAAGGACTCATATATTTATTATTATTCGAATAATGTTCAAATCAAGTTTACTCATTTGTATTGTCAATTACGGCTCATGACACCAACACCCCCATCTATCAACACACATTTGACATGACGGTTATGTATCAAGACTTCAATATGCAAGGGCTGGTTATGTGGATGACTCAAGGAGTTAACATCTTCCTCTGAAAAGGAAATGTACTGTGGAGATGTAAGATGACCAACCATAGTCTGGAATCTATCTAAATCAAGGTCATCGGGAACATTGGATCCGAGTAGAGTTTGTTCTAGAATGGCTCTATGAGCTGGAGATATCCGAAGCAACTCAAATACGAAGATCTTAGCATTTGTGTGCTAGAGTTGTTGAATAATATTGTATGAAGTAGGCCTCATGTCTTTAGGATTTGAAGATTTAGATGTAGCCTTCTGTTTAGAAGCAAATGAAAGATTGAAAGGCACCTTAGGGACATTGGATGAATCTGGTATTTGTCCTTGGAGGTGTGTCTGAGCTTGTGATTGAGTAACTACATTAGCTGATTGATTTTTTCTATCTCTTCTTACAATTGTGATGGCATTGCAATGCTCAAATAGACATGGTTCAACCATATTGATGACAACATTGTTTTCGGAGTATGCATAATTGACTTTAGTACCCATATTAGGTTGAGAAGAAGAATCTTCTTTACCATGTTTATGAAATGGTTATGTGAATGATGTATGATCATTATTGCTCTTATGATTGTCAATCATGATATCTCCATTAGCAATTTTGTCTTGTATGATGTGTTTCAAGCAGATGCAGTTATTAGTCTTATGACCTTTATTGCGATGGAATTTACAAAAATCATTCTCTCTCCACCATTTTGGTTTAGGTTCAGGATCAAAGACTTTCATCTCAGGCAAGTAGATGATTTTGTTTGCCAATAGAGTTTTCATGGTAGATTCCAAGGATTCTCCAAGAGGAGTGAATTTGTGATTAGGATCTGTAGCCCAAGGTTTATAATCAGATGACTTTTTGTTGGACTCTATTGCTTTAGCTTCGAAAGCTTTGATGGCTTGGGTACCCACAATGAGATTGAAAGTAGGTGCCTTAGATGGGGCACAGATATTATCAACAATGCCATCTATGACAATACCTTTATTCTTGTTCCAATTTTTGTTTTTTTCTTTAGAACTAGATCCAGATTCATACTTGTCCTTTTGAAGTGTAATGTCTCCTTTTTTCACAAGTACTTTCTCAATTTTGATTGCATTATCTACCATCTTATCAAAAGATGTATGATTTTGCATTTGCAAAGGGTAGTTGATTTCTGGAACAAGATTGTTGATGAAGATTTCCAACTTCTCAATTTCAGGAATGGGTCTAGCATACAGAGAAAATTTCTTCCTCCACCTCTTGAGAAATGTCAAGAACGGTTCTCCTGGGTACTATTTCAGATTATAGATGTCGATCATGGTGACCAGATGTTGAATATTGTAGGAGTATTATTGATAGAATAGTTTGATTAACTCCTCAAAAGTTTTGATAGTAGGAGGCATTCTAGAGAACCAATGAATGGCTGCTCCTCCCAGAGATTGAGGGAAAAGATGCATTAAGTAGGTTGGTCCATGCATAAACTCCATAGATTGTGTACAGAGTTCTCTGACATGATCTTGAGGGTCAGATTTTCCATCATAAATATCATATTTAGGCATCTCCACTCTTTTAGGGAATGGTGGCATGTACAAGTCTTTATCAAATGGAAAAGGGCATAGAGCTTCCATGGAGAACTCCTTAGGTTCCTTTTCTTTTTCAAGTTTGTTAAGTTTAACTTGAATGGCATGCATCTGTTTCATCATATCCATGATAGGAGTTTCTTCCTCATGTGTAATGATATCTTCCACGTTAAAGTTTGGAGGAAGTTTAGCTCCTTTATGAGCTAACTCTAGAAAGTATGCTTTTCTATCTTCTTTCAAGAAATGCTTCATCATCCTTTTGAAGTTATCATCATTTTGATATTGGGCAATTTCAGAAGGTGTAGGTTCTTGATCCATACCGTGTTGAGATTGGTGTCCTTGAGACCCATGATGTGTCCCTTTGTGAGACATGTTAGGATTTTTAGGGCTCCCTAGATTAGATTAAGGAGGGGTTTGTTGATTACCTCTGTGAGTTGATGGAGGGGGTATGTAACCAGTTTTCAATCAAAAATTACCAAGACCGTCATCTTCATAAAGACTAGAATTGTAGAGTTGTTCAAGATTTGGGGCTTGGAGAGTATTCAGAGGTATTGTATGGGATACCTCTCTAGATTTCTTGTGTGACGAAGCTCTGGTTTCCACCATTAACCTTGGGTGAAGCAAAAGAATAAGATGAAGACAACTAAAGAATGAATTGATTCAAGAAGATCGAATGATGCAACCTTGTCAAAATTGAAGTGATTAAAGATTAGATCAAACATAAATGAAGGATATTGTGCCATAGTAGTGTGGGTAGACACCCAACAAATGGTGGGTACGAGCTCACAACACTTAGTCGTTTAGCAAGAAGACTGAATTTGAAGATAATGTTGAGAAGGTTTTGACACAAGATGAAAAAGACTCAAATCGATAACTCAAAAGGCAAGATCAGATTCAAAGGCCCACTTGAGGAAAATGAATGAATTTTTTCTAGTTTATGCTCTATTCTTGACATAGTGATTTGTTCAACAAATTCTAGAAATAGGCTGTAAAAACTGAGTTTCTGACAATTCTGACCACTTTCTAGCAAATTTTCTCAAATGAATTTCTGTAGGATCGTACGATAGTGGGTATGCTATGAAACAACAATTGACAAACTCATACAATAGTTGCAAAACTCACACAACAATCAATTGCAAGATTTTTTCCTTTTGTTTTTTAGTGGTGGCAAAACTCATACGACACTATACAAGCTATCATATGACAATACAAGGGTTCTGAAATGACAATAACCAAAACTCGTACAACTTTCTAACCTGATGGGATGAATTTTGACTCCAGAAAGGATTTTTACTTCAGATTTTGGAGATTTTTGGTTTTCAATTTCAGATTTGTTCACAAATTTCTCTGTCTAGGTTTGAAGATTATTCTGATATCATTTGTTTTTAGTAACCAAATCAATAAACAAGCACGCAAAACAACAAGCAAGTGATTGCAAGCATGTCTAAAAACAATGAACAAAGGACATAGCAACCCTGTGCATGAACAATCAAGTGACTAAATGTACTAATCCCTAGGAGTGCTAATTGTGTATGTTCCAAAAAGTTTTTCAATAACGCACATATTCCTAGAAAAATGAAAATTTGGCTTCACTAGGGTTTGTAGTAATGGTCTGACTCTGCAACTTTTATGATCTCAAGAGGGAAAACTCCAATCTAGGTGCACTAAGGTTTTGACATAGTCCAAGAAATTAATCAATTATGAGTTGTTAGGTAGATTTGATAGCCCAACAAAAGACCACACCTGTGAAGATTTCCTCCAGAAGGACATTTATATAGCACCTGTTGCTACCATGGTGAAAATGGCTATTACCGCTTGAGGTTTTGTCCACGTGGTTGACCCAATAAAGGGAATGTCCACTACAGTTAACCCTCTCTAAAGGTGATTCACAAAAGATACCACATGGAGACTGGTTCCAGATTCAAGGATCTGAGTTTCTGATACTACCCAAAAAGGGAGTAGAGCATAGTCCTCTAGCCTTTTCACTTTTAACCAAAACAAAGTAGACAGATTAATCCGACACGCTAAGACCAAGATTATCCACAAAGATCTGTGACATCAACCTTATGATCTATCAACCCCTCCAGAGAGAGAATGTATCAATCAAAAGTTGAAGACACACGAATCTAGTAGAACATGAGACTTGTAATACCCCAAAAATGGGCTATAGGTTCATTAACCTCCTACATCTTCAATTCGAATGAAGTCAACATCAAAGTCCTAACCTAAGGCACATCTGCACATTATCAAATTTTAATTGATTTTATCCTAAATTCTGCACCGGGGAATATTCCTAGCAATATTCCTAATTTATCTAATTATCTTTAATTTAATAATTATTTGGTGATAAATCCTATTTATCCTAAAGTTTTAATTAATTGAATATTCTAAATATTTAATTAATCAGATTTAATACTACTGTAATACCCCAAAAATGGGCTATAAGTTCATTAATCTCCTACATCGACAATTCGAACGAAATCGACATCAAAGTCCTAATCTAAGGCACATCTAAACATCATCGAATCATAATTGATTATCTTAAATTCTGCATCGGGGAATATTCCTAGTAATATTCCTAATCATCTTAATTATCTTAATTAAATTTAATTTTATAATTATTTGGTAATAAATCACATTTATCCTAAAATTTGATTAATTAAATATTTTGCATATTTAATTAATTAGATTTAATATTTGCCACTTAATTGTTTAATTAAATTTAATTCTATCTATTATTAATTGTATTATTTAATTTTGACAATAAATCAAAATTCCTATCTTTAATTGATTAAATTCTTATTTAATTAATTAAAGCATGTTGTCATTATTTAATAATATAATTTTTAATAAAAGTTTGGTAAAATAGTTAATTAACCCATAAATTAATTATTTTATTTCAAAAATCAGTTGAGTTGAGGATAAATCACTTTATTTATTTATTTAATTCTTAATTATTATGCATATTCAAAAGAAACAGTTAAACTCCAAATCAGAAAATCAATGCAAGTTATTGACTTTTTGGAACTCAACATCCTTTTGGAGTTCAAAAAGCTGATCTAAACTCTAATTTGAGTTAAAAAGCTATTTTTGCATGTTTTTGCATATTTTTGCATGATTTTGAGAATTAACTATCTTTCATGATCAGATAACTCAAAAATCAAGATGAGTTAATTTGAGTGATTTATGGCTTTTCCCATGCACCTCCAAAGCCCTGGATTTCTATAAATTAATGCTTTAGCTCTTCACAAATCATCTCATATTTTGCACAATCACGCTGGAGAATTGGAATTGAAGAATCAAAGCTCTTGTGAATCGACATCTTTGTGAGATCAATCTTATTTTTGCATTCATATTTGATATCATTGTTAGATTAGCATAGCATATCAGTTTTCATATAGATTAATTTCATATCAGTTTTTCATTCATTCTTATTGCATAGAAAAATCCAAAAAAAATAGCTTAATTGCATTTATTTCATATCTATCTTTTGCATTCAAATCTTTCATTTAGGTGTCGTCTAGGTCACTGATCTCGATTACAATCTGAGAACATCAATCTCGCACCTACTAGAAGGCAGTAAATCGCTTGGTTAGATAGCTTTCAATTTTGCACGATTTCGATTATAGCTAACATCTAATGTTTTACTAAGTGTTGTGTCTACAGATCAGGTACAATTTTCACACACACATTTCTGGCACCCACCGTGGGGCAACCCACTTTTGCATGCTGGTTTTGATTTTTTTTTAGAGCTAAAACCCCAAAGTTTCAAAGATTTAATTTTATCTCCCAAACAGCTTGGATTTTTGGTCTGAAATTTTTTTTTCAAGTTGGTGACATATTAGGAAAGCTACAGTAAAAAATTTAGAATTTTCTAAGATGTTTTAAATTTTTAATAATTTTTTCTTCAAATTCTGGAAAAAATTAATATCTGACACAAATCAGCATATTTTTTAGAAATTTTTATATTTTCAAAAATCTCTTTAAATTCTATAGGGGGTTCATTCTTTTTATTTTAAATTTGGACATGATATCATAGCTCAAATAGTCAATTTACAAAAATTGGTCTATTTTGATAAAATGGGTCTCTAGGGCACAAATGAAGAGATTTTTCTAAAATTTTTGTATTTTTGGAAAGCTCTCTATTTTTTAGTAGGGGTCTCTATTCTGAATTTCTATTTTTGTGGCCAAAATCATATCAAAAAAATTAGATCTTGTTGACTAGGTCAAATGCAACAAAAAAAATAAAGTTTTGTGATGGGTATGCACTTATTTTTTTACATGGTTCAATGAATGATATGAGTTGTCATTTGAGTTAATTGCTGGTTATTATTACTGATAATAATTGATTTTTAGAGCTAACCCTATGGTTTTCATAAGTTGAATATATTTTGCATATCTTGTTTGCTTGTTTGCTTGTTGGAGAGTTCGTCACTTGCTTGCATGAAAAAGCTCAACAAAAATTGCTAAAAATCAAGTAAAATCTACTAAGCACGCTGCGAGGATCCCAGGTATTCTCTTTCATCTAATAATATTTTGATTTGGGACTTAAAATAAATCTCTTATGTGTCAAGCTTGTGTGCATCTTTTCATGCTTTTGATCTATTTCTACACACTTGCATAATTGATACTAGGTTGTGAACCCTTAAGGATTCATTAAGTAGTCTTAGAATACTTGTGATTGATCTTGATTGCTATCTTGGGTTATTGGACTCGCTAATCTTCTGGCCCCTCATTTCTACCCCGTGGTTGCAATCTCAGCACCATAAAGGGGAGGGGTCAACAGGACAGAAGCATTAAGTGTTCCACTTGGCAACCCTTTTGTGCTTTTAGGAACTCACTTATTTTCTAAGTTGGGGACTCATTTTCAGCTTGTGTGAGGTGTTAAGTGTTCCACCTTATGGACTAATCTCATATTCGCTTTAAGCGTTAAGTGTTCCTCTTTCTACTTTTTGGGTACTTTTGGTAGATTTACTTTTGGGAATATATCTGTGCTCACATAGTAATTAGGCCCTATGAACACTATTCATGATTCTTGAAAGATTGGATTCCCAGTGAAATCCTTCTTGATGACAGAATCCTTGTAGGTAGGGAGGATACTTAGTGTGTTTCACATTCAACTTGGTTAGTGCATCTTCTCTTATTGATCGACACATTCTCTCTCCAGAGAGGTTGATAGATCACGTAGGGTTGATATCATGAGCTTTGGTGAATCAAAATTGGTTAGTGTGTCTTCTCTTATTGATTGATACATTCTCTCCCTGGAGAGGTTGATAGATCACATGGAGTTGATATCACAGACCTTGGTGGAACAAAACTTTGTCTTAGCGTGTCAGATTAATCTGCTTGTTTTGTTTGGGTTAAAAGTGAAGAGGTGTCAAAACCTTGAATCTGGAGCGAAGTCCCCTTGTGGTATAAATCTGTGAGTCATCTTTAGAGAGGGTTAACCGTAGCGGACAATCCCTTCACAGGGCAAACTACGTTGACAGAACCTCAAGCGGTCATAGCCATTTTTGCCATGGTAGTGACAGCTGCTATATAAATGTCCTTGTGGAAGAAATCTCCACGGGTATGGTTCATTGTTGGGTTGTCAGATCTCCCTAGTAGCTCTTGAAGATTAAGTTCTCGGACTATGTCAAAACCTTGGTGCACCGGGATTGGAGTTCACCCCTTTGAATCATAAAAGTTGTAGAGTCAAACCATTACTAAAAACCCTAGAGAAGCCAATTTTTCACTTTCAGGTATATGTGTGTTATTGCAAAACTTTTCAAAACATACACAATTAGTACTCTCAGGGATTAGCACAATTTGGTCACTTGATTGTTCATGTGCAAGGTTGCTTTTTCCCTTGTTCATTGTTTTCAGACGTGCTTGGAATCACTTGCTTGCTATTTTGCATGCTTATTTATCTACTTGGCTATTAAAAATGATCAAATCTAGTATAACCTTCAAAATCTGGACAGTATAATTTGCAAACAATCCAAAACTGAAGACCTTAAATTTTGCAAAAATTGAAGTAAAATTCTTTTCTGGAGTCCAAAGTCATCTCAGGAGGTCAGAAAGTCATACGAGTTTTGTCAACTGTTGTTTCATTGCTACCCAACTGTCATATGAGTTTAGCAACTGTCATTTCATAGACTACCTAGTGTCATACGAGTCTGCAGAGTGTCGTTTGGAAAAATTTGAGAGAGTTGTCAGAAATTGTCAAATTGCAAGATATCCAATGTTTCCA
The DNA here is from genome assembly GCA_027943335.1 of Chamaecyparis obtusa. Classification (NCBI taxonomy): domain Eukaryota; kingdom Viridiplantae; phylum Streptophyta; class Pinopsida; order Cupressales; family Cupressaceae; genus Chamaecyparis; species Chamaecyparis obtusa. The sequence continues at coordinate 725,861 of BSBK01005146.1, read as the reverse complement.
GCCTAGTTCCAGAATCTGTCAAAAATATCATTGTGTCAGGAATAGAGCAGTAGCTATTGATCATTCTACCATTTTCTGAGATTAATCTTTTGAATCCAATCTAGCCTTTTGTTTGATCAATTTGAGTCCTTTTTATCTCGTGTCAAAACCTTGTCATAACTATCAATCTTCAATCAATCTTCAAAAATAGACTAAGTGTTGAGAACTCATGTCCGCTATCTTTTGGGTGATCTATCCCATACATCTAGGGCATAGTATCCTTCACCCACGTCTCATTGGATCTTCAAAACTATCATAATCTTGACAAGGTTGCGTCATCTGATTTTCTCCAATCAAATTGTTCTTCAGTTGTCTTCATCCTTTTCTTCTGCTTCATTCAAAGTTAATGGTGGAGACCAGAGCTTCTTCACACAAGAAATCAGAAGAAACATCTCAGAACTTACTTTTGACCAATACCCCTGGTCCAACTCTTGAAAAACTCATCAAGTTAGGTATCTACGAAGATGACGGTCTCAGTAACTTTCGATTGAAAACTAGTTACATACCTCCTCTATCAACTCACAGAGGTAATCAGCAAACTCCTCCTCAATCTATTCCAGGGAGCCCAAAAACTCCTACCATGTCTCAAGCAAGGACAAACCACGATTCTCTAGGAGGAGGATCCCAAGGACACCATTCTCAACATAATGCCGACCAAGAACCTACACCCTCTAAAATCCATCGATGTCAGAATGACGATGAATTCAAGAGAATGATGAGGCATTTCTTGAAAGTGGATAGAGAGGCATACTTTTTGCAATTAACCCAGGAAGGAGCTAAACTTCCTCCTCACTTCAATGTCAAAGATATCATCACGCATGAGGAAGAAACTCTGATGATGGCCATAATGAACCATCTGCATGCTATGTAGGTCAAAATGAATAAAATTGAGAAAGAGAAGGAACCCAAGGAATTCTCCATGGAGGCCCTTTGTCCTTTCCCTTTTGACAAAGACTTGTATATGCCTCCATCCCAAAAAGAGTGGAGATGCCAAAGTATGACAAATATGATGGACACTCTGATCCTCAAGATCATGTTAGAGAGTTCTGTACGCAATCCATGGAATTCATGCATGAACCGACTTATCTAATGCATCTTTTTACTAGATCCTTCGGAGGAGCATCCATTCAGTGGTTTTCAAGATTACCTTCTACGATCAAAACTTTTGAGGAATTGATTAAATTGTTTTATCAACAATATTCCTACAATATTCAACATCTGATTACCATGATGGATATCTGTAACCTCAAGCAATATCCAGGGGAATCATTCCTAACTTTTCTCAAGAGGTGGCGAAAGAAGTTTTCTCTATATGCTAGACCAATTCCCGAAATGGAGAAACTTGAAATCTTTATCAATAACCTTGTTCCAGAGCTCAACTATCCATTACAAATGCAAGATCATGTATCTTTTGATAAAATGGTGGATAATGCAATCAAGATTGAGAAAGTACTTGTCAAGAAAGGAGAAATCACACTTCAAAAGGACAAGTCTGAATCTGGATCTAGCTCAAAAGATAAAAACAAGAGCTGGAATAGAAAAAAAGGTATCATCTCTGATGGTGTTGTTGACACTATTCGTGCCCCATCAAAGGCACCGGCCTACAATCTCACCCTTGCCACCAAAGCCATTGAAGCTTCAGAGCAAAAATCTGCTGAACCATCTCCAAAGAAGCCATTCAAACGATGGGATAATAAATGAAAGTTTACTCCCCTGGGAGAATCTTTGGAATATGCCCTGAGAACCCTAATAGCTGATAACATGATCTCTTTACCACCAATCCAAAAACCCGATCCAGATCCAAAACCATATTGGTGGAAAGATAATGAATTATGTGCTTTCCATCGGACTAAAGGCCACAAAACTAATGGATGCTTCCACTTGAGGTATACCATTCAAGACTTGATAGATCAAGGGGATATCACGATTGATAATCCTACTAGAAATAATGATCACACAGCATTTACAGAACCGTTTCCACAACATGGCAAGGGAGTTTCCACTTCTTAGCCTTACATGGGGGCAAAAGTCAACTATGCCTACCCTGGAAATGATGCTGTCATCAATATGGTTGAACCATGTCTCTCTGAGAGCTGCAATGTCATCACAATTGTATGAAGAGATAGAAATCATTCCTCAGCTAATGCAGTTACCAGATCACAAGCTCAGACTCATCTGAAAGGACAAACACCAAGTTCATCTAATGTCCCTAAGATACCTTTCAATCTCACATCTGCTTCTAAACAGAAGGTTGCCTCGAAATCTTCCAAATCAAAGGATACCAGACCTACATCTTACAGCATCGTCCAACAACTCCAACATACCAATGCCAAAATCTCTATGTTTGAGTTACTTCGAATATCTCCAACTCACAGAGATATCCTAGACAAAGCTTTGCTCGGCTCTAATGTTCCTGATGATCTAGATCTAGACAGGTTCCAGACTATGGTTGGTCATCTAACATCTCCGCAATAGATCTCCTTTTTAGAGGAAGATGACAACTCCCTAACTCACCCACATAATCAACCCTTGCACATAGAATTCTTGATCCAAAACCGTCGAGTCAAACATGTGTTGATAGATGGGGGAGCAAGCCTCAACATTTGTTCTTACAACTTAATCACACAGTTGGGATTCTCAGAGATGGCTATTGATCCTCAAAAGAAGATCACCATAAAAGCCTATGATGAACAAGAAAGAGCTTCTAAAGGCACCATTGTCTTGCCCATCCGAGTGGGTCCGGTCATCAAAGATACCACATGTCAGGTGCTTGATCTACCATTGGCTTACAATATCCTCCTAGGGAGACCCTGGATACATGAAATGCAAGCTATTCCTTCTACATACCATCAATGCTTGAAATTTCCCTATGAAGGAGTGGAAGTTACTATCCCAGCAGATCTGAGTACAACTTGCAATACATTGAAGGAAAGAGTCGATAAGCTTGTTCCCAATAATAGAGAATCTTTCATCAAGCAGCTAAATGTTGCTTCCACATCTAAGATGGATGACATTGCTAAAGAGATCAATATCAAAGAAAATGGGATGGGAGAATACACTATAGAGCCAGTCTTGTCTCTGACATCTCTCCCAATCTCACCTAAGTCATATGGACAATCCTTGAAGCAATCTAAATCAGAACCTAAGGAACCTATGGAAGCATACAAAAGAAATTTTGTGGCAGAGCAAGTATCCAAACAAGAATTTGAAGAGGATGAAGTTGTGCTGGCATGGCTATACAAAGATGATTCTAAATCCAAAATTGTTCAACCTAGTGAATCTATAGCACCTACAATCCCTTCTAATTCATATGGTCCAGGAAACAAATTGATAGCCAAGATGGGATATTCCGGTCAAGGACCTCTAGGAATTAGGGGAAAGGGTCTTGTGACCCCCATTTCACATATTGGTAGAGACAAAAAAGATACTAGTGTTATAGGGTTTAAGAAGAAACCCTATCATCTCAGAGGTGGTTGTTCTCATGTCATAGAACAAATTGCACCAGGAGAACCCCTTCTCAAGAAAGAAGAGACAGAACCCTCAGATGATGATTCAGATAGTTCAGAACTCATCCCCTATGAAAAATTGCCTAAAGAGATCAAAGATCTTCTTGATGATAAAGATGATCCTATCAAAAGAATTAATGTAGTAGAAACACAAGAACCTACTGTAGCACAAGAGATGGTTGCACCACAAGAACCAGCTAATCTTGAAGGCAATCAAACTAATCAAGAAGAAGGGGGTAGTTATTCTGACACTGATTCCCATGAATATGAATTCAAGTCAGAGACTGAGGGTAATCCTTCTTGGGGTATTCATCCTGATTTCACACATTTTCTAAGATTTCCTAGAGATCCTGAATCAAAAGCTGAGTCAAATGACTATGAATGGGGTGCCATTCCAGAAGAAGATGAGCTTATAATAGAGAAATATATTGATGTTAATCACCAATATGTATCTCAACCCAATGTAGGTCTAGAGCGAAACAATGAACTTAACGTGTCTGATCCACCTATTGCTGAAGAGGACTCCCATGATGATGTTGAGCCTATTCACGAATTGAACATTTTGAGCTGTAATATCACCTTAGAACTTGAGCGTCGGGTTAGGACCAATGATGACATATCCACATCCGTGAACACCATATCCCAAGCCTTTCCCGCTTTGACTATCCAACACCCTGATCTTATCGACCAAACTTCCACAAACCCAAACCATGGTATGTATACCTTCCCAAATGACTATGCCCTTGCCTGCTACCTCAATGCAGTTGAGCCTATGAGTACTTCCATCAGTGACCCGAGCATCAACATGACTGAGTCGGACATCAAATATCTTAGTCAGAAAAAGAAGAGTAAAAAGAAAAAGAAAAAGAGTTCTGAGGGTGAAAACCACTTTGTGGCAGTCTCAGAACTGACAAAAGTAAAAAGAATAGATGTATCTAAAGGTGAAAACCTCTCTGAGGTGCCTAAGGATGAGATATTTGATGTCCTTCCGAGTCATTTATAGGATAGATCTCCAGTTCTGATTGAGCCAACTCAATCCATCAATTTGGGTACAACAGAGGAACACAATTGGTACATGTAGCACAATCTCTATCAGACGAAGAGAAACAGAACTTCACTACCTTCTTATCAGAGAAAAAGATCAACTTTGCATGGAAATATTCAGATATGCCAGGATTGGATCCCAATCTCATTATGCACCATCTATCCATTGCTCCCAGAGTAAAACCAATCAAACAAAAATTGAGAAAGATGCATCCTCATGTTGCACTCTTAGTCAAAGCAGAACTAGAAAAACTCCTAAAAGCTAGATTCATCCATGTCATAGACTATGCTGAGTGGATTTCCAACATTGTACCTATTTCCAAACCAAATGGTTCAATCAGAGTGTGCACGGACTTTAGAGATGTGAACAGAGCATGCCCTAAGGATGACTTTCCACTACCTAACATTGATATGATAGTGGACATGACTGTGGGCTATGAAATGTATTCCCTTATGGATGGTTTTTCTGGATACAACCAAATCAAAATTGCTCCAGAAGATCAAGAGAAAATAGCTTTCACATGTGCGTGGGGAACCTTCTGTTGGAATGTTATGCCATTCGGACTCAAAAATGCTGGAGCTACATATCAAAGAGCAATGACATCTATTTTTCATGATATGATGCATAGAACAATGGAGGATTACATGGATGATACATTGGCAAAATCCATGATTAGAACTGAACATCTAACAGACTTGAGCATGATCCTTGACAGAATGGAAAAATTTAGTCTTCGACTAAATCCTAAAAAGTGTGCTTTTGGAGTCACTTCTGGAAAGCTCCTAGGATACATCGTCTCCAAGAAAGGCATTGAAGTTGATCCAGCTAAGGTCAAGGCTATAATAGAGATGCAACCTCCCACAAATATCAGTCAAATGAGGACATTGCAAGGCAGAGTTCAATCTATCAGAAGATTCATATCACAGCTAGCGAACATATCATAGCATTTTACAAAAACATTACATAAAGGTGTGACCTTTGCATGGAATGAAGAATGCAAGAACAACTTTAAACATATCAAGAAGTATCTTTCAAATCCACCTATATTGATGCCTCCTATTCATGGGAAGCCATTAATATTATATGTCTCCGCAACAGATTCATCACTAGGGGCATTGCTAGCACAGCATGATGAGAACAAGAAAGAAAGAGCCATCTACTATATCAGCAGAACTTTAGTGGCCTATGAGAAGAACTACTCAATGATAGAGAAGGCATGTCTAGCTATGATCTTTGCATCACAGAAACTGAGACACTACATGTTAGCTCATACTACTCATTTGGTAGCTAAAATTGATCCACTGAAATATCTCCTAAGCAAAGCTGCCCTCACAGGTAGACTAGCTAAATGGGTCATGCTCTTGGGCGAATTTGACATTGAATATGTTGAAAGAAAAGCTATCAAAGGACAGGTCATTGCTGATCAACTAGCTGAAGCACCACTGTTTGATGATACACCCTTGCAAATGGAATTTCCCGATTCCTCTATCATGCACCTCTCTTCTAGAGCATGGCGGTTATTCTTTGATGGCTCCTACACACAAAATGGATCTGGAGCAGGCATATTGTTCATCACTCCTCAAGGATACTGGATACCCAAAGCATTCAGATTAAAGTTTCCTTGCACAAACAATATTGCTAAATATGAGGCACTTCTCAATGGTATGAAAATGGAAATACAGTGGAGAGTTACAAAGATGCACATCCATGGAGATTCACAATTGGTCATCCACCAGGTCAATGTTGTGTACCAAACCAAAGATGAAAAGCTCATTCCTTACAAGAGAATGGTAGATGATTTAAAGAAATACTTCATCTTTATCACATTTGAGCAAATACCCAGAATGGAGAATAAGGCTGTCGATGCAATGGTGACATTATCTACTCTTTTATAGCAGCCCGAACATGAACTACGCTACGAGTTCCTAGTGGAAGCCCTATCCTATCCTGCATATGACTCCCCTGAAACCCGCATGATCTGCACTGTTGTAGGTTATGACTCATCTTGCTACAAAAATCTATTCTCCTATCTCCACGACCAAATCATCCCTGAGTCCTTTAACCATTTTTAGAAATGAAACCTTATCCGATCCGCATCCCGATATGTCATCATTGGTAATGATCTATACAAACGAGGTCTAGATGGTACATTGCTTAGATTTTTAGAACGGGAAGAGTCTCAACGTGTATTAGAGGAAGTCCATGAGGGTATATGTGGGTCACACTCGAACGGTTTAACATTAGCTCGAAAACTTATTAGGGCTGGGTACTATTGGCCTGAAATGGAAAAAGAGGCTATTAAATTTGCTAAAAATTGTCAACAGTGTCAAGTACATGGCAACTTGATTCATGCTCCAGGGAGAGATCTGATTCCCTTTACTACACAATGGCCTTTTCAATAATGGGCATTTGATCTTATAGGTGCTATCTATCCGCACTCTTCTAATGGACATACCCATATAATCACAGCTATAGATTATTTTACAAAATGGGTAGAAGCAGTTCCTCTAACACAAGCAATGGGGAAACAGATCTATATGTTCATCCTGAACTACATCATTTGTAGATATGGGATCCCTCACTCTATAATCACAGATAACGGGGGACAATTCAAAAATAAGGACCTAGATGACTTATGTGCCAAGTTCAAAATTACTCAACATTGGTCATCTATCTACTATCCTCAAGGGAACAGACAATCTAAGGCTTCAAACAAAAATCTCCTGAAGATCTTGCACAGAACAGTGAATAAAACAGGAAGAGATTGGCATCTCATGATCAATCCAGCTCTTTGGGCATATAGAACTAGTATCAGAACACCTACAGAGGCTACACCTTTTGCTTTAGTTTATGGGTCTGAAGCGGGTACTACCTATTGAGGTTGAAATTCCATCACTCAGAATCAGAATGCATGGACTTGTCACTGATGAAGACTACAGAGTGTCTAGGTTACAAGAACTTGAATTACTAGATGAGCGCAGGCAAGAAGCATATGATCATCTCAGAGTGTATTAGAAAAGAATGTCTAGAGGCTACAACAAGAAAGTCTGACACAGAGAATTTCAGGTTGGTGATCTAGTTTTGAGAGAAAATCCTAAAAATCAATCCCATCAAGAACGCAAGGGGAAGTTCGAACCCAATTGGTTGGGTCCCTTTTTTATCACTGCTACTTTTAGCTCTGGTGCCTATCAACTCTCAATGACTGAAGGAGAATAGCTTCAAGAACCAATCAACGTTCTCCATCTGAAGAAATTCTATGCCTAAGGCATTCAGTGCTTGGTAAATGTCCTGAAAAAAATCTTTAAAAATCAGAAAAAGTCCTAAAAAAATGAACATCTTGGTGAAAACCTAGCAATAGGCACCTTGATGATTCACAAAAAAATTTTAAAAAATATCAAAAGTACAAAAAAAATTTTAAAAATATCAAAAGTACAAAAAAAAAATTGAAAAAATGAAAAATACAAAAAAAAAATGAAAAAAGAAAAAAAAAAGTGCCTTGGTGAAAACTTGGAAACAGGCGCCTTGGTAGCAAAAATAGAATCTCTACCAAGATGGTGAAAACCCAGCAAACGGGCACCACTTGTTCCAAATGCTCCATCTATCAGCACAATCTTGGTCTTTCTCAACTTTCAGTCTTGCTTTAGTTGTACATATCTCCCAGTTTGTTTCAACATTTCCAATTTTCAATAAGTCAGTTTGTACACCAATCAGCTTGCGCATCTGTATCCTATCAATGTTCAAACTTGGGGGCAATCAATGTCATATCCTATGGCCTCCAATGTATCTTAGACGTGTCATATCTAGCCAGAGTCCTTTGAAGCTTCATGTGATTCAGTCAATCAGTCTTGTCTCCAGAAAGGATTTTGCATCTATAACAATGCAATCAAACTGAAAACTGAAACAATCTGTGCTTTTCATGCTTTTATCTCCTTGTATGCTTACTGATTTGCATTGAGATTTTTGCATATTGTGTCCCTTCGAGCTCTTCGATGATGTCTTTTATAGGATTTAGAGAGTGATGACTGGGGGCATAATCTTTTCTTTGTCTTCTGCTTGTATGTGAAAATCTAACAGCTTTGAAAATTCTGGATTGAAATGGTGTCCGACTGTAAGAGCCTCTATCTCGAATTGGATGGCCATGCGTACCTCGACCATTGATACCCAAAAAAAAATTCAAGGACGTTTGATCTAACTATTATCTTTTTGAAGTAAATTCTTTCTCCTACTGTGAAACGCGCTCTTGCCTAAGGAGGTGAACGATAAAGGGTCACTACGGGTAATTCACACTGGATTTAGAATGATCTTTTGATTGTTTGATGTGTTTGCAATGCAAGGCGTACTCAGGTCATCACGACATTTATGTTTTGATGCTTATACAAATTGCTATATCAAAATGGACATGATATTCAGGTCATCCTAGCGTTTATGCTTTGATGCTTATATCTAATCCGACATTCTGAAAACAAAATCAATATTCATATGTCCATGGTTGCCTAGCCAGGGGATGTTGTATTGGTTCTTGAGTGTTACAAATCAATATTCATATGTCTATGGTTTCGTAGCTAGTGGGCATTGTATTGATTTATCCAGTTACCTAAAAGTTCAATGATGATAACAAATCGACATATGATCAGTGACTAGGTCCTCGGTCTTAGGTTGCATTTCATTTTACATGTTGCATGATCTCACAATGATTAAACGAACTCCAATGCTTAAACGATTCTTCAAATTGCATCTTCCAGTCTAACAAGAGTTGAATCTCACATGAAGGTTCCTCCAATGAAATAGCAAGTAGAATCCTTTTTCGGGATCAAAATTCAAATCTGAGATCATTTATCTTATTCACTGCTTGCATAATCAACCTTCAATCATCACAGAAATCCAGTATTCAACTCAACTGATTATCTTTCATCAAACTATCAAAATTTCAACTTGGTCAACCATGGTCAACTCATGGTCAAACCTAGTCAAATTTGGTCTCCAGGACCTCCAAACGATGCAGAATGCATTCTCGGATGTATATAACCACTTTTCCAATCAATTCACATGCTTCTAAACTCTCAACGTTGACTTCTCTTGTCAGATTTCAATTTTAATCCCAAAGGGGGCATGGTATTGCATATCATTCAAAGTCTGTAATCAAATTTGAAATCATATCTTTATGGCAATCATATCTCCCTCAATAATCAAGACAACAATCACGTCTAGTCGCTGATTCATCAAAAGTCCTCATCGCTCGGGGCAAATCTATCATCACTTGGGGCATATTAGATTCATCAAGATCCATATCAATTTGGTATTCTCCTAATCTTGTAACCTGTATCAATTTTTGCAACCATCAGATCATAGTGTTCTTTCTTTGGTCCTTCGACAACTGAAGGGTTTGGATGTGATACTTGCTAGTTCTGCTAAGACAATCGAGTCTAGAACGGGTCACTCACTTCTTATCAATCCTAAGGTTCAGAATCAGGCATTTTGACACTTTTTCGCAATCATAGGTTCATTTTCTGCTACAGTGAACATTATCTTTGGTCATTCAAGACCTATTATCTCCATCTTAATTCGATATCAATCAACTTGTATCTCAATATCTTGAGATCGGTTTCTATCTTGAGATCAATTTATCTTTTGAATCAGTTTCATATCTTTATCAAACACAGACTATCTTTGAACCACTGCACTTTGCACAGTAATTCAAAGAGGGGCAAAATGTAATACCCCAAAAATGGGCTATAAGTTCATTAATCTCCTACATCGACAATTCGAACGAAATCGACATCAAAGTCCTAATCTAAGGCACATCTAAACATCATCGAATCATAATTGATTATCTTAAATTCTGCATCGGGGAATATTCCTAGTAATATTCCTAATCATCTTAATTATCTTAATTAAATTTAATTTTATAATTATTTGGTAATAAATCACATTTATCCTAAAATTTGATTAATTAAATATTTTGCATATTTAATTAATTAGATTTAATATTTGCCACTTAATTGTTTAATTAAATTTAATTCTATCTATTATTAATTTTATTATTTAATTTTGACAATAAATCAAAATTCCTATCTTTAATTGATTAAATTTTTATTTAATTAATTAAAGCATGTTGTCATTATTTAATAATATAATTTTTAATAAAAGTTTGGTAAAATAGTTAATTAACCCATAAATTAATTATTTTATTTCAAAAATCAGTTGAGTTGAGGATAAATCACTTTATTTATTTATTTAATTCTTAATTATTAAGCATATTCAAAAGAAACAGTTAAACTCCAAATCAAAAAATCAATGCAAGTTATTGACTTTTTGGAACTCAACATCCTTTTGGAGTTCAAAAAGCTGATCTAAACTCTAATTTGAGTTAAAAAGCTATTTTTGCATGTTTTTGCATGATTTTGAGAATTAACTATCTTTCATGATCAGATAATTCAAAAATTAAGATGAGTTAATTTGAGTGATTTGTGGCTTTTCTCATGCACCTCCAAAGCCTTGGATTTCTATAAATTAAGGCTTTAGCTCTTCAGAAATCATCTCATATTTTGCACAATCACGCTGGAGAATTGGAATTGAAGAATCAAAGCTCTTGCGAATCGACATCTTTGTGAGATCAATCTTATTTTTGCATTCATATTTCATATCATTGTTAGACTAGCATAGCATATCAGTTTTCATATAGATTAATTTCATATCAGTTTTTCATTCATTCTTATTGCATAGAAAAATCCAAAAAAAATAGCTTAATTGCATTTATTTCATATCCATCTTTTGCATTCAAATCCTTCATTTAGGTGTCGTCTAGGTCACTGATCTCGATTACAATCTGAGAACATCAATCTCGCACCTACTAGAAGGCAGTAAATCGCTTGGTTAGATAGCTTTCAATTTTGCACGATTTTGATTATAGCTAACCTCTAATGTTTTACTGAGTGTTGTGTCTACAGATCAGGTACAATTTTCACACACACAACTACCACTTAATTATTTAATTAAATTATTCCTAAATTGTATTATTTAATTTTGACAATAAAATCAAAAATCTTATGACTAATTGATTAAATTCCTATTTAATTAATTAATGTCAATTGTCAATATTTAATAATATAATTTTTGAATAAAGTTTGATTTAATAATTGATTAACCCATAAATCAATTGTTTTAATTCAAAAATCAGTTAAGTTGAGAATAAATCACTTTATTTATTTAATTAATTCATAATTAATTGTGCACATTCAAAGAGCAGTTAAACTCAAAATCAGGAAATCAATGCAAGTTGTTAACTTTTGGAAACTCAACACTTTATTTTGAGTTCAAAGCTGATCTAAACTTCTGATTTGAGTTAAAAAGTTGTTCTTGCATGCTTTTGCATGATTTTGTGAGTTAATTATTTATGATATTCTGATAACTCAAAAATCAACTTGAGTTTATCAAGAGTGATTTATGGCTTTTCTCTTGCATCCTCAAAGCCCTAGATTTCTATAAAAACAAGGCTTATCTCTTCATAAGAACAACACTCGAATTTGCACAATTACTCTGGTGAATTGGCGATTGAAGGATTGAGCATTTGCGACAGGTGATTTGTGAGGACTTTCATAGTTGATCATTTAACTTTTACATAGTTTCTTATTCATAGTTTCATACTCATTCATAGCATCTTTAGATCAAATCTGCATTCCAATTTCATTCATTCTAGATTAATTTCATACAGTTTTTCATTCATATTATTGCACAAAAAATACCAAAAATATAGCTTAATCTGCATTCATATAGTTCTTATTCTTTACATTCAAATCTTTCATTTAGGTGTTGCATTTTCATTGGTCTCGGTCTTATCTGAGAGTATCATACTCACACCTACTAGAAGGCAGTAAATCGCCTGGTTAGTTTAGTTCCCATTTCATTGCATGATTTTGGTTTTTGGCTAACCTCTAATGTTTTACTGAAGTGTTGTGTCTACAGCTAGGTACAAAATTTACACACACATTTTTGGCGCCCACCGTGGGGCCCTAAAATGGGTTTCCATCATCTTTCTATCAATTTCTATCACTTTCTTGTCATTTTTTGGTTAAAACTATGATTTTTATTTTCTGTCCGTACATTTTTCATACGACTTTTGTCAAAAAGTCATTTCGGGAGGTACCCACTATCATACAACAAATTCAGATTTCAAGGCTCATATCAAAGAGTAAACACTATCATTTGGAAGCCCAATTGTCATATGAGTAGACACCCATAGTTGTATGAGTTTCCAGACTGTAGTTTGGGAGGTAACCCACTGTCGTATGAGTTTTGACTCCAGAATTCAATTGTCATTTCAAAAATTTTGGCAATTTTTCATATTTGATTTTCAGATTTGGACTAACAGCTAACCTTAACAATTGAAATCTTCTATTTTTTACTGATACTTGTTGAATTTGATTGGAAAAAGTGCAACTAAATTGCTAAAAAAAGGTAAAAATCTACTAAGCGCATTGCGAGGAATTCAGGTATTCTTCTCAAGCTGATAACATTTTGATTTGGATTAAAATGAATTCTCACATATCAAGCTTGTGTGATTTTCTTGCTTTCATATCACATACTTCATTTTGGGCTATAAAACGAACATAGATTTGCTTTCTGCATATCTGTTACACATAGTAAATAGGCCCTATGAACACTATTTGTGGATGATCTTGAGAGATTGAGCTTCTTCCACTTGTTTATTCATGCGAAGCTCCTCTTGATGAAGGATCCCCTTGTAGGTAGGGAAGGTACTGAGAGAGTCTCACGTTCTACTAGATTCATGTGTCTTCAACTTTTGATTGATACATTCTCTCTTCAGAGGGTTTGATAGATCATAAGTAGTTAATGTCATAGATCTTTGTGAGATAATCTTGGTCTTATCATGTTGGATTAATCTATCTACTTTGTTTTGGTTAAAAGTGAAAAGGCTAGAGGACTATGCTCTACTCCCTTTTTGGGTAGTATCAGAAACTCAGATCCTTGAATCTGGAACTAGTCTCCATGTGGTATCTTTTGTGAGTCACCTTTAGAGATGGTTAATCGTAGTGGACATTCCCTTAATTGGGTCAACCACATGGATGGAACCTTAAGCGGTAATAGCCATTTTCACCATGGTAGCAGTAGCCACTATATAAATGTCCTTGTGGAGGAAATCTTCATAGGTGTGGTCTCTTGTTGGGCTGTCAAATCTCCCTAGCAACTCCTGATTGATTAATTTCTCAGACTGTGTCAAAACCTCAGTGCACCTAGATTGGAGTTCGCCCTCTTGAGATCATAAAAGTTGCAAAGTCAGACCATTACTACAAACCCTAGTAAGGCCAATTTTTTATTTTTCTAAGAATATGTGTGTTATTGAAAAACTTTTTTGAACATACACAATTAGCACTCCTAGGGATTAGCACATTCAATCACTTGATTGTTCATGCGCAGGATTTCTTTGTCCCCTGTTCATTTTTTTTAGATGTGCTTAGAATCACTTGCTTGCTATTTTGTGTGCTTGTTTATCTATTTGGCTACTAAAAATGAATGATCTTAGAATAATCTTCAAATATTGATAGAGAAATTTGTGAACTATTTGAAATTGAAAACCAAAAATTTGCAAAATCTAAAGTAAAAATCCTTTCTGGAGTCAAAAGTCATCCCATCAGGTCAGAAAGTCGTACGAGTTTTGGCAAGTGTCATTTCAGAAACCATGTAGTGTCGTGTGATAGCTTGTATAGTGTCATATGAGTTTTTCCACCAATCAAAAACAAAAGTCAAAAATCTACTATCAATTATCGTGCGAGTTTTGCAATTGTCATATGAGTTTGTCAATTGTCGTTTCATAGCATACCCACTATCGTATGATCTTGTAGAAAGTCGTTTGAGAAAAATTGCTAGAAGGTGGTCAGAATTGTCAAAAACTTAGTTTTTACAGCCTATTTCTAGAATCTATTAAACTAATCACTATGTCAGGAATAGAGAAAAAATTAGAATGAATCCATTCATTTTCCTAAAGTGGTCTCTTGAGTCTGATTTAGCCTTCTGGGTTATTGATTTGAGTCCTTTTCATCTTGTGTCAAAACCTTGTCAACATTATCTTCAAATTCAGTCTTGTTGCTAAAATGGCTAAGTGTTGTGAGCTCATGCCCACCATCTATTGGGCATCTACCCACACTACTATGGCATAGTATCCTTCATGTACGTTCGATCTAATCCTTAATCACTTCAATCTTGACAAGGTTGCATCATTTGATCTTCTAGAATCAATTCATTCTTCAGTTGTCTTCATCTCATTCTTTTGCTTCACTCAAAGTTAATGGTGGAAACTAGAGCTTCGTAACACAAGAAATCTAGAGAAGCACTTGGCACTACACCTTTGACTATTCACAAGGGTCCCACTCTTGAGCAACTCTATAATTCAAGTCTTTATGAAGACGACAGTCTTGGCAATTTTCAGTTGAAAATTGGTTATGTCCCCCCTCCATCAACTCACGGAGGTAATCAACAAACCCCTCCTCAATCTAATCTAGGGAGCCCTAAAACTCCTAATATGTCTCACGGAGGGACACAACATAGGTCTCAAGGACACCATTTTCAACATGTTGTGGATCAAGAACCTACACCTTCTAAAATTGTTCGATATCAAAATGATGATGATTTTAAAAGAATGATGAAACATTTATTGAAGGAAGATAGAGAAGCATACTTTCTAGAGTTATCTCATCAAGGAGCTAAAATTCCTCCAAAATTTAATGTGGAAGATATCTTTACACATGAGGAAGAGACTCCTATCATGGCTATGATGAAACAGATGCATGCCATGCAAGTCAAACTTAACAATATTGAAAAAGAAAAGGAACCTAAGGAGTTCTCCATGGAAGCTCTATGCCCTTTTCCATTTGATAAAGACTTGTACATGTTTCCATTCCCTAAAAGAGTGGAGATGCCTAAATATGATAAGTATGATGGAAACTCTGACCCTCAAGGTCATGTTAGAGAATTTTGTACTCAATCTATGGATTTTATGCACGAACCAACCTACTTAATGCATATTTTCCCTCGATCTCTAGGAGGAGAAACCATTCATTGGTTCTCTAGAATGCCTCCTACTATCCAAAATTTTGAGGAGTTAATCAAACTATTCTATCAACAATACTCGTATAATATTCAACATCCAATCACCATGATCGACATCTGCAATTTGAAACAATATCTAGGAGAACAATTCCTGACATTTCTCTTGAGGCGGAGGAATAAATTTTCTCTATATGCTAGACCCATTCCCGAAACTGAGAAGTTGGAAATCTTCATCAACAATCTTGTTCCAGAAATCAACTACCTTTTACAAATGAAAAATCATACATCTTTTGAAAAGATGGTAGATAATGCAATCAAAATTGAGAAAGTACTTGTGAAAAAAGGAGACATCACACTTCAAAAAGACAAGTATGAATCTAGATCTATTTCTAAGGACAAGAACAAAAATTGAAACAAGAATAAAGGCGTTATCACAGACAACATTGTTGATAATATATGTGCCCCAACTAAGGCACCTACTTTCAATCTCACTGTTGGTACCCAAGCCATCAAAGCTTTTGAAGCTAAAGCCATAGAGTCCAACAAAAATTCATCTAATTACAAACCTTGGGCTACAAATCCTAATCACAAATTCACTCCTCTTGGAGAATCCTTGGAATCTGCCATGAAAACTCTATTGGAAAACAAAATCATCTACTTGCCTAAGATGAAAGTCTTTGATCTGGAACCTAAACCAAAATGGTGGAGAGAGAATGATTTATGTGAATTCCATCATAATAAAGGTCATAAGACTAATAACTATGTTCACTTGAAGCACATTATACAAGATAAAATTGATAATGGTGACATCATGATTGACAATCGTAAGAGTAATAATGATCATACAGTATTCACAAAACCATTTCATAAACATGGTAAAGAAGATTCTTCTTCTCAGCCTAATATGGGTGCTAAAGTCAATTATGCCTACTCTAGAAACAATGTTGTTATCAATATGGTTGAACCATGCCTATCTGAGAGTTGCAATGTCATCACAATTGTAAGAAGAGATAGAGATAATCGATCAGCTAATGCAATTACTTGATCACAAGCTTAGATACACCTACAAGGAAAAATACCAGATCCATCCAATGTCCCTAAGGTGCCTTTCAATCTTTCATCTCCTTCTAAACAAAATGCTACATCTAAATCTTCAAATCCTAAAGACACAAGGCCTACTTCATACAGTATTATTCAAAAACTCCAGCAAAAAAATGCTAAAATCTCCATGTTTGAGTTGCTTCAAATATCTCCAGCTCATAGAGCCATTATAGAAAAACCTCTTCTCAGATCCAATGCTCCTGATGACCTTGATTTAGGCAAGTTCCAGACTATGTTTGGTCATCTTACATCTCGATAGTACATTTCCTTTTTAGAGGAAGATGATAACTCCTTGAGTCATCTACATAACCAGCCCTTGCATATTGAAGTCTTGATCCAAAATCATCATGTCAAACATGTGTTGATAGATGGAGGCACTGGCCTAAACATTTTTTCTTTCATCTTGATTACATAATTGGGATTTTCAGAAATGGCCATTGATCCTTGGAAGAAGATAACTATCAAAGCATATGATGAGAAAGAAAGATCCTCTAAGGGAACTATTGTCCTACCTATCAGAGCAGGTCCTATCATCAAAGATACTATATGTCAAGTTCTTAATCTACCTTTGGCTTACAATATCCTCCTAGGAAGACCTTGGATACATGACATGAAAGCAATTCCCTCTACATTCCATCAGTGTTTGAAGTTTCCTTATGAAGGAGTAGAGGTGATGATTCCAATTTATATGTATACAACTTGCAATACCTTGAAAGAGAGTGTTGATAAACTTGTTCCCAATAATAGAGAATCTTCCACTAAGCAAACAGATGTAGCATCCATGTCTAAGATGGAAGACATTGCTAAAGAGGTTAAGATCAAAGAAAATGGTATGGGAGAATATACTATAGAGCCAGTCTTATCTTTGACATCTCTCCCTATCTCTCCGAAGTCTTATGGGCAAACTCTAAAATAGTCCAAGCTAGAATCTAAAGAACCTCTTGAAGCATATAAAGGAAATTTTGATGCAGAACAAGTATCTAAACATGAGTTTGAAGAGGATGAAGTTGTGCTCACATTGCTATACACAGATGAACCTAAATCTTAAGTGGTTCAAAAATGTGATGCTAAAATACTGGATATCCCTTCTAAGTCATATGGCCCAGGGCACAAATTGATCAAAAAGATGGGATATAAAGGAAAAGGACCTCTAGGACTATAGGGTAAAGGTCTTCTATCACCTCTTGATCATCATGGCCAAGCAAACAAGAATACAATAGGTCTAGGATACACAAAGAAACCTTTATGTCTTAGCACAAACTCCCCGTGTGTACTAGAACAAATTGAGCCTTCCATAGCAAATCAACTAAAGGGGGAAATAACTAAACAATCTGATAGTGATTATTCAGACACTACTAATGAGTGCATTCCTTATGAGTTTTTTCCTAAAGAAATAAAAGACCTCCTTGAAGCTGAAGATGATCCAATAAAAAGAATTAATGTAGTAGAAACATAAGAACCTACTATAGAGCAAGAGATAGTTGCAACATAAGAAGTGGCTAATCTTGAAGGCCATCAAATAAACAAAGAGGAAGGTGGTAGTTATTCTAAGATAGATTCCCATGAGTATGCATTCAAATTATAATCTGAGGAAAACCCTTCTTGGGGTATTCATCCTGACTTTACTCATGTTCTCACATTTCCTAGAGGTCTAGATGAAGAAACAGAAGATGAATCAAATGACTATGAATGGGGAGTCATTCTAGAACTAGATGAACTTATTATAGAAGAGCATTTTGATGTTATTCACCAATATGCACCTTAACCCAATGTAAGTCTAGAGTGAAATAATGAACTTATCGAGTCTGGTCCACCAATGGCTGACGTGGATTTCTACAATGACATTGAGTCTATTCATGAATTGAATGTCTTAAGTTGTAATATCACCTTTGAACTCAAGTGTTGAGTTAGGACCAATGATGATAGATCCATATCTGTATACACTATTTTCCAATCTTTTACCACTTTGACTATCCAAAATCTTGAACTTCTTGACCACACCTCTACGAATATGAACCAAGGTATTTATACCTTTCCCAATGACTATGCCCTTGCTTGCTACCTCAATGTAGTTGAGCCTATGAGGAATTCCATTAGTGAACCAATCATTAGCAAGATGGAGTCAGACATCAGGTATCTTAGTCAAAAAAATAAGAATAAGAATAAAAAGAAAAGGAGTTCTGAGGGTGAAAACCACTTTGTGGCAGTCTCAGAACTTACAAAAGTAAAAATAAAAGATGTATCCGAAGGTGAAAACCTCTCTGAGGTGCCTAAGGATGAGATATTTGATGTCCTTCTAAGTCATTTACAGGACAGATCTCCAGTTCTAATTTAGCCCACTCAATCTATCAATTTGGGAACAGCAGAAGAACAACAATTGATCCATGTAGCACAATCTTTATCAGAAGAAGAAAAGCAAAAATTTACCACATTCTTAATAGAAAAGAAGATCAAATTTGCATGGAAATATTAAGATATGCTAGGGTTGGATCCTGATCTTATAATGCACCATTTATCTATAGCTCCAAATTTTAAACATGTTAAGCAAAAATTGAGAAAGATGCATCCACATGTTGCACTCTTGGTAAAAGCTGAATTAGAGAAACTCCTGAAAGCCGAATTTATCTAAGTTATTGATTATGTAGAATGGATCTCTAATATTGTACCTATTTCTAAACTAGACAAATCAATAAGAGTGTGCACAGATTTCAGAGATGTAAACAAAGCATGCCCTAAGGATGACTTTCCATTACCTAACATTGATATGATAGTGGACATGACTAAGGGCTTTGAAATTTATTCTTTAATGGATGGTTTTTCTGGATATAATCAAATAAAAATTGCTCCAGAAGATCAAGAGAAAACTACTTTCACATGTGCATGGGGCACCTTTTGTTGGAATGTCATGCCATTTGAGCTTAAGAATGCTGGTGCTACATATCAGAGAGCTATGACTTCTAATTTTCATGAAATGATGCATAGGACTATGGAGGATTATGTTGATGATACTTTAGTGAAATCTATGATTAGAGCTTAACATCTAAATGACTTGAGCAAAATACTAGATAGAATGGAAAAATTTAGTCTCAAACTAAATCCTCAGAAGTGTGCTTTTGGTGTCACTTCTGGAAAGCTCTTAGGATACATAGTTTCAAAGAAATGAATTGAAGTAGATCTAGCTAAAGTTAAAGCTATCATGGAGATGCAACCTCCCAAGAACATCAACCAAATGAGAACATTACAAGGGAGAGTTCAATCTATCATACATTTCATATCTCAGCTAGCGGACATATTGTAATACCCCAAAATTGGCACTTATTGAACTCAATCAATTTTGGTGCATTATCTCAATTTTACATCACCAAAGTCCTAGTTCCCTAGGCAATTTTCTCTCTCCTACCTGACTTAATTTGACTTGATGTCAATTGCAAAGACCATAAATTACAATAATCAAATGCTAAATTAATTCCTAAGGTCTTAGACTTAATTGGCTAAATTACCCCTATGATAAATTAATTTAATTATAAAGTCCTAAGTGCTTTCTAATTAAATTAAAATCTACCCTCTTTACCTAATTACCCATAAAAAGGAATTAATAATTACTTGATATTAGAATGGACACACTTTTTTTTTGAATTGATAATTCAAGATATTTGAAAGGTCACCTGTGTGGCATTTTCCATTCTTTTTATTAAGTAATTCTTGCATTTTTGTCTCAATGTGGGAATGAAGAGTCACGAGTTACAAATCAAGAAACTCTTCATTCCTCTCCCGAGCTTTTCTATTTAATGAGCCTCTTCTTTTCATTCAAAAAAAGGCAATTTGGAGAGTAATTGAACTATAGCATTTTTTTATCTCATCTTATTCAAAGCTTTTTTTGTTGCATATTTAGTCTATCATTTTAGTATAATTGCATCTCATATTAGATTAAATTTGATTACTTGTTCTTAGTCTAGTATCATCTTTATTTCAAAATCTAAAAAAAAAAAACTGCACTTCATATTTCCTTTCAAGCAATTTAGATTAATTGCATACATTTTAGTTTGATTTTAGCTTGCATATCATATTTATGGATTTTCTTTCAAATCCTCTGTTGTAGTAGTGATCTTATGGTTGTTGGCTCTTCAATCTAAGAGCAATTAAACACCCCATTCACATAGGAGGCAACAGGTCGCCTCACCATGGAATTTGGATTGAGTTCTTCATACTCTCTCCCAAATTCTATCAAGTGAATAATGACCATGTTGTGTTGTGCCTGATTTAGAGGTCACATTCAGTCACATACATTTTGGCACCCACCGCGGGGCAGAAAAGATCAATTTCTGGCCTCATTCTTGATTAGTTTTTCAATTTTAGTGTTGGTTCTAGGCCTTGTACGGCCATGTACAGCCTAAAAACCTTATAATATAGTAATGGATGGATATAATGATGAATCTTATTTCTCATAATTTTGGTTTGGTTCATTTTTATAAAGAAATGAATAAGTTATGATCATTTTGGTGAAAGTGGGTATTTGCAGATTTGAGATTCTCTAAATACAGTCAGATTGAAATGTCTGGTACGGACAAATTATGAAGAATCAGGATCTCTAATAATATTCATTGGAAAGATAAATAAATTATCTTTCATTTCTTTTTGGTTTGAGTCATTTTCATGTATATTTGTGAAAGTTATGGGCATTTGAGTGAAAATTAGTTTTTAAAAATCTTCATTGGAGTTGCAGGCAATGATTTGCTCTTAGAAAATGATTTATGAATGGAAAAAATAAATGTCTTACATATTTGAAAATTATATTCATTAATAGTTACTAAGAAATTGGTTTGGTTTCATTTGGATTCTTTTTGAGAAAGATATGTGATTCCCTAGGCAGGGCCTGGTGTTTTAAATCTGATTTATGACAGAAAAATTGCAGTCTAAAAAAGTTATTGGTTGAGGAACCAAATTGAATCATAAGACCTTGTAATTTTGAGAAATGGTAGTTCTTGATGTTGGCTAAAAACTTTATTATTTCTATAAATTTTAATATTGTGATTTTATGGGTCAAATAAATCAATCTTTAAAGACTGTCTTGAAGACAGCAATGTTACATATCTTATGGTTTGCCATTGATTTGTCTTGATTCTGTACTTTCGGATGTGTGCTAAATGCTAGATTGAAGATCTTTGGACCTAAGGTGAGTTCTTAAAATCTCTATAACATTTGTACTTTGGGATTAAAATTGAACCTCATGTGTTTGGCTTGAGTGTTTACATGCTTTCATAGAACACATTTTAATTGATGCTCTTAATGGGAAATGAATGAACATAGATTTTCTTTCATACAAGTTTATGTAAGTGAATTCTTGTGTTTAAACCTTAAGTAATTTTTGGTTCCAATATCAAAACATCTCATTGAGTAATCTAGGGCATGGATTCATTCCTAGTTTACATGAAGAGTTAAATGCACCACTTTGTGGACTCACTTCATGTTTACTTGGAAAGTTAAATATTCTATGATTCAAACCCTCTTGCACTTATGAGTAGTATTGATTAGCAGTCTTAGATTACTTGTGATTGATCTAGATTGCTATCTTGGTTTATTAGACTGGCTAATATGTCAGCCCCTCATTTTCGCCCTATGGTTGCAATCTCAGCGCCACATTAAAGGGGAGGGGTCTATAGGAAAGAAGCGTTAATTGTTCCACTAGGCAACCCTTTTGTTCTTTTTGGAACTCACTTGTTTTCTAGGTTGTGGACTCATTTGTAGCTTATGTGGGGTGTTAAGTGTTCCACCTTGTGGACTCACCTCATATTTGCTTTAAGCATTAAGTGTTCCACCTTTAGTGCTTTTCAATACTTTTTGATAGAAAATTACTTACTTTTCATTTTTTTAGAAGGCCTGCTTGGGGATTTCATCACCTCAAGGGATGACCTTAACTCCCATGTTCCGGCGGAGTATAAATATTAGGAGGTGAATCCAAAGACACCTCTCTTGGGAATGAGTTATATTTCACTCTTGGCTAAGCCTCAAAGAACTTTATACCTTTGAGAAGTGAAGGAGGAGATTTGGGTTACCGTCTCCCCTCGGCTGTGTGATTTCAGATTCTTCTCATCTACGGATTTGTGCCTCATGTACCTTGTGTATATCGAGGACTCCCTTTAGAAGAGCTATTTATAGCTTTGTAGACAACTTGCTAGGATGTTGTTGTGTTTTAAGTGTCTGCTAAAACATTCTCAAGAACATACACAAGTAGAGTCCTTAGGGAGTAGAAATACTAAGTCACTATTCCTATTCGTGCGCAAGGTTGCTTTGTCCCTTGCCCATTGCTTGAAGACTGTTTGCTTGAACACCTTGATTGCTATCTTATGTGCTTGATCAATGACATAAATTTGATCTGCCTTTTTGTTCATGATCTATTTTTCTATTTTCTTATCGTTCACCATCAAAAACTGGTTGTCTTGAGTTAGGAATCAATCGATCTTTGCTTTGACTCGTATTGTCTCTCATTAGTCTACCTTATCTCATTGTGCTCTTGTACCTTGTGTTGCAATTGTCTTATCTTGGTTGTTCTAGCCATCTCTTTTTGACAATTCATACCAGGTTCATCTTGCATCTTTGCTATTCTAGCCATTTATCTCCTTTTCATTATCTTAGAGACAAAGTCTAGCTTTATCCCGAATCTTTGCTTGTTACATCTTCGTCTATGACTATCATGACTCAAAGTGGAAAGACTTATCCCATTTAGAATACTGATCAAGATAGAAGCAAACCTCGTAATCAAGACATAGATCATTCTGAATCCATTGTGAAATCTGAACTTCGTGAGAGATCCTCACATTCCTTCTCATTCCAAGAGTATTACAATCCATTGTTTCAGATACAGTTTGACTTATTATTTCAAGAATATTATAACCCATTGTTTGAAGACCAGCAAGACTCTGAAGGGTCACTTTCTAAAATTGAACCTATTGATTCTTTTGAACCTATCAACTTTTTCACGATCTCTCAAAATACTACCAACAATATGGGAGATCCATTCCAATTCCCAAGGGGAGGTAAATTCAACAAAATTCATGAGCAATCTCAGAATGACCAAGGTCATGGTCAGTCTCGAAATGATAAGATTTATGATCAATCCCACAATATTCAATATCTGGTCAACATCCAGGACCTTTGCGATTTGAAACAATGATAAGGGGAGTCTCTCCTAACATTTCTCCAGAGATGGAGACAACTATGCATGAAGTATCTGCATGAATTACCCGAGTCTAAAAAGCTTGATATCTTCTTGGACAATCTTGTCCCAAACTTTGGATACCAAGTACGATTACGAGGTCCCCTCACTTTTGACAATATGATTAGGTGGGTTGTGAGGATAGAAGCATTTATGGTCAAGAAGGGAGAATTGACTTTAAACAAAGACAACAAGCAAGGACCTTCTCCCTCAAACAAGGATAAGGATAAGATTGTCAACAAAAACATAGATGTTATGAATGACAGGGTTGTTGACAATGTGATGCCAAAACCCTCAAAGTTTGTCTTTAATCTTAGCTCTAGCATGCAAACAGTCAATGCCACTGAGAAGGCTACAATAGAAGCTCAACCGCCTTCCAGATTTGCTAGAAACAAACCTTGGATCTCTCACTATGACATGATCATTGCTCTAGGGAGTGAGGATACTCCTAAACCCAAAACTCCCTTTATCTTGCGAGACCGTGCACCTCCCTCGTATAACTCCAAAAAATCTCCAGCTTGTGTGAATGCTATCACTCAATCTCGTGCAAAGATTGTTCTCAAAGGTCCCGAACCTTTGACATTCAGACCAAAACTATCTATGGATAAATCCCTCACCAAGGCAAACATCCCCAAAGATTTCAATCTCGACCAGTTTCAATCTATGGTGGGTCATTTGACGTCACCTCATTATTTATCCTTCCTTGAAGAAGACGATCACTTGCTGAGCCACCCGCATAATGCTCTCCTGCACACTAAAGTTATGATAGGCCCCAAGAGTGTCCCCCATGTCCTCATTGACAATAGTGCTAGCCAAAATACTTTCTATACTAAGATGCTTACCCAAGCGACAAATAGCTTTGTTGCCGCCAATAGAGAGTCCACTGAGTTCTATGATGCTAAGCTAAAAGAAATAGAAAAGACCTTGAAGATCAAAGATATTGGCATGGGGGAATATCAGTTTGAGTCCATGTTGACACTAACAGCTCTTCCTCCATCTCTGCATTCCTATGAAGAACCCTCTGAAGATAGATTTGGTATTGGCTATCAGGGCCATGAGCTTGACCAACCTAGCTACAACTTTCATTCATGCAAGGATTCAGATAATGAAGAAACACAAATTTAGCCTATGACACATGAGAGACTCTTGAATGATCAAAATTCTAATTTAGACTACCAGAAAGAGTCTTATCTACCTTCTCAAGTGCTTCAAGAACATGATCTTGGTCCTCACTAGGAGGATTTTATACACTCTACTGAACAGATTTCTACTGCTGCAGCCACTACTGAATATGTCATTGTCTCTAATGGCACACATACTAATTGGGAGCAACTATTGGATGCTTCCCTTATCTTGGGTATGCCTCAAGGTATGCCTATTCTAGATTTTTCCACCACTTCTGCTATTGAACAGACTCCTACTACTGCCAACTCCAATGGCACACATTTTGATTGGGAGAAATTGTTGGACGCTTCCCTCCTCTTGGGTATGCCTCAAGGTATGCCTATTCCAGATTACTCTACTACTTCTACTACTGAACAAGATCCTATTGTTAAAGAAACACTTCCTATATTAGATGACAACAATGAAGAAAGTATACCTCTGACTATGTCTCTAGCTGAATGGGACTCCATATCAGATACTACTATGGAAATACCAGTTGATGCTATGCACCTATATGCTAGTCTTAACAACTCAAAAAGAGGAGAAAGTTATGATCCTCTAGATCAAGTTATTGATGATGATCCTTTCCACCCTCCTGTGGAGATCATTCCTATGGCTCTTAGGCCATCTACTCCAAGCTATACTCCTACTGCTCTAGCATATCATGGGTATGTAAGACCCCATTCTGTTATAGCTTCATGGAATATTGGTAGATCTAGAATTGAAATGGTTCCTATTCATGCACTCTTACCACCTGAAAGGGGACCTGACTCTTGGAATAGACCATCTTGGTTAGGCTCACATAATATTCCTCCAAACTTGTCTGACTCTTCTAAGATGACTTGCAATCGACAACGCTCTATGGAAGATTACTTTCTTGATCTACCTAATGCATTCATGAATGATGAGGATGATACTGATATATTTTCACTTGAGCCCATCCCATCGATTTCTCTTCCCTCTTCATCTCCCAAAAAATTGGCCCGTCCACTTTCATTTCCACCTCTCCACCTGAACCAGTCATATAAGCCTTTTTCATCCACAATTCCTGAGTCTTTTGGAAGTAACTTGGATGTGCAACATAAAAACAAAAATAATGAGAATCCACTTATATCTCAAGGTCACCATGTCCCATCTAATCGACATGTGACTACGAAGAAAGGAAAGCAACATAGGTGTTCAAAAGATTGCAAAGGTCCTCAAAAAGAAGAAGACAATCAAAAGCCAAAAAATAAAATAAAAAATGGATCTCGAAATCCATTCTATAGGCATTGTCATCAAAAGCACCTCAAAGTAAAGAAGAAAAAATTCAAAATCTATGTGGATTCCAAAGAAAGAAAAAATCAAAGTTGTCATTCGAGCTTCCAAAATTCTCATGCTTCCCTCCATTCCATCACCCTTGCCTCTCATACTTTACACTCTTCACTCCATCTTGCCTTTTCCCAAAGTGTGTATCAGTATCTCCTTATTGATAATGGCATGACTAAGAGAAATCTAGAATGTACTCTCCCTAAGTGTTTAGAGCATGGGAACTCTGATAAAGAGTTCAGATGTGTCCATGAGGATATTTGTGGGTCTCACTTAAGTGATCTTTCCTTGACTATGGATCTCTTGACTGTTGGACACTACTGGTTGGCTCTCCTATTACTGCTACAACATCTGGTTCTAATTCTACAACTTCTCAGTTGCCTACTGCTACAAATACTATGTTCTCAGAGATTCCTACTGAAGGAGAAACTCAAAGAGCCCATCAACACTCTTCATTTGAAGAAGTTCTATAGCTGACATTCTCAGTATGCTCATGTACATACCTATTGGTCCTGAAAAAATCCTAAAAATTGATATATTGCAAAAAATCCTAAAAATTGCAAAATGTCCTGAAAAAATGATCATCTTGGTGAAAACCTGGTAAACAGGTGCCTTGATAATACAAAAAAAATAGAAAATTTCAAAAATACAAAAAAAATAGAAAATGTAAAAAATACAAAAAAGAAAAAAAAGAAAAAAAAAAGAGAAAAGTAGAAAAAAATTGAAAAAGAGAAAAATGTGCCATTGATGAAAATCTGGTAAACAGGCGTCATGGTAGCAAAAATAGAATCTCTGCCAAGATGGTGAAAACTTGGTAAACAGGTGCCTCTTATTTTCCTGAAGTAACATCTCATCTCAGCATCGCTTGGCTCTTAGTTTCCTACTTTAGTTTCCTTCCTTTCCTGCTTTAGTTTGTTTTCCCGCTTTCCTGCTTTAGTTTGTTTCCTGCTTTGGTTTGCTAGCTCATGCGCTTGTCTTTGATTTTTCCTCAACTCTTCATAGATTGGAACTGGTTCACACTTGGGGGCACCTACCTGGTCTAGGGGGCATTGTCCTATCACTTTCAGAAACTCTTTTGAGCATTGGTCGCCAGTGGTTCCCACTATGCCTACCTACGGATACCTATCTTTCATTCGATCTCTCTTCTTTGGGATTTCTCCCTTATATCAATCACCAGTGATTCTCACTATGTCTGCCTACTGTCATTATCTCATTGAGACTTCAAACATTATCTTTCCAAATTGACTTCAAACCACTTGAACATGAACTTAAACTAAAACTAAAACTAAATGTGTGTTCCTTTGAGGCATGTTGAGCTTTGTTTTCTTTGAGTGCTTATTTGTTTGCTTTGCTTTTTCTTTGCTTTCTGCTTGTTGGTTTAGTTCCAATGATCCAAAGAATTCATATAAGAGGGGTGTATGTCTAGAAGAGCCTTCATCTCATATTAGATGGCCATGCGTACCTTGACTCCTTTTATATGAACACTTTGGTGAGGTTGGTTCTTCTCCTTGTCTTTTGAGTGACTTCTTTCTGCTACTGGTGAAATTGTAAATGCTTGCCCTGTTGAGTGAACGTAAGGGTCACTGCGAGCAATCTTTGGCAAAAGAAAGAACTCCTACATGCTTGGTGTGTTTTTTCACAAGAGACATTCAGGTCATTCTAGCATTTATGCTCTAATGCTTATGTTAACTTGCTAGATTAAAAGGAATAGGTGTTCAGGTCATTCTGGCTCCTTGTGCCTTAATGCTTACATCTTATTCCGACAAACCTAAGATTCATGTCATATTCATATTCTCATGATAGTGATATTAGTGAGGATTGTATGACATCTTGTGATTTTCCAAACTTGAAAGGCTCTATGATGATAAATACGGTGAGTCCAACAACCAAGTCCTAGGGTTTGCATTTTCATTTTAAGCTTGCATCTTTAGCTTAGGCTTGCATTTGCATTCTCAGCTTTGAACTTAAGATGATGTCTGATTTTCTCTCTTAATTGTCTTCATCAAAGGCTCGCATCTATTGCCTCAGGTTCTTCTTGGTTGCACAAGTGTCCGGTCTTCATTGTCGATCCTCGAACATATCTATCTTTTGATTAGTACCTGTTAAATATTGCTACAATCCTGCATGAGATGATTAGTACCATATACATTATATCCATTGCATTTTATTTCCATTTACATCCATAAACTCATTGCATCTGCATCAACATGTGCATCCGCTATAAGCATAAATCATCTATTTCACATTTATCTATCACTACATTGCATACATTTCTATTCATACATCTAAAGCATATAAGAGTACATCTCATAAACATCATACATTCAAGAAATTTACAAGTATAATGATATCAAAAGAATCATCAATCTCATATATATATATCTCTCGATCCAAATGTCATATACAAAGAGGTGCTACTCGAGCATAGTACCAAAAAAAATGAGCTATGATACAATCAAGATCCACTCCCACTGGGAGGGGGTGGAGGTGGAGGAGCCTACTATCCTGATGTCTGCGATGGTGGCATCAATCTTTGTGGTGGTGGCATGGGAGCCTGTGGAGGGGCCTGTGGAGGATCCTGTGGAGGAACCTGTGGAGGTACTAGAAGAGGAGCCTGTGGAGCCCCAGCATACTCAAAAAATGGTGGCACCTGCTCTGATATATCTGTAACAGCCCCGCAGTATGCTGCATAGTAATAAGTCACCTGGGTGGCCTCATATCTCATCTCTAATCTTGAGTACACTAACTCCACCTGTAGCTATCTAATCTCTACATCCCTATCTACTACTCGAGTCTCCTCTCAGATAAGACACGTGTGAAAATCATCACGCTCATGCTGCACCTATTGTACTCTCTCCCGGATCTTCTTGAGAGCCTCTTGTACCTATCCTACACCTACTCCAGCTGCCACATTTGGCATCTCAGTATCCTCCCCCTGTGGTACCTACTGGGATGTGTCAGCTATACGTGGTCTCGTGGACCTCTATTGTGTACCGCTACTCCCTACTTTGGGATCTAAGCCCATGGTCCTAGCAAGGATGCTCACCTGTCCTGATCAGGGCCTCAAAACTCTCTACCCAAGTCTCTGTTGTGGTGCCTGCTACTGTATAGGCTGCTCTACCTATGCCTGTTGATCCTGTGCCTACTGCTACTACTGCGCTCTTGTGCCAATTGGATCTGTGAACCTTAGATGAGGCTATGCAATCAACTGGTCCCTATATGCAAGTGTCACCCCTGCATTGGTGACATCCACCATGTAGTCCCATCATGCTGGTGGGATGCATGACTCTATCGTGCATCACCAATTGTGCATGCCACCCCTTCTTCTCCTCATCAGAGAAGTGAGTGTAGGGGCAGTACTCCTATGAAATATCCTACTGTCTGCCAAACTGGCGCAGGACGTGTGTAACCAGGAATCTCTCAATCATCTGAATAGTCCGTCCAATCAGTGGATGTGACATGAACATGGTAGCAAGCTCTCTCTAAGCATCATCCCAGGGCTCAGTAGCTATCCAGGGTCTCCAGACTACAACGGCCATGTCATCCAACTATGCTCTCCACTGCTCTGTCTTACCCAGCAGGGGCTGGGTCATCACACCTGAATATCTATAAATATAAGGCTCCAGTGCCTATTGCATATCATGGAAAAGGGGTCTACAAATGGGGAGGTACTCCCAAGCCCAGACCTGTAAGATGAATATTCCTGCCACCATTGATCTCGCACCTCTATACACAATCTCATGCATCTCATGATACATGTGTGCCAGCATACACTCCCCCCATCCAAATCTCATAGTTGGTTTATCCAACATCCTCTACAGCATGGTACCCCAACCACACTCTAGTCCATGCTGACCTTGATCAGGTATGAGGTAGCAACTTAGAAATATAGCCAAAACAACCTAGAATGGATGAGCTCTGCCATATCTGTGCACTAGATCCTCCCAAGAGATGGCCTGACCCATCACAAGATCATCCCTGAAGATAGTCCTCAAGGCCATTGTACCTTGCCATGGCTATGTATTGTACTCAACATGAGTACCATGAATGGGTATCCACAGGATCCTATATATGTCCTCGATGGTCACTGTCATCTCCCCCATCAAAAAATGAAATGTGTTCGTCTCCGAATGGAAATGCTCTACCAGTGCAGTAAGAAGGCTGTGATTCACCTGAATGTTGGGTAACTCACGCAAATATCCCAAGCCTAGAGCATCAATGTGAACACTCTTGGCATCTGTCAGTCTCTGAACTAATGTAGTAATAACAGGGTGGTGTGCCTGGAATGCGACATCTAGAAAGTCAACCTGCAAAGCAAATGATGACACTAGGTCAGTACCTCAATCATGTTGGTTTTCACTACTACAACAGCAACTATAGAAAAGCATCTATCCTATGACAAGACTCTACGAGACTTTATTTGGCTAATTTCATGCAAATCTGATAAAAATTTGGACACTTGCAACAGTCTTTCACGCGAAAAAAGTGTTCTTTAGTGCGAGAAAACTACTATTTCACGTGAGGAAATAGAATGTTCGTGTGAGATGACCTACCAACTCACGCAAAGTTCTAGCATTTGAGCTTTCCATTTCGCGTGAGGAAACCAAAATCTCACGCGAAATGGAATCTAGGCCCACACGAGAGAACTACTTTCTCGTGCGAGATTTCACACATTTTTGTTCCTAATTACGCTAGATTCTCTTAAATCTAACCTATAAAGCTATATGAATTGAAATGCAAGAAGGTTTATTGACTACTTATAGGTGCATCATACTCTGGTGGCCAGGCATGTCATCAGGAATGCTCAAATCAGTGTGTATGTAGTGGCAGACCCTCCATTTCTCTATCTTAGAGCTCAGAATCACTAAAAGACAAAGATGAATAATGATTTGAAAAAGACTCCTTCGGGCCTTATATAGCTTTTGACCTAATTTTTGAAAGTGCTCCATTTTGCATAAAAATTGCACCCTTGGCTAAATTGACTATTTTGAATCCATTTTCAGTTTCAAAATCAAAATCTAACATCTCTAGCTAGCTCAAAATCATGTTTTAAATATTGGACTCCTCCTAGATCGGATGCTTGTGTAGTCAGCCTTCTGGTGTCATCTTCCTACCAGATCCTCATCTTTGCATCATGTTCTCAAATCTTTTCTTCTTTTCATCAAGTCAACCCTAGTCAAAGTTGGTCAACAAGACCTCTTCTTTGCTCTGATTTGCTTTTGCAGCTTTGCGAATCTAGTCTAATTGCTTTTGCTCTGCAATCTCTTGTTATCAATCATCTTCTGACATGTCATCTTTCTATTTCACTCCCGAGGGGGCAGGATGATTACATCATTTGAATCTTGTTGAATCTATTCTTGAATCAGTCTGATTTGAATCATCAGTTCTCATCGCTAGGGGCATCTCGGTGCCTCGCATCTTGTTATCTTATCATCTATCTTTTAGGCATCTGAGCAATCTAACTCAGATCCTCAAGGGCCAAGCTTCGTTCTGGAGATGGTTCTTGAAATCTTTTTAGGTATTGGGGAAATCTAACCCTAATTCCTGGGAGTCAAGATTCATTCTGGAGATAGCTCTCAAAATCTCTTTTAGACCGTTATCTGGGCAATCTAACCCAGGTCTCAGAGGACTAAGCTTCGTATTGGGGCAATCTAACCCTAATTCAGAGATAGTCCTAAATCTGCATCTTCATCAATTGGTATTGGGGCAATCTAACCCCGATTCTGGTTCTCTTCTAAGACCGTTGTCTTCGCAATCTAACTTGGACTATGGAAATTCTCATCATTTGTCATTTCAGACTATTCTTTGAATCAACGCGCTGTTCGCACACCAATTCAAAGAGGGGCAAATGTAATACCCCAAAATTGGCACTTATTAAACTCAATCAATTTTGGTGCATTATCTCGATTTTACATCACCAAAGTCCTAGTTCTCTAGGCAATTTTCTCTCTCCTACCTGACTTAATTTGACTTGATGTCAATTGCAAAGACCATAAATTGCAATAATCAAACGCTAAATTAATTCCTAAGGTCTTAGACTTAATTGGCTAAATTACCCCTATGATAAATTAATTTAATTATAAAGTCCTAAGTGCTTTCTAATTAAATTAAAATCTACCCTCTTTAGCTAATTACCCATAAAAAAGAATTAATAATTACTTGATATTCGAATGGACACACTTTTTTTTTGAATTGATAATTCAAGATATTTGAAAGGTCACCTGTGTGGCATTTTCCATTCTTTTTATTAAGTAATTCTTGCATTTTTGTCTCAATGTGGGAATGAAGAGTCACGAGTTACAAATCAAGAAACTCTTCATTCCTCTCCCAAGCTTTTCCATTTAATGAGCCTCTTCTTTTCATTCAAAAAAAGGCAATTTGGAGAGTAATTGAACTATAGCATTTTTTTATCTCATCTTATTCAAAGCTTTTTTTGTTGCATATTTAGTCTATCATTTTAGTATAATTGCATCTCATATTAGATTAAATTTGATTACTTGTTCTTAGTCTAGTATCATCTTTATTTCAAAATCTAAAAAAAAAAACTGCACTTGATATTTCCTTTCAAGCAATTTAGATTAATTGCATACATTTTAGTTTGATTTTAGCTTGCATATCATCTTTATGGATTTGCTTTCAAATCCTCCATTGTAGTAGCGGTCTTATGGTTGTTGGCTCTTCAATCTGAGAGAAATTAAACACCCCGCCTGCATAGGAGGCAACAGGTCACTTCTCCATGAATTTCAGATTGAGTAATTCATACTCTCTCTTGTAATTTGATCATGAGAATAATGACTATGTTGTGTTTGTGCATGATTTAGAGGCCCACATTCAAGCACATACACATATCACAACCTTTTACAAAGACATTACATAAAGGTGTGACATTTGCATGGAGCGAGGAAAGTGAAAATAATTTTGATCATATCAAGAAGTATCTATCAAATCCTCCTATCTTGATGCCTCCCATTCAAGGGAAGCCTTTGATCTTATATGTCTCTGCTATAGATACATCACTGGGGGCATTGCTTGCACAACATGATGAGAACAAGAAGGAAAGAGCTATATACTATATCAGTAGAACATTGGTGGCATATGAAAAGAACTATTCTATGATTGAAAAGGCTTGTATGGTTGTGATCTTTGCGTCACAAAAATTGAGACATTATATGTTGGCTCATACCATGCATTTGGTAGCTAAGATTGATCCACTAAAGTACCTACTAAGAAAAGCTACCCTCACGGGTAGATTAGCCAAATGGGTCATGCTCTTAAGTGAATTTGACATTGAATATGTTGAAAGAAAAGCTATTAAAGGCCAAGTTATTGATCAATTAGCAGATGCACCTTTTTTTTATGACACACCAATGCAAATGGAATTTCCATATTCCTCTATCATGAATCTTTCTTCTAGAGAATGGCAATTTTTCTTTGATGGCTCCTATACATAGAATGGATCTGGAGCAGGTATCTTGTTTATTAATCCACAAGGATACTCCATTCCTAAGGTGTTTAGAAATAAATTTCCTTGTACAAACAATATTTTTGAATATGAAGCCCTTTTGAATGGTATGAAAATAGCAATTGAGTGGAGAGTAACATAACTACACATTCAGGGAGATTCACAACTTGTAATCCATGAAGTCAATGATGTATACCAAATGAAGGATGAAAAGCTTGTTCCATACAAGATAATGGTAGATGATCTAAAGAAATATTTTATATCTATCAAATTTGAGCAAATACCTAGAACAAAGAATAAGTCTGTCAATGCAATGGCAACGCTATCTACTTTATTACAACAGCCTGAACATGAGCTGCACTATGAGTTCCTAGTGGAAGCACTATCTTATCTTGCATATGACTCCCATGATACCCGTATAATCTGCACTATTGTGGGTCATGATTCCTCTCACTATAAAAACCTATTCTCCTATCTCAAAGACCAAATCATTCTCGATACCTTTAACTGTCATGAAAAGAGATACCTTATCCATAATGCCTCCTGATATGTCATCATTGCTCATGATCTATACAAACAAGGTCTAGATGGTACGCTACTTAGATGTTTAGAATGGGAAGAGTCTCAACGTGCATTAGAGGAAGTCCATGATGGTATTTGTGGGTTGCACTTTAACAGTTTAACACTAGCCCAAAAACTTATTAGGGCTGGGTACTATTGGCCTGAAATGGAGAAAGAGTCTATCAAGTTTTCTAAGAACTATCAAAAGTGCCAAGTGCATGGCAACTTAATTCATGCTCCAGGGAGAGATCTAATTCCCTTCACTACATAATGGCCTTTTCACCAATGGGCATTTGATCTTATAGGAGCCATACATCCTCATTCTTCTAATGGACATACCCATATTATGTGTGTGAAAATTGTACCTGATCTGTAGACACAACACTCAGTAAAACATTAGAGGTTAGCTATAATCAAAATCGTGCAAAATTGAAAGATATCTAACCAAGTGATTTACTACCTTCTAGTAGGTGCGAGATTGATGTTCTCAGATTGTAATCGAGATCAGTGACCTAGACGACACCTAAATGAAGGATTTGAATGTAATTGATCTATATTTTTGATATTTTCTATGCAATAATAATTGTGAAAACTGATATGAAATCTATGCTACTATGGAAATTGATATGCAATGCTAATCTAGAAATGATATGCAATATGAATCTAAATGAATGCAAAAATAAGATTGATCTCACAAAGATGTCGATTTGCAAGAACTTTGATTCTTCAATTCCAATTCTCCAGCGTGATTGTGCAAAAATATGAGATGATTTGTGAAGAGCTGAAGCCTTTAATTTATAGAAATTCAAGGCTTTGGAGGTGCATGGATAAAAGCCATAAATCACTCAAATAACTCATCTTGATTTTTGAGTTATCTGATCATGAAAGATAGTTAATTCTCAAAATCATGCAAAAATAGCTTTTTAACTCAAATTAGAGTTTAGATCAGCTTTTTGAACTCCAAAGGGATGTTGAGTTCCAAAAAGTCAATAACTTGCATTGATTTTCTGATTTGGAGTTTAACTGTTTCTTTTGAATATGCTTAATAATTAAGAATTAAATAAATAAATAAAGTGATTTATCCTCAACTCAACTGCTTTTTGAAATAAAATAATTAATTTATGGGTTAATTAACTATTTTACCAAACTTTTATTAAAAATTATATTATTAAATAATAACAACATGCTTTAATTAATTAAATAAGAATTTAATCAATTAAAGATAGGAATTTTGATCTATTGTCAAAATTAAATAATACAATTAATAATAGATAGAATTAAATTTAATTAAACAATTAAGTGGCAAGATATTAAGTTTAATTAATTAAATATGAAAATATTCAATTAATCAAACTTAGGATAAATGTAATTTATTGCCAAATAATTATTAAATTAAAGATAATTAAGATAATTAGGAATATTGCTAGGAATATTCCCCGATGCAGAATTTAAGATAATCAATTATGATTCGATGATGTTTAGATGTGCCTTAGGTTAGGACTTTGATGTCGATTTTGTTCGATTTGTCGATGTAGGAGGTTAATGAACTTATAGCCCATTTTTGGGGTATTACATTTTGCCCCTCTTTGAATAACTGTGCGAAGCGTAGTGGTTCAAAGATAGTCTGTGTTTGATAAAGATATGAAACTGATTCAAAAGATAAACCGATCTCAAGATAGAAACCGATTGAAAGATATTGAGATAGGAGGTCCTGAATGACCAGAGATGTGTTTTACTATAGCAGCAATGAACCGATGATTGCGAAAAAGTGTCAAAATGCCTGATTCTAAACCTTAGGATTGATAAGAAGTGAGTGACCGGTTCTAGACTCGATTGTCTTAGCAGAACTAGCAGGTATCACATTCGAACCCTTCAGTTGCCAAAGAACCAAGGGAAGAACACTAATGAACTGATGGGTGCAAAAACTGATATAGTTTACAAGATTAGGAGAATACCAGATTGATATGGATCTTGATGAATCTGATATGCCCCAAGTGATGGTAGATTTGCCCCGAGCGATGAGGTCTTTTTGATGAATCAGTAACTAGACGTGATTATTGTCTTGATTACTGATGAAAGATATTGATTTCCAATTTGATTACAGACTTTGAATGATATGCAATACCATGCCCCCTTCGGGATTAAAATTGAAATCTGACAAGAAAAGTCAGTGTTGAGAGTTTAGAAGCATGTTAATTGATTTGAGAAGTGGTTAAACATGTCCGGTGAATGCATTCTGCATCGTTTAGAGGTCCTGGAGACCAAGGTTGACTAGGTTTGATCATGAGTTGACCATAGTTGACCAAGTTGAAATTTTGATAGTTTGATGAAAGATAATCAGTTAAGTTGAATTTTAGATTTCTATGATGATGGAAGGTTGATTATGCAAGTTGTTGACAATATGAATGATCTCAGATTTTGATTTTGATCCCGAAAAAGGATTCTACTTGCTGCTTCATTGGAGGAACCTTCATGTGAGATTCAGCTCTTGTTAGATTGGAAGAGGTGATTGAAGAATTGTTTAAGCATTGAAGTTCGTTTAGCCATTGTGAGATCATGCAACATGCAAAATGCAAAGAGACATGCAAAATGAAATGCAACCTAAGACCTAGGACCTAGTCACTGATCATATGTCGATTTGTTATCATCATTGAACTTTTAGGTAACTGGATAAATCAATACAATGCCCACTAGCCATGAAACCATAGACATATGAATATCAATTTGTATGCGCAAGAATCAATACAACACCCACTGGTTATACAACCATGGACATATGAATATTGATTTTGTTTTTAGAATGTCGGATTAGATATAAGCACCAAGGCACAAATGCCAAGATGACCTGAATATCATGTCCATTTTGATATAGCAATTTGTACAAGCATCAAAACATAAACATCATGATGACCTGAGTACGCCTTGCATTTAACATACACATCAAACAATCAAAAGATCATTCTAAATCTAGTGTGAATTACCCGTAGTGACCCTTTATCATTCACCTCCTTAGATCGCGTGTCACAGTAGGAGAAAGAATTTACTTCAAAAAGATAATAGTTAGATCAAACTTCCTTGAATTTTTTGGGTATCAATGGTCGAGGTACACATGGCCATCCAATTCAAGATAGAGGCTCTTACAGTTAGACACCATTTCAATCCATAATTTCCAAAGTTGTTAGATTTTCACATACAAGAAGAAAACAAAGAAAAGATTATGCCCCCAGTCATCACTCTCTAAATCCTATAAAGGACATCATCGAAGAGCTCGAAGCGATACAATATGCAAAAATCTCAATGCGAATTAGTAAGCATATAAGGAGATAAAAGCATGAAAAGCACAGATTGTTTTCAGTTTGAGTTTGATGTTTGATTGCGTTGTTACAGATGCAAAATCCTTTCTGGAGAAAAGACTGACTAACTGACTCAAATGAAGCTTCAAAGGACTCTGAGTGGATATGACACATCTAAGATACATTGGAGACCATAGGATATGACATTGATTGCCCCCAAGTTTGAACATTGATAGGATACAAACGCACAAGCTGATTGGTGTACAAACTGACTTATTGAAAACTGGAAATGCAGAAACAAACCGGGAGATATGTACAAACTAAAGCAAGACTGAAAGCTGGGAAAGACCAAGATTGCACTGATAGATGGAGCATTTGGAACAAGTGGCACCCATTTGCCGGGTTTTCACCATCTTGGCAAAGATTCTATTTTTGCTACCAAGGCGCCTGTTTCCACGTTTTCACCAAGGCACTTTTTCTTCTTTTTCATTTTTTTGTATTTTTCATTTTTTCAATTTTTTTTTTTTTTAATTTTTGATATTTTTTTATTTTTTTGTGGATCATCAAGGCACCTATTGCTAGGTTTTCACCAAGATGTTTATTTTTTCAGGACTTTTTCTGATTTTTAAGATTTTTTCAGGACATTTACCAAGCACTGAATGCCTTAGGCATAGAATTTCTTCAGATGGAGAACGTTGATTGGTTCTCGGAGCTGTTCTCCTTCAGTCATTGAGAGTTGATAGGCACCAGAGCCAAAAGTAGCAGTGATAACAAAGGGACCCAGCCAATTGGGTTTGAACTTCCCCTTGCGTTCTCGATGGGATTGATTTTTAAGATTTTCTCTCAACACTAGATCACCAACTTGAAATTCTCTATGTCTGACTTTCTTGTTGTAGCCTCTAGACATTCTTTTCTGATACACTCTGAGATGATCATATGTTGCTTGCCTACGTTCATCTAGTAATTCAAGTTCTTGTAACCTAGACACTCTGTAGTCTTCATCAGTGACAAGTCCATGCATTCTGATTCTGAGTGAGGGGATTTCAACCTTAATAGGCAGTACCGCTTCAGACCCATAAACTAAAGTGAAAGGTGTAGCTCTTGTAAGTGTTCTAATACTATTTCTGTATGCCCAGAGAGCTAGATTGATCATGAGATGCCAGTCTCTTCCTATTTTATTCACTGTTCTGTGCAAGATTTTCAAGAGATTTTTGTTTGAAGCTTCAGCTTGTCCATTCCCTTGAGGATAGTAAATAAAAGACCAATGTTGAGTAATCTTGAACTTGGCACATAAGTCATCTAGGTCCTTGTTTTTGAATTGTCCCCCATTATCTGTGATTATAGAGTGAGGGATCCCATATCTGCAAATGATGTAGTATCCTAGGAGCTTTCCAGAAGTGACTCCAAAAGCACACTTTTTAGGATTTAGTCGAAGACTAAATTTTTCCATTCTATCGAGGATCATGCTCAAGTCTGTTAGATGTTCAGTTCTAATCATGGATTTTGCCAAGGTATCATCCACGTAATCCTCCATTATTTTATGCAGCATATCATGAAAAATAGATGTCATTGCTCTTTGATATGTAGCTCCAGCATTTTTGAGTCTGAATGGCTAACAATCCAACAGAAAGTTCCCCACGCACATGTGAAAGTTGTTTTCACTTGATCTTTTGGAGCAATTTTGATTTGGTTGTATCCAGAAAAGCCATCCATTAAGGAATACATTTCATAGCCCGCAGTCATGTCCACTATCATATCAATGTTAGGTAGTGGAAAGTCATCCTTAGGGCATGCTCTGTTCACATCTCTAAAGTCCGTGCACACTCTGATTGAACCATCTGGTTTTGAAATAGGTACAATGTTAGAAATC
The DNA here is from genome assembly GCA_027943335.1 of Chamaecyparis obtusa. Classification (NCBI taxonomy): domain Eukaryota; kingdom Viridiplantae; phylum Streptophyta; class Pinopsida; order Cupressales; family Cupressaceae; genus Chamaecyparis; species Chamaecyparis obtusa. Next base: position 686,235 of record BSBK01005146.1, on the reverse strand, counting down.
CACTTAGCATAGTCTATGACACGGATGAATCCAGCTTTTAGGAGTTTTTCTAGTTCTACTTTGACTAAGAGTGCAACATGAGGATGCATCTTTCTCAATTTTTGCTTGATTGGTTTTACTCCAGGAGCAATGGATAGATGGTGCATAATGAGATTGGGATCCAATCCTGGCATATCTGAATATTTTCATGCAAAATTGATCTTTTTTTTTGATAAGAATGTAGTAAATTTTTGTTTCTCTTCTTCTGATAAAGATTGTGCTACATGTACCAATTGTGGTTCCTCTGTTGTACCCAAATTGATGGATTGAGTTGGCTCAATCAGAACTGGAGATCTATCCTATAAATGACTTGGAAGGACATCAAATATCTCATCCTTAGGCACCTTCGAGAGGTTTTCACCTTCAGATACGTCTTTTCTTTTTACTTTTTTCAGTTCTGAGACTGCCACAAAGTAGTTTTCACCCTCATAACTCTTTTTCTTTTTCTTTTTACTCTTGTTTTTATGACTAAGATATTTGATGTCCGACTCGGTCATGCTGATGCTTGGTTCACTGATGGAAGTACTCATAGGCTCAACTGCATTGAGGTAGCAGGCAAGGGCATAGTCATTCAGGAAGGTATACATACCATGGTTTGGGTTTGTGGAAGTTTGGTCGATAAGATTAGGGCAGTGGATAGTCAAAGCGGGAAAGGCTTGGGATATGGTGTTCACGGATGTGGATATGTCATCATTGGTCCTAACCCGACGCTCAAGTTCAAAGGTGATATTGCAACTCAAAATGTTCAATTCATGAATAGGCTCAACATCATCATGGGAGTTCTCTTCAGCCATAGGTGGATCAGACACGTTAAGTTCATTATTTCGCTCTAGACCTACATTGGGTTGAGATACATATTGGTGAATAACATCAATATATTTCTCTGTTATAAGCTCATCTTCTTCTGGAATGGCACCCCATTCATAGTCATTTGACTCAGCTTCTGATTCAAGATCTCTCGGAAAGCTTTAAAAATGTGTGAAATCAGGATGAATACCCCAAGAAGGATTACCCTCAGTCTCAGACTTGAATTCATATTCATGGGAATCAGTGTCAGAATAACTACCCCCTTCTTCTTGATCAGTTTAATCACCTTCGAGATTAGCTGGTTCTTGTGGTGCAACCATCTCTTGCACTACAGTAGGTTCTTGTGTTTCTACTACATTAATTCTTTTGATAGGATCATCTTTATCATCAAGAAGATCTTTGATCTCTTTAGGCAATTTTTCATAGGGGATGAGTTCTGAACTATCTGAATCATCATCGGAGGGTTCTATCTCTTCTTTCTTGAGAAGGGGTTCTCTTGGTGCAATTTGTTCTATGACATGAGAACAACCACCTTTGAGATGATAAGGTTTCTTCTTAAACCCTACACCACCAGTATCTTTTTTGTCTCTACCAATATGTGAAATGGGTGTCACAAGACCCTTTCCCCTGATTCCTAGAGGTCCTTGACCGGAATATCCCATCTTGGCTATCAATTTTTGTCCTAGACCATATGAATTAGAAGGGATTGTAGGTGCTATAGATTCACTAGGTTGAACAATTTTAGATTCAAAATCCTCTTTATATAGCCATGCCAACACAGCTTCATCCTCTTCAAATTCTTGTTTGGATACTTGCTCGGCCACAAAATTTCTTTTGTATGCTTCCATAGGTTCCTTAGGTTCTGATTTAGATTGCTTCAAGGATTGTCCATATGACTTAGGTGAGATTGGGAGAGATGTCAGAGACAAGACTGGCTCTATAGTGTATTCTCCCATCCCATTTTCTTTGATATTGATCTCTTTAGCAATGTCGTCCATCTTAGATGTGGAAGCCACATTTTGTTGCTTGATGGAAGATTCTCTATTATTAGGTACAAGCTTATTGACACTTTCCTTCAATGTATTACAAGTTGTACTCAGATCTACTGGGATAGTAACCTCCACTCCTTCATAGGGAAATTTCAAGCATTGATGGTATGTAGAAGAAATAGCTTGCATTTCATGTATCCAAGGTCTCCCTAGAAGAATATTGTAAGCCAATGGTAGATCAAGCACCTGACATGTGGTATCTTTGATGACCGGACCCACTCGAATGGGCAAGACAATGGTTCCTTTAGAAGCTCTTTCTTGTTCATCATAGGCTTTTATGGTGATCTTCTTTCGAGGATCAATAGCCATCTCTGAGAATCCCAACTGTGTGATTAAGTTGTAAGAACAAATGTTGAGGCCTGTGCCCCCATCTATCAACACACATTTGACTCAACGGTTCTGGATCAAGACTTCTATGTGCAAGTGCTGATTATGTGGGTGACTTAGGGAGTTGTCATCCTCTTCTAAAAAGGAGATATATTGTGGAGACGTTAGATGACCAACCATAGTCTGGAACCTATCTAGATCTAGATCATCAGGAACATTAGAGCCGAGCAAAGCTTTGTCTAGGATATCTCTGTGAGCTGGAGATATTCAAAGTAACTCAAACATGGAGATTTTGGCATTGGTATGCTGGAGTTGTTGGATGATGCTGTAAGATGTAGGTCTTGTATCCTTTGGATTGGAAGATTTCGAGGCAACCTTTTGTTTAGAAGCAGATGTGAGATTGAAAGGTATCTTAGGGACATTAGATGAACTTGGTGTTTGTCCTTTTAGATGAGTCTGAGCTTGTGATCTAGTAACCGCATTAGCTGAGGAATGATTTCTATCTCTTTGTACAATTGTGATGACATTGCAGCTCTCAGAGATACATGGTTCAACCATATTGATGACAGCATTGTTTCCAGGGTAGGCATAGTTGACTTTTGCCCCCATGTTAGGCTGAGAAGTGGAAACTCCCTTGCCATGTTGTGGAAACGGTTCTGTAAATGCTGTGTGATCATTATTGCTAGTAAGATTATCGATCATGATGTCCCCTTGATCTATCAAGTCTTGAATGGTATGCCTCAAGTGAAAGCATCCATTAGTTTTGTGGCCTTTAGTCCGATGGAAAGCACAGAATTCATTATCTTTCCACCAATATGGTTTTGGATCTGGATCAAGTTTTCGGATTGGTGGTAAAGAGATCATGTTATCAACTATCAGGGTTCTCAGGGTAGATTCCAAAGATTCTCCCAGGGGAGTAAACTTTCATTTATTATCCCATCGTTTGAATGGCTTCTTTAGAGATGGTTCAACAAATTTTTGCTCTGAAGCTTTAATGGCTTTGGTGGAAAGGGTGAGATTGTAGGCCGGTGCCTTTGATGGGGCGTGGAAAGTGTCAACAACACCATCAGAGACGATACCTTTGTTTCTACTCCAGCTCTTGTTTTTATCTTTTGAGCTAGATCTAGATTCAGACTTATCCTTTTGAAGTGTGATTTCTGCTTTCTTGACCAGTACTTTCTCAATCTTGATTGCATTATCCACCATTTTATCAAAAGATACATGATCTTACATTTGTAATGGATAGTTGAGCTCTGGAACAAGGTTATTGATAAAGATTTCAAGTTTCTCCATTTCGGGAATTGGTCTAGCATATAGAGAAAACTTCTTTCACCACCTCTTGAGAAAAGTTAGGAATGATTCCCCTGGATATTGCTTGAGGTTACAGATATCGATCATGGTAATCGGATGTTGAATATTATAGGAATATTGTTGATAAAACAATTTAATCAATTCCTCAAAAGTTTTGATCGTAGAAGGTAATCTTGAAAACCACTGAATGGATGCTCCTCCCAAGGATCTAGGAAAAAGACGCATTAGATAAGTTGGTTCATGCATGAATTCCATGGATTGCGTACAGAACTCTCTGACATGATCTTGAGGATCAGAGTGTCTGTCATATTTTTCATACTTTGGTATCTCCACTCTTTTTGGGAATGGAGGCATATACAAGTCTTTGTCAAAAGGGAAAGGACAAAGGGCCTCCATGGAGAATTCCTTGGGTTCCTTCTCTTTCTCAATTTTATTCATTTTGACCTGCATAGCGTGCAACTGGTTCATTATGGCTATCATCGGAGTTTCTTCCTCATGCATGATGATATCTTCAACATTGAAGTGAGGAGGAAGTTTAGCTCCTTCCTGGGCTAATTGCAAAAAGTATGCCTCTCTATCCATTTTCAAGAAATGCCTCATCATTCTTTTGAATTCATCCTCATTCTGACACCGATGGATTTCAGAGGGTCTAGGGTCTTGGTCGGCATTATGTTGAGAATGGTGTCCCTGGGATCCTCCTCCTAGAGAACCATGGTTTGTCCCTGCTTGAGACATGGTAGGAGTTTTTGGGCTCCCTGGAATAGATTGAGGAGGAGTTTGTTGATTACCTCTGTGAGTTGATAGAGGAGGTATGTAACTAGTTTTCAATTGAAAGTTACCGAGACCGTCATCTTCGTAGATACTTGACTTGATGAGTTGTTCAAGAGTTGGACCCGGGGTATTGGTCAAAAGTAAGTTCTGAGACATTTCTTCTGATTTCTTGTGTGAAGAAGCTCTAGTCTCCACCATTAACTTTGAATGAAACAGAAGAAAAGGATGAAGACAACTGAAGAACAATTTGATTCAAGAAAAATTGGATGACGCAACCTTGTCAAGATTATGATAGTTTTGAAGATCTGATGAGATGTGGGTGAAGGAAACTGTGCCCTGGATGTATGGGATAGATCGCCCAAAAGATAGCGGACATGAGTTCTCAACACTTAGTCTATTTTTGAAGATTGATAGTTATGACAAGGTTTTGACACGAGATAAAAAGGACTCAAATTGATCAAACAGAAGACTAGATTGGATTCAAAAGATCAAACTCAGAAAATGGTAGAATGCTCAATAGCTACTGCTCTATTCCTGACACAATGATATTTTGACAGATTTTGGAACTAGGCTGGAAACATTGGATATCTTGCAATTTGACAATTTTTGACAACTCTCCCAAATTTTTCCAAATGACACTCTACAAACTCGTACAATACTGGGTAGTCTATGAAATGACAGTTGCAAAACTCGTACGACAATTGGGTAGCAATGAAATGACAGTTGACAAAACTTGTACGACAGTTGCTAACAAGTTTTTGACTTCCTTGGATTTGCTAGTTTGAAAACTCGTACGACTCTAGGTTCTCAATTATACGACATATGGGCAATACTGAAATGACATTCGACAAAAAGTCATACGACTTTTGACTTCTTGAAATGACTTTTGACTCCAGAAAGAACTTTACGTCAATTTTTGCAAAATTTAAGGTTTTCAGTTCTGGATTGTTTGCAAATTGTACTATCCAAATTTTGAAGGTTATACCAAATTTGATCATTTTTAATAGCCAAGTAGATAAACAAGCACCGAGAATAGCAAGCAAGTGATTCCAAGCACATCTAAAAATAATGAACAAGGGCAAAAGCAACCTTGCGCATGAACAATCAAGTGACCAAATTGTGCTAATCCCTGAGAGTACTAATTGTGTATGTTCTGAAAAGTTTTGCAATAACACACATATACCTGAAAGTGAAAAATTAGCCTCTCTAGGGTTTTTAGTAATGGTTTGACTCTGCAACTTTTATGATTCAAAGGGGTGAACTCCAATCCCGGCGCACCAGGGTTTTGACACAATCTGAGAACTTAATCTTCAAGAGCTGCTAGGGAGATCTGACAACCCAACAATGAACCATACCCATGGAGATTTCTTCCACAAGGACATTTATATAGTGGCTATCACTACCATGGTGAAAATGGCTATTACCGCTTGAGGTTCCGTCAACACAGTTTGCCCTGTGAAGGGATTGTCCGCTACGGTTAACCCTCTCTAAAGGTGACTCACAGATTTATACCATAAGGGGACTTGGCTCTAGATTCAAGGTTTTGACACCTCTTCACTTTTAACCCAAACAAAGCAAGCAGATTAATCCGACACGCTAAGACAAAGCTTTATTCCACCAAGGTCTGTGATATCAACTCCACGTGATCTATCAACCTCTCCGGAGAGAGCATGTGTCAATCAATAAGAGAAGATGCACTAACCAAGTTGAATGTGAAACGCACTAAGTATCCTCCCTACCTACAAGGATTCTATCGTCAAGAAAGATTTCTCTAAGAATCCAATCTCTCAAGAATCACGAATAGTGTTCATAGGGCCTAATTACTATGTGAGCACAGATATATGTTTCGAAAGTAAATCTACCAAAAGCATCCAAAAAGTAGAAAGAGGAACACTTAATGCTTAAAGAGAATATGAGATGAGTCCACAAAGTGGAACACTTAACACCTCACACAAGCTAAAAATGAGTCCCCAACTTAGAAAACAAGTGAGTTCCTAAAAGCACAAAAGGATTGCCAAGTGGAACATTTAACGCTTCTATCCTGTTGACCCCTCCCCTTTATGGTGCTAAGATTGCAACCACGGGGCGGAAATGAGGGGCCAGTGGATTAGCGAGTCCAATAGCCCAAGATAGCAATCAAGATCAATCACAAGTATTCTAAGACTTCTTAATGAATCCTTAAGGGATCACAACCTAGTATCAAATTATGCAAGTGTGTAGAATAAAAGCATGAGAAGACGCACACAAGCTAGACACATGAGAGATTTATTTTAAGCCCAAATCAAGATGTTATTAGATGAAGGAGAATACCTGGTGATCCTCGCAATGCGCTTAGTAGATTTTACCTGATTTTTAGCAATTCTTGTGCTTTTCCCAATCAAAACCAGCAGAGAGCAATCAAAAATAGAGAATTTCAATTGTCAAAATTAGCAGTTAGCTGAAATATAAAAATCAAATCTGATACTCTGCTATGAAAAATGAAACGACAGTCAAAAACTGGTATGGAAACTCGTACGACAGTGGGTATGCTCTCAGACGACAGTCCAGAAACTCGTACGATAGATGTACGGACAAAAAATAAAAATCACAGTTTTGCACAGATCCCGAGGAGAAAAAGATAGAAATTGATAGAATTGAATTGGAAACCCATTTCAGGGCCCCACGGTGGGCACCAAAAATGTGTGTGTGAAAATTGTACCTGATCTGTAGACACAACACTCAGTAAAACATTAGAGGTTAGTTATAATCAAAATCGTGCAAAATTGAAAGATATCTAACCAAGCGATTTACTGCCTTCTAGTAGGTGCGAGATTGATGTTCTCAAATTGTAATCAAGATCAATGACCTAGACGACACCTAAATGAAGGATTTGAATGCAATTGATCTATATTTTTGATATTTTCTATGCAATAATAATTGTGAAAACTGATATGAAATCTATGCTAATATGGAAATTGATATGCAATGCTAATCTAGAAATGATATGCAATATGAATCTAAATGAATGCAAAAATAAGATTGATCTCACAAACATGTCGATTCGCAAGAGCTTTGATTCTTCAATTCCAATTCTCCAGCGTGATTGTGCAAAAATATGAGATGATTTGTGAAGAGCTGAAGCCTTTAATTTATAGAAATCCAGGGCTTTGGAGGTGCATGGATAAAAGCCATAAATCACTCAAATAACTCATCTTGATTTTTGAGTTATCTGATCATGAAAGATAGTTAATTCTCAAAATCATGCAAAAACATGCAAAAATAGCTTTTTAACTCAAATTAGAGTTTAGATCAGCTTTTTGAACTCCAAAAGGATGTTGAGTTCCAAAAAGTCAATAACTTGCATTGATTTTCTGATTTGGAGTTTAACTGTTTCTTTTGAATATGCATAATAATTAAGAATTAAATAAATAAATAAAGTGATTTATCCTCAACTCAACTGCTTTTTGAAATAAAATAATTAATTTATGGGTTAATTAACTATTTTACCAAAATTTTATTAAAAATTATATTATTAAATAATGACAACATGCTTTAATTAATTAAATAAGAATTTAATCAATTAAAGATAGGAATTTTGATCTATTGTCAAAATTAAATAATACAATTAATAATAGATAGAATTAAATTTAATTAAACAATTAAGTGGCAAGATATTAAGTTTAATTAATTAAATATGAAAATATTCAATTAATCAAACTTAGGATAAATGTAATTTATTGCCAAATAATTATTAAATTAAAGATAATTAAGATAATTAGGAATATTGCTAAGAATATTCCCCGATGCAGAATTTAAGATAATCAATTATGATTCGATGATGTTTAGATGTGTCTTAGGTTAGGACTTTGATGTCGATTTTGTTCAATTTGTCGATGTAGGAGGTTAATGAACTTATAGCCCATTTTTGGGGTATTACACATATAATCACAGCTACAAATTATTTCACAAAATGGGTAGAAGCAGCTCCCTTGACTCAAGCAATGGGTAAATAAATTTCTATGTTCATTTTGAACTACATCATTTGCAGATATGGTATTCCACACTCTATAGTCATAGATAATGGTGGATAATTCAAGAACAAAGACCTAGATGATCTATGTGCCAAATTCAAGATTACACAACATTGGTTATCTATCTACTATCCTCAAGGGAATGGACAAGCAGAGGCTTCTAATAAGAATCTATTGAAAATCTTGCATCGAACAGCTAATAAAGTAGGAAGAGACTAGCATCTCATGATCAATCCAGCTCTCTGGGCCTATAGAACAAGTATTAGAATGCCTATTGGGGCTACACCTTTCACTTTAGTTTATGGGTCTGAAGAGGTACTACCTATTGAGGTTGAAATCCCATCACTAAGAATCAGAATGCATGGTCTAGTAACTGATGATGACTATAGAGTGTCTAGGTTACAAGAACTTGAACTACTAGATGAGCACAAATAAGTAGTGTATGATCATCTTAGAGTATATCAGAAGAGAATGTCTAGAGGCTACAACAAGAAAGTCAGACACAGAGAATTTCAGGTTGGCGATCTAGTCTTGAGAGAGAATCCTAAAAATCAATCACATAGAGAGTGCAAGGGGAAGTTTGAACCCAACTGGTTGGGTCCCTTTTTTATCACTACTACTTTTGGCTCTAGTGCCTACAACTCTCAATGACTAAAGGAGAACAGCTCCGAGAACCAATCAATGTTCTCCATTTGAAGAAATTATACGCCTAAGGCATTCAGTCTATGATAAAATGTCTTGAAAAATTTATAAAAATTAGAAAAAGTCCTGAAAAAATGAACATCTTGGTGAAAACCTAGCAATAGGCACCTTGATGATTCACAAAAAAATTTAAAAAAATTAAAAATATCCAAAAAAATTGGAAAAATGAGAAAAAAAAAAAGTGCCTTAATGAAAACCTGGATACAAGCACCTTGGTAGCAAAAATAGAATCTCTAACAAGATGGTGAAAACCTGGTAAATGGATGCCACTTTTTCAAAATGGTCTATCTATCACCACAATCTTGGTCTTTCCCAGCTTTCAGTCTTGCTTTAGTTTGTACATATATCCCGATTTGTTCTTGCTTTCCTGCTTTCAATAAGTCAGTCTATACATCATTGGCAAAAGTGTCTATATCCTATTAATGTTCAAACTTGGGGGAAATCAAAGTCATATCCTAGAGCCTCCAATGTATCTTAGATGTGTCATATCCAGTCAGAGTCCTTTGAAGCTTCATCCGAGTCAGTTAGTCTGTCTCCTCTCCAGAAATGATTTTGCATCTACAACAACGCAATCAAACACAAACTGAAAACAATCTATGCTTTTACATGCTTTTATCTCCTTGTATGCTTACTGATTCGCATTGAGATTTTTTCATATTGTGTCCTTTTGAGCTCTTTAACGATGTCCTTTACAAGATTTAGAGAGTGATGACGGGGGGCATAATCTTTTCTTTGTTTTCTTCTTGTATGTGAAAATCTAACAAATTTGGAAATTCTGGATTGAAATGGTGTTCGTTTGTAAGAGCCTCTATCTCAAATTGGATGGCCATGATTACCTTGACCATTGATACCCAAAAAATCCAAAGAAGTTTGATCTAACTATTGTCTTTTTGAGTGAATTTTTTCTCCTCCTGTGAAACGCGATCTTACCTAAGGATGTGAATGATAAAGGGTCACTACGGGTAATTCACACTGGACTTAGAATGATCTCTTGATTATTGATGTGTTTGTTATGCAAGGCATATTCTGGTCATCATGACGTTTATGTTTTGATGCTTATACAAATTTCTATATTAAAATGGACATGATATTTAGGTCATCCTGGGGTTTATGCCTTGGTGCTTATATCTAGTCTGACATTCTGAAAACAAAATCAATATTCATAAGTTCATGGTTATATGACTAGAGGGCATTGTATTGGTTCTTGCACATGCAAATTAGTATTCATATTTCTATGGTTTTATAAACTACTAGACATTGTATTGATTTATTCAGTTACCTAAAAAACTCAATGATGATAAATGACTGACACATGATCAGTGACTAGGTCCTAGGTCTTAGGTTGCATGTCATTTTGCACTTTGCATGATTGCATGATCTCACAAATTTCTTAACAATATTTAAACAATCCTTCTAAAAACTATATGTAAATAGCACATGAAGATCTGACTCTCATATGAAGGTTTTCTCATAGAAACGCAAGTAGTCACAATCTTGGGTTAAACATCCTTTTTGACATAAGACTAAGTACTTTTCTTCATTAATACCTACAAAACATATCATGTGTATCATTGCATTTTCATTACATATTCATAATTATTCATTCCATCTATTGCATTACATACATTTCCATACATACACTTTCCATAATCAAGTACATTTGCATAACATTCATACATATGAAAGAAAATCATTGCATTGCATGAATCCATACATACATTCTACTCTACTCATAGCATTTACATCACATGATATCATCATATATGAAAAAAAACATGACAAGTACAAATGAAGTCACAACCAAAAGTCTCGATCTCATATATATATCATATCATCAAACTCAAAATAGTTAGGGGTGCACTACTGGCACAATGTACAAAAGAATGTGCTCATGTGAGCTATCAGAATAGTATCAATATCAAAAGAGCAACAAAATATCAGAGTATCATGACTAATCAGTTGTCGGCCTGATCCTCTCTATCTGGTGGAGGTGGTGGTGGTACATCCAGTACTACCTTGGCCCTAGGTGCTCTCCCTCCCTCTAATGCTATCATATACTAAGAGTACGAAGGAACTCTCTGAGAAAGTCAAACCGTAGTGTAGTATGTAGAAACATAGTAAGTAGATCTGGAGCCCTAATGGATAACCTCTACCTATAATCTCTGAACCTCACCATGAAGCTCAGTGCGTTGTCTATCTGCCTCTAGATATCTCTCCTCCTAGCGAGCACTATGCACCTTCAGGTCTCAAACCTATAATTTGAGCCTTGCCACGATCTCCTATGTAAACAATGGAACACTGGGATAAGCATCTACCATCGGCATGTCAATATCCTCAACAAGCTACTCTGTGGTCTCTTCTCTCTACATCTTACGATGTCTAACCTCTACACCCAAATCAAAACTGGTATCCTCTTGTATGGGATCAGTATCACCACCTACAACCTACTCCATTGCAAGTACCTCCTCAGCAGTATGAACACTCCCTAAAGTGTCTCCCTCTCCCCTAGTCCGTCTCTATGCACCTATAGATCTACCTATTGTGGAACTAGTGGGACAAGGGGGCCTCATTTGTCCTAATGGTCTCTGTGGAGGAGCCATCGCTCTTAGTCTCAGAGGTGTGGGGTGTAATATCAAAACCTATGTGGGTCTAGGACCCTATCTCATCGGAGCACCTGTGACATCCATCACCTCCTCCATGGATGGTATCAACTCTATAGGGTCATAAAATCTCTACATAGGATGATTAGCAAGCCATGCAATAAAACCATCTATAACTCCTGCATCTACAACCTATGTTCTATACTCCCAATCTCTCCCAATGATAGCATTGTACTCCTGTGAACAAAAGGCATAAGAAAGCCTCAGGGTCCATCCAAGTCTGAGTTCATGAGCTATCTGAGCATATGTGGCATAATCTTGCAGTGCATCTTGCACCTATCCATACTATCACCACACCCTGGCAATAAGAAATCTCTCCAATACAAAGGATGATCGTCCTATCAGCACCCAGCTCTGAAAGAAGAAACTGAACTGCTCTCATGTAGTAGGCCAAGGCTCAATCTCTAAATAGGGCCTCCATCATACAAATGTCATGTCATCAAGACACCATCTCCAATACTCTTCATGGCCCATGCACCCCTGTATGACATATCCAACATAAATATATATCACAGGCTCCTGTGGTTGCCTCTGTGACTGACACACTAGTCTCAAAATCAGGATATGCTCCCACACCCAAATTTGTAAAATAAGAGCACCAGCAACAAATTTCTTGCTCTCTTGATACACTACCTCATGCATCTTATAGAACATGTGGGCCAAAAGACACTGACCCCAGGCTAACTCAGATGGAGTCACCATCAGATGTGCAACCATTGGGGCCCAGCCCATCAGAAGATCATTCTACTGACGGTTAGACATGATGATACCATCGATCATCCTGGCTATAATACACTCTAGTCTGTGAGTCTAACCATAATGTTGTACCAAGGTCTCCCATGAAATGGAACTAGTCAACTAAGTATCATTTCTGAAGAGACGTCTGAAAGCTAATAATCCAGAGTTCCCCGAACTCACATAAGTTGGACGTTGACTACTATGGAATGGAATACAAAGAATCCTATAAACATCCTCTAGAGTCACAATGAGCTCTCCAGTGGGAAGATAAAATGTCTGTGTCTCTGAGTGGAATCTCTCTATCAATGTCATCAACAGACCGTGGTTTACCCTAATCTCGGGTAAATGGATCAAATACTCAAAATCACATGAAGCAAGATGTACTCTCATCAGATCAAGCAAGGAAACACAGATCCTCTGGGTGGCTGGATGTGAGATACGTACATGAACATCAGGATATATGACCTACATAGCACAGAAATAGGGAACCCTATCAGTACTCTGGTTGAAAAATAGGCTACACATACAAGAATTGAACAGTTTTCTATTTCAGAAGGTAGACCAAAGACTCAGTAATCAAGCTAAAAGATCAAAAAATTCAAAATTTTTCCCTAGAAATGAGTTTTGGGCTCACTATTTTCCAAACAACAAAGCAGATTGGCAGAAAAACTTGTACGAGTTTTCACTGGTTACCATACAAAAAATCATGATGATATGACACTGTATACCTCCTTGTACAAGTTAGGAGGGACCCAACGAAATGTCGTATGACTCTTGGGTCCCTCTCATATGAGTCTTGGGGGTTAATGAAACAACAATCTACCTAGAGTTGAAGAGTTGTACGAGCCCAGATGGATAGTCGTAAGAGTTTCCGTGCATGCAAAAATTAAAAATTGAAAATTGAAAATGTATGAAACAAATGCTAAAAATCCTATAAACAAAGAAAAATTGACTTTTCAGAGAAGCAAAGAGGTCCACCTACCGGATGTCCATATTGTCAAGATCTCTGATGCCTCCGACTACACTCAAAATGGTGGGAAGACACAGGTACCTTCATTTCTGCCATTTTCTCACTTAGAGGGCTCCACAAGGTTTTCAAAAGTCAACGGTGAAAATGAATTGAATATGACCCTTCTGGCCTTTATATAGCTTTTGACCTAATTTTCAAAAGTGCTATATTTTTCATGAAAATTGCACCCCTAGCTAATTTCGACATTCTGAACCCATTTTCAAGATCAAAATTGAAATCCAAGATCATTTACTATGTCAAAATTATGATTTAAAATTTTCAAACCCAGGATGTATGACTCCTTGCATAATCAACCTTCAATCATCACAGAAATCTAGAATTCAACTTAACTGATTATCTTACATCAAACTATCAAAATTTCAACTTGGTCAACCATGGTCAACTCATGGTTTAACCTAGTCAAAATTAGTCTTCAAGACCTCCAAATGATGCAGAAGGCATTCTCAAACGTGTATAACCAATTCTCAAATCAATTAACATGCTTCTAAACTACAAACACTGACTTTTCTTGTCAAATTTCAATTTTTATCCCGAAGGGGGCATGGTATTACACATCATTTCAAGTCTGTAACTCAATTCTGTTAATCAAATCTTTCCTCAGTAATCAAGAAAACAACCATGTCTAGTTGCTGACTCATCAAAAGTCCTCATCACTGGGGGAAAATCTATTGCAATCCGGTATCCTAAATCTATCTTGTAAACTGTATCAGCTTTTTGTAACTATTAGTTCATTAGTGTCATTTCCTTGTTTCTTCATAACTGATGGGTTTAGGATTTGATACCAATATGATTCATACAAGGACATTGAGGTCTAGAATTGGTCACTCACTTCTTCGCAATCATAAGGTTCAAGATCAGGTGTTTTGGCACTTCTTCGTAATCACCAGTTCATTGTTGATATAGCTAGCATCATCTCGATTCCTGGTCATTCTGGGCCTAGGTTGGTATCATCTTTTTCCAATCTTTTAATCGGTTTCTGTCTTAGAATCAATTAATCTTTCAAATCTTTCAAATCAGTCTCATACATATATATCACACATAGACTATTCTTTGAACCACTACACTTTGCACAATGATTCAAAGAGGGGCAAAATGTAATACCCCAAAAATGGGCTATAGGTTCATTAACCTCCTACATCTTCAATTCGAACAAAATTGACATCAAAGTGGTAACCTAAGGCACATCTGCACATTAACAAATTTTAATTGATTTTATCCTAAATTCTGCATCGGGGAATATTCCTAGCAATATTCCTAATTTATCTAATTATCTTTAATTTAATAATTATTTGGTGATAAATCCTATTTATCCTAAAGTTTGATTAATTGAACATTCTAAATATTTAATTAATCAGATTTAATACTGCCACTTAATTATTTAATTAAATTATTCCTAAATCATATTATTTAATTTTGACAATAAAATCAAAAATCTTATGACTAATTGATTAAATTCCTATTTAATTAATTAATGTCAATTGTCAATATTTAATAATATAGTTTTTGAATAAAGTTTGATTTAATAATTGATTAACCCATAAATCAATTGTTTTAATTCAAAAATCAGTTAAGATGAGAATAAATCACTTTATTTATTTAATTAATTCATAATTAATTGTGCACATTCAAAGAGCAGTTAAACTCAAAATCAAGAAATCAATGCAAGTTGTTAACTTTTGGAAACTCAACACTTTATTTTGAGTTCAAAGTTGATCTAAACTTTTGATTTGAGTTAAAAAAAAATTCTTGCATGCTTTTGCATGATTTTGTGAGTTAATTATTTATGATTTCCTAATAACTCAAAAACCAACCTGAGTTTATCAAGAGTGATTTATGGCTTTTCTCTTGCATCCTCAAAGCCCTAGATTTCTATAAAAACAAGGCTTAGCTCTTCATAAGAACAACACTCAAATTTGCATAATTACTCTGGCGAATTGGCGATTAAAGGATTGAGCATTTGCGACACGCGATTTGTGAGATCTTTCATAGTTGATCATTTAACTTTTACATAGTTTCTTATTCATAGTTTCATACTCATTCATAGCATCTTTAGATCAAATCTACATTCCAATTTCATTCATTCTAGATTAATTTCATACAGTTTTCCATTCATATTATTGCACAGAAAATAGCAAAAATATAGCTTCATCTGCATTCATATAGTTCTTATTCTTTGCATTCAAATCCTTTGTTTAGGTGTTGCATTGTCATTGGTCTCGGTCTGATATGAGAGTATCATACTCACACCTACTAGAAGGCAGTAAATCACCTGGTTAGTTTAGTTTCCATTTCATTGCGCAATTTTGGTTTTTGGCTAACCTCTAATGTTTTACTGAAGTGTTGTGTCTATAGCTAGGTACAAAATTCACACATGCAAGACTCTCTCAGTAACCCCCCTACCTACAAGGGGATCCGTCGTCAAGAAGAGCTTTGCATGCATGAACAAGTAGAAAAAGCCCACTCTCTCGAGATCATCCACAAATAGTGTTCATAGGACCTATTTACTATGTGTAACAGATATGCAGAAAGCAAATCTATGTTCATTTTATAGCCCAAAATGAAGTCTGTGATATGAAAGGAAGAAAATCACACAATCCTGACACGTGAGAGTTCATTTTAATCCAAATTGAAATGTTATCAGCTTGAGAAGAATACCTGAATTCCTCACAACACACTTAGTAGATTTTTACCTATTTTAGTAATTTAGTTGCACTTTTTCCAAATAGATTCAATAAGTATCAGTCAAAAATAAAAGATTTCAATTATTAGGGTTAGCTGTTAGTCCAAATCTAAAAAACTGCCAAAAATGTTGAAACGACAATTAATCAAAACTCATACGACAGTGGGTGTCTTCTCATATGACAATCTAGCTTCCAAACAATAGTGTGTACTCTCTGATACGAGCCTTGAAATCTAAACCTGTCATACGACAGTGGGTACCTCCTGAAATGACTTTTTGACAAAAGTCATATGAAAAATGTATGGATAGAAAATAAAAATCACAGTTTTAACTAGAAAATGACAAGAAATTGATAAAAATTGATAGAAATGTGATGGAAACCCATTTCAGGGCCCCACAGTGGGCACCAAAAATGTGTGTGTGAATTTTGTACCTAGTTGTAGACACAACACTTCAGTAAAACATTAGAGGTTAGCCGAAAACCAAAATCATGCAATGAAATGGAAACTAAACTAACCAGGTGATTTACTACCTTCTAGTAGATGTGAGTATGATACTCTCAAATTAGATTGAGACCAGTGACAATGCAACACCTAAACGAAGGATTTGAATGCAAAATATGAAAGATTATGAATGCAGATTAAGCTATATTTTTGTATTTTCTATGCAATAATATGAATGAAAATCTGTATGAAGCTAAGCTATATGAATGAAATTGGAATGTAGATTTGATCTAAGAATGTTATTAATGAGTATGAAACTATGAATATGAAACTATGTAAAAGCTAATGATCAACTATGAAAGATCTCACAAATCACCTGTCGCAAGTGCTCAATCCTTCAATCGCCAATTCGCTAGAGTAATTGTGCAAATTTGAGTGTCCATCAAAATGAAGAGCTGAGCCTTGATTTTATAGAAATTCAGGGCTTTGAGGATGTAAGAGAAAAGCCATAAATCACTCTTGATAAACTTAAGTTGATTTTTGAGTTATCAGGAAATCAAAGATAATGAACTCACAAAATCATGCAAAACCATGCAAGAACAGCTTTTTAACTCAAATCATAAGTTTAGATCATCTTTGAACTCAAAATAGAATGTTGGGTTTCCAAAAGTTAACAACTTGCATTGATTTTCTGATTTTGAGTTTAATTGCTCTTTGAATGTGCACAATTAATTATGAATTAATTAAATAAATAAAGTGATTTATCCTCAACTTAACTGATTTTTGAATTAAAACAATTGATTTATAGGATAGTCAATTATTAAATCAAACTCTTATTCAAAAACTATATCATTAAATTTGACAATTGACTTTAATTAATTAAATAGGAATTTATTCAATTAGTCATAAGATTTTTTATTTATTGTCAGAATTAAATAATACAATTTAGGAATAATTGTAATTAAATCTAATCAAATAATTAAGTGGCAGTATTAAATCTAATTAATTAAATATTCAAAATATTCAATTAATCAAACTTTAGATAAATAGGATTTATCATCAAATAATCATTAAATTAAGATAATTAGGATAAATAAGAATATTACTAGGAATATTCCCCAATGTAGAATTTAGGATAATCAATTAGGATTCGATAATGTGCAGATGTGCCTTAGGTTAGGACTTTGATGTCGATTTCATTCAATGTGAAGATGTAGGAGGTTAATGAACCTATAGCCCATTTTTGGGGTATTACAATCCTAACAATTGGTATCAGAGCTATTGGCCCTTGGAGAGAAAGCCTAACAGCTTAAGGGAGATCAAAATGGATTCAAAAAGTTTGCAAGAGAACATTGAAGCAACACTTGAAGATCTGGACAAAGAGAAAGCTGAGAATGGTACATTGAAATTCAAACTAAGAAGAGTAGAAGGTTTCATCATGAAACTAAAGGAACAACTAGAAGCTTCAAGAAATTAGAAATAAGATCTTATGGACAAGATCCAAGAAGATTCAGACAATGATACATCAGATCAAGTAAAAAGGTTGGAGGAAGAAAAAGAGGAGATCAATCTTTTGATGATAAAAGAGATTCAACATGAAAAGGATGATAAGAACAAAGTTGAAGAATCACTGAAAGTAGCAAATGAGTAGATAGGACTAATGAAGACTGAACTTAACCACTACAAAGATAAATATCATGAATTGAAGAAGTACAATCATATCATTAAAGGTGAACTCACTCAAGCCAAATTACACATTGAGAAGTTTCACATGAGCAATAACAAAATTGATGAGCAAAGAGCAAGATAGAAACCTAAAGGAGACATGACTGGAGTTGGATTCAATGAAGCAAAAAGTTCCAAAACTAATGAAGAAGCAAATGGAGAAAAGAATGAAGAAAAACCTACTCATGAAGAACCTAAAGAACAAATCAAACTTTTCAGAGGCAAATGCTTTGGATGCAACAAATTTGGACACATGGAAAGAGATTGTAGAAGTAAAGGTACCTTTAAACCCTTTACCAACTATTGTTTTAACTGTTATGAGTATGGACACAAGAAAGAAAATTGTAGAAAACCATATCAGTCTAGGTACAAGCAAGATTATGTCAAAGAAGAATCAGCAGCCAAGATCACATGTCAAAAATGTAACAACTTTGGACACACTGCAAGGTATTGTAAACTAAAAGTAAATCAGGATAGAAGGAGACCTCGTACATGTTACAAATGCAAAAATCTTGGACACATTGAGAAGTTATGCAGATACAATGGAGAAGATAATAGAAGAGGACAAAGAAGATCAAGTGAACCAAGAGGACCACCTCCTGTGGTTATAAGGAAAAATGTTAGTGATAGTGGTAAGAGTCTTAATGAATACATGAATGAGTTTGAGGATCATTTTAAGAAATTAGAAAGCAAGGAGGATGATAAGATATGGAAGGTGAAAGTTTTAAACAAAGCATCAGTTCAGGGAGAGACAGTTGATGATATTATGTCTTCGCATGATGAGTTCTTCTAGGCATCAACCTAGAAGGTCACATGGCCTTAAGGGGAGCATTGGATGTAGATAACAGAATATATCCATCCCTTGTATGTGTGGAGTAAGCTCATGCGAGCTTATGTATGGTGTGTACAGACATTGTGGAGTTTGTGGTTGAGAACACAACACTTGAAGATCCATTATCTGTGTTCATGAGTTTTGTGTCGACTGGACAACATGCAAAGTTGAGCTACGAGTGTTTAATGCACTTACTCAGCTTGTGAAGGATAAAAGATCTTGGAGAACATCATTTCGGTACCATGTGATAATCAACAACTAAGGAGAGAAGAGTTGTAAAGCATTGCAGTCATCTAACAGAGATATTTTGTGATCGCGTGAAGCAAAGTGTTGGATTCAAGCGTGTTTAAGGTATTTAGACCTATTCTCATTAAGAATTCATGGATGCACCAGTTATCTTTGATGTTTGGATAGACCTAGATACAATTTTAAGAG
This sequence comes from Chamaecyparis obtusa, assembly GCA_027943335.1. Classification (NCBI taxonomy): domain Eukaryota; kingdom Viridiplantae; phylum Streptophyta; class Pinopsida; order Cupressales; family Cupressaceae; genus Chamaecyparis; species Chamaecyparis obtusa. Next base: position 666,676 of record BSBK01005146.1, on the reverse strand, counting down.
ACATCCATTTAATTCTTGTGAGGATGATCTGGAAGGATCATTTTCACAAACCCCCGTTGATGTATTGCATGTAGAAGATATTAGGGCTTATTGTAATCACCAAAAAGTGGACAGGATCATTCAAGTGATTAATCACAGAAAATCAAGGCAAAACCAAGGAAATTGAATCCAAATAATTATTTGGCCAATAAAAATTAAAATCAAGTCTTAATTCAATATAATTCAAAATCTAAAGCCAAAAGATCAATTAAGAGCATTTAAATCAAGTGAAATCAAATCAATGTGCAATTAATTCAATTAATTGTATAGTTGGAATTAAATAAACTCAACCCATTCAAGGGGTGCACTTGGCTAAATAAATGAATTAAAATCAATTTATTAAATCCTAATTTCTCTCAACACCACATGGGAGGAAAAATCCTCAACCAATAGGATTTAAGAAAAGAACTCACATGGATCAAGCCAAATTGAATCTCAATCACTCAAATTGAAAGAGCATCTTGTCCACTCATCTTGTCTTCTTGTCCCAAGCTTTGAGGACGCAATATTTAAATTGTCTTCAAAGGGTGGAACCAAAGACTCAACTAAAGACTAATCATGATCAACTCTACCACACCCCCTACCCTTGCAAAATCCTATAAAAGGGAGGCCTAATTCACTCATAAAACAATCCACAAATCTGAGAATTGCATCTAACCTCTTGAGATTATAGCTAGAAAGGAAATTTAGAAGTTAATTGAGCATTTCTATTTGGAATTTAATTAATTATCTTATCTTATCACTCATTTCTCATTCTAGGATTGTCATTAATGGAGGCTTGCTAAGAGCTTCACCAATAAAACTCTTAGTTAGAGAGCCATAAAATGTTTAATTGTTCTTTATTTGCTAAATAGAGTTGTTATTTAGTTTCTATTTGATTTATTGTTCAATACTAATTCTATGAAGGTACAATTTCTAGTACGCAAAATGGTGCCCACCGTGGGGTAGTAGGCTTCACTTTCTAAAAATCTTGTGATCTTCTTATTTGTTCAAATTTTTGCATGTTTAACTCTTGATTTTGTAGTGAAACGGTGCTTTTGAGACTTCAAACGACACTTTTGAGTAGTTAAACAGTGCTTCTAAGTACTATTTCAGTGCTTCCAAAAAAAATTTGTGTGCCTTTGTACAGAGAAATAGCGCTTTTAAATCCTTCTGACTTCTATCTTAAATTCTATCAGCACTTATTCCCTGAGTACCGAGTGTATTTGTATATTTCTCTAGCGCTTTTACTTACTTTTAAATGCATTTGCTTAATTGTTTAGCGCTTTTACTCTCTATTTTTGAGCTTTTAAAAGTTTAAGTAGCACTTTTAATTTGATTGACAGCACTTTTAAACAGTTAAATAGCGCTTTTAATCATTTCTGCAGTGCTTTTGAATGAACTGCAAATTTTCATAATCTGGATGTCAGAAAATGATTTTTATGTCTCTGCAAGATGACTGATCATAGAAAACTAAAAAATCGAGAGAGCATATTCAAACAAGAAGGAAAAGCTTTGACAAGGAAGATAAAAAAGGAGAACATTGCTCATATTAAGCTAGTTTTTGAGGATTCACAACAAGAAGGAAAGGTGGTGTATGTTCTTCGAGGTGTGCTTGCACAAGTGCTAAGAAGACCTTGCTTGTCTTCTTCAAGGATCCTAATCTCCTCTAGGACCTTAATAGGTTTATATGATTAACTAAAACCTTTACAAACTCTTCTCTAAGAGTCAAATCCTTTGTGCTTAACCTTGAAGGACAATCACCTTGTTGTTACTCCAATGCTTTCTCCTACACTTAGAAGGCTCTAAGTGTCATATTCACACAAATCATAAAATTCATTACAGGGGTGCCAAACATATTGAAAACATTGCATATGCCTCCATTTTGATCCATCTTGAAGGATCTCCAATCCCTTTTCTATCGGGTTCAAGATCTAGTCTTGAAGAGGCCTAATTAGGCCTAATTCCTTGTAGCCCTTGACAGGGTCCTTTTTCAACTTCCTGCAAAAAATTCCAAAACAACTTGTAAAAATAATCCCACATTCAAGTACCCTTTTGGATTTTATGAAGGATTCAGAAGGTTTTGAGCTCCTAGGTCATTCGTACACATGATTCCTATTATCTAGGTCAAATAGGGCTAATAGGCCTAGTTTTTAGGACCTTGCTGATTTCTTTGTCAAATCTCAATCAAATGGATTGGTAAGTTCTCAATCCTACTAACATGTTAATATATCATCATATCCCATCTAAAACTATGATTTTTTCAAACTATACTTCAATCCCCTGCATATAATCTTCAAATCTTCACTGTCAAACCTCTAACCGGGTACACTAAGCTTGCCTAGGGCTTGACATTAGAAATAGATGCTTGAATCTTCCAATCTCCTAACACTAAATATGTACAAACCAATGGCTCCCCTAAAACATTCATCTACCCTTAGGAAGATCCCGTGGCTAGATTTCATGGGGGAGCCATAGAAAGACAAACTGGTCAGGACAGGACCAAGAAACCCTCTAGACCTTAATCTATTTATGCAAAGCACCAAACCAACTCTAATCTACTTGCTTAAAGAATGAAAAATTATTTAAAATATCCTATAAACACAAATATAGCACTAGATAAAGGTATTCAATCCATCTATTAGCATCGTTACACAATAAAGCTCAGTATCCTCACAAAACTAGAATTGCAGAGTTGCTTCACAATTCAAAAACTTGATTACAATACTCTCTACCTCTAGATTCAAGCCTCAGAGAGTCTTAGATGTCATTCTCCATGTTTCTAGGCCATTTTAGTTCATCCCCACTCCTATCTTTTAGGGAATCCAATGCTGCCAAGTTGCATGCAACATTTGCAATAAATTGCCAATGTTGTCATGACAACTTTTGGCATCTTTTACATTCATTAGGCCAACTAGAATATAGGACCTCTAAGCCATGTAGTTCAAAGAAATAAAATCATAAATGACCTTAAAGAATATTTTATACATCTCTCATGTTTTTAGGACACATTAATAACTCAAGTCCCAACTTTAAAGTTCTAAGCCTAAGCTAACCAAAACAACAAACAAAGACTAATTGGTGACCTTAGTTCTAACACTAACTCACATAGTCCACATTCTTGCAAGACCTTCTAAGGTCCAAATTAAACACACAACTCAATTCACAACTCTGACTTGGCTAATGTCAAATACAAGCCAAAATGACATAGAATTAGGAGGCTAGCCTAGATGCTACTGCACCATCCTCCCCAAGTAAAAGCTTTCAATCTACCCTTGGATTGAGTAAGTTGAGGTCAATGCCCAACTTCTTGAACTCTGATTCTTTGATCCATACTACATCAACATCATATTGACCATGCCACTTGATCAAATGTTCCTTGTAGTCCTTCTTCCTAGTCTTTTTGTAGATTCTTGAATCCAGTATACTATCAGCCTTCTTGACTGTGGTAGGAGGTAATCGGAGTTCATCCACATGTTGTATAACTTCAATCAAGCTTTGGTCTAGATCAGGTGTGGGTCCTTTGTAAGGAACCAAGTCTGCAACATTGAAAATAGGGGATAGTCCACTATCCTCTGGCAGCTCCACTTTATAGGCATTGTCTGCATACTTTGCTAAGATAGGATAGGGGCCTATCCTTCTCATTTGCAACTTGTGAGGGACTCCCTTTTGTAATCTGGACTTTTTTAGATGCACCATCACCAAGTCTCCAACATTGAACTAGATTTCTCATCTACCCTCATTAACGTTAGTCTTATGCTTCATAGTGTTCTCAGTCAATGTCTTCTTGATTGTGCCATGAATCTCCTACATTGCATAAGCAAAATCATCAGCATATCCACTCCCTTTAACTCCATTCTTTAAGTCTCTTAGCTCATAGACTCCTCTAGGATGTAGGCCATATACAATTTCAAAGGGACTCTTCCCTGTGGACCTATTTATAGTGTCATTATAAGCATACTCAGCCTATCCAATCAATTTATCCCATTGTTGACCATATTCTTTGGTCAAGCACCTTAATAGATTTCCAAGGCTCCTATTTACCACCTCATTTTGACCATCTATTTGAGGATGGTATGTAGATCCAAAGGATGAATTTGTGCCCAATCTTTTCCAAAGAGTCTTACAAAAGTGACTCATAAACTTGGTGTCTCTATCTGGCACTATGCTCAAAGGTAATTTGTGTATTCTTACTATCTCTTTGAAGAAGAGAGAGGCTATTTGGCTAGCATCATTTGTTGTCCTACATGGCACAAAGTGAGCCATCTTTCTAAATCTATCCACAACTACATAAATACTATCCATGCCTTATATTTTCTTAGGTAACCCAACTACAGAATCCATGCTCAAGCATTCCCATGGCCTAGTGGGAATAGGTAATGGTTGATATAGGCCTACATTTGAATAAGTACCTTTGGGTTTTTGACACACAATGAAACTTTCAACATACTTCCTAACATCAAGGTTCATTCTTGGCCAATAATAGAACCTTTGAACCAATTCTTGTGTCTTAGTGATCCCAAAGTGACCACTCAATGCACCATTGTTCTTTTCCTGAATCAAATTCTCTCTAATAGACCCTCTAGGGACACATAACTGATTTCCCTTAAATAAGAGATCACTTTGCAAATTATATTAAGCATATTTTTTATGGAAATGATTCTTATATTCAGCACATACCTTGTAAATGTCTACAAAGTCTTCATCATCATCATATAGATCTTTGAAGTGATCTACTCCCATGCTCTTCAATTGGATCTCTTGGATAGTGAGAGCTCTCCTACTCAAGGCATCTGCCACCTTGTTTAGCACTCCCTTCTTATGCTTGATATTAAATGTGTATGCTTGCAGGTATTCAACCCATTTCATGTTCTGATGACTAATTTTCTCTTGAGAGTTCAAGAAACTTAGAGCTTGGTTTTCTAAATAGACTATGAACTCTTTTGGAAGCAAATAGTGCCTTCATTTCCTTAAGGCCTGAACTAATGCATACATCTCAAGGTCATAAGAAAAATACTTCTTCTTAGCTCCACTCAACTTCTCTGAATGAAAAGCCACTAGTCTACCCTCTTGGCTTAAAATAGCTCCAATAGCTACATTGCTTGCATCACACTCTATAGTGAATAGCTTCTCAAATATTGGCAAAACTAAAATAGGTTGTGTAGCAATCTTTTCCTTCAACAACTCAAAAATCTTGTTAGCTTTCTCATTCCATACAAACTTAGTCTTCATGCCTCCTTTAATAGTGTCCAACATAGGAGCACAAATAGCACTGAATTACCTTATAAACTTTCTATAATATTGAGCAAGGCCATGAAAACTTCTTACCTCTATTTTTGTCCTTGGAGTGGGCCAATTGAGGATGGCTTCCACTTTGCTAATGTCCATTTTCAGATTTCCATGAGATATAACAAACTCAAGGTACACCAATTTTGTCTTGATGAACTCACACTTCTCTAAGTTGATCATTAACTTCTCATCATGCAACTTCTTGATAACAGTCTCTAGGTGTTGGAGATGTTCACCCTTTGTCTTGATATAAATTAGTATACCAACAAGATATACCACTACAAATTTTCCAATGTAGTCTTTGAGGACTTCATTCATGATCCTCATGAATGTGGAGGGGGCATTAGACAATCCAAATGGCATGACAAGCCATTCATACAAACCTTCATTGGTTTTGAAGGTTGTCTTCCACTCATCTCCCTCATGTATCCTAATTTGGTGATAACCACTCTTTAAGCATATCTTGGTAAAGTACTTGGCTTCACCTAGACAATCCATTAGGTCTTCAATCCTAGGAATTAGAAACCTATATCTAATGGTTATCCTATATATTTCCCTTGAATCAGTACAAATCCTCCAAGTTCCTCCCTTTTTAGGTGCTAGGACAGTGGGTACAGCACATGGGCTAATGCTCTTTCTAATAAGACCCTTGTTTAGGAGTTCTTGTATTTGTCTAGCAATTTCCTCATTTTGTTGAGGGGTCATCTTGTAGGCTGCCTTATTAGGTAGGGTAGCTCCTGGTATGAAGTCTATCCTATGACTTATGGCTCTTTTGAGGGGTAATTTTGATGGTTTTCCATCACTTACTATGCCTTCATAAGTCTACAGCATTCTTGTATCCCCTTAGGTAACTCTGGCTTCTTCCCTACCTTACCTTCATCTACCTATCTTGGCCTTAACACCAATGAAAATCCAACTCCTTCTCCTTCTTCCAAGGCTTATAAGAAATCTTTTTCACCAACCATGAGTACATTATGACCTGTTGTCTTCACCTCTGCATCCTCTAACAGTGACTAAATTTTGAAAGTCACATTATCCTTCTTTAAAGTGTATGAGTTCTTCACTCCATCATGCATAGCTTGGTGGTCAAATTTCCATGGTCTATCTAGGAGAAAGTGACATGCATCCATAGGTAACACATCACACAATACCTTGTCCTTATACCTTCCAATTGAGAACTCCACCCAAGCCTGCTCATTCAGTAAGACATGTTGGCCTTTATGCAGCCATGTGACCTTGTAAGGATTAGTATGGGGTATCCTTGTCATGTTTAAGTTGTTGACTACTTCCTCTGACACAATTTTTTCAGTAGACCCTAAGTCAATGATGACTCTACACACTTTTCCCATCATCTTACACTTTATCCTAAATAGGGACCTTATTTGGCTTGGCTCTTCTTTAACTAGCTCCTTGATCAATGTTCTCCTCATCATGAGGTTCTCATCTTCCTCTGATGTCAATGGTACCTCAGGGTGATTCATTGCTACATTTGTCTCTTCATGAACCAAATTAGTTCTCTTATCACCTCCTTGAGAATTACTACCCTTCTCTGGACACCTATAGGTAGGGTGTCCCATTTGGTTACAATGATAGAATTTTATATTGGAAAAATAATTGCCTCTTCCTTGTCCACCACTTCTTCCTCTAAAGTTAGAGCTCCTTCCCCTACTACCTCTACTAGAGCTTCCCTCTTTTTTCTTAGTGTATTTGACTTCTCCTTGAGTACTTGGCTTTGAACTCCTTCCACCATATCCACTTCTTTTCCCTCTATTATCTCTTCCTCTACCTCTTCCCTTGGAGGTTTGTTATTGCTTTCTTTTGCCTTTCTCCTCAATCTTCAAGGCCATATGATAGCATTGGTGGATAGTTTTGAAGTTAACAAGACTCATGTCTTCTTGTATAGATCACTTGAGACCATTCAAATACCTAGCTAATTTATTACTTTCATCCTCTACCACTTTTGATCTTAAACACAACTTTTGGAACTCTTCGGTGTATGCTTGGACATCCAAATATTTTTATCTAAGATTATGTCTCCTTCTATGTAATTGGACCTCATATTCATTAGGTAAGTAGGTCTACTTCACTTTAGTCACCATGCCCTTCCATGTAGCTATAGGACTCTTTCCCTCTTTCTCTCTTTCACTTTGAACAAACTTCCACCAGGTGAGTGTTGAACCTCTCAACCTAGATTTGGCCACCATCACTTTTTGGGCCTCTGATATACCATCACATTCAAAGTGATTCTCTATACTATCAATATAGTCCATGACTAAATCTGGATCCATTTGTCCACTAAAAAGTGGTACACCCTCCAAAGCTTTACCACTTAAGGCCTTTAGTGCCTTCAAGAAGGGTTCTTCAAGAATAATAGGGTCAGGGGTTAGAGCTTCCTCCTCCAATTCCAATTCCTTTTCCCTTGCTTCTTTCTCTTCCTTCTGATCTATTTTATCCTTCACCTTACCCGCCTTGTCTTGGACTTCACCCAAGAGTTGTTCCATTTGAGCCAATCTTTCTCTTAGCAATCTATTGTCCTCTTCTTGGTCTTCCACCTTCTTGGATAACTCAGTGTTAGTCACCATTGCTTTATCTTCTAATGACTCAAAATATGTATTCTCTCCTACTGATTCAATAGGTTGCAACATTAACCACAGGCCTGATCAAAACAAGCTCTGATACCAATATGGTGTATGTTCTTAGAGGTGTGCTTGCATAAGTGCTAAGAAGACCTTTCTTGTCTTCTTCAAGGATCCTAATCTCCTCTAGGACCTTAATAGATTTATATGATTAAATAAAACATTTACGAACTCTTCTCTAAGAGTCAAATCCTTTGTGCTTAACCTTGAAGGACAATCACCTTGTTGTTACTCCAATGCTTTCTCCTACACTTAGAAGGCTCTAAGTTCCATCTTCACACAAACCATAAAATTAATTACAAGGGTGCCAAAAATATTAAAAAAATTCCATATGCCTCCATTTGGATCCATATTGAAGGATCTCCAAGCCCTTTTCTACCGGGTTCAAGATCTAGTCTTGAAGAGGCCTAGTAGCCCTTGACAGGGTCCTTTTTCAACTTCCTGCAAAAACTTCCAAAATAACTTGTGAAAATAATCCCACATTCGAGTACCCTTTTGGATTTTATGAAGGATTTAGAAGGTTTTGGGCTCCTAGGTCATCCGTACATAGGCTTCCTATTATCTAGGTCAAATAGGGCTAAGAGGCCTAGTTTTTAGGACCTAACTGATTTCCTTACTGATTTCTTGCTCAAATCTCAATCAAATGGATTGGTAAGTTCTCAATCCTCCTAACATGTTAATATATCATCATATCCCATCTAGAAATATGATTTTTCCATACTATACTTCAATCCCCTGCATATAATCTTCAAATCTTCAATGTCAAACCTCTAACCGGGTACACTAAGCTTGCCTAGGGCTTGACATTAGAAATAGTTGCTTGAATATTCCAACCTCCTAATAGTAAATATGTACAAACCAATAGCTCCCCTAAAACAATCATCTACCCTCAGGAATATCCCATGGCTAGATTTCATGGGGGAGCCATAGAAAGACAAACTGGTGAGGACAGGACCAGGAAACCCTCTAGACCTTAATCTATTTATGCAAAGCACCAAACCAACTCTAATCTACTTTCTTAAAGAATGAAAAAGTCTTGAAACTATCCTATAAACACAAATATAACACTATATAAATGCATTCAATCCATCTATTATCATTTTTACACAATAAAGCTCAGTATCCTCACAAAACCAGAATTGTAGAGCTACTTCACTATTCAAAAACTTGATTGCAATACTCTCTACCTTGAGATTTGAGCCTTAGAGAGTCTTATATTTCATTCTCCATGTTTCTAGGCCATGTTAGTTCATCCCCACTCCTATCTTTTAGGGAATCCAATGTTGTTGAGTTGCATGCAACATTTGCAATAAATTGCCAATGTTTCCATGACAACTTTTGGCATCTTTTACATTCATTAGGAAAACTAGAATATAGGACCTCTAAGCCATGTAGTTCAAAGAACTAACATCATAAATGACCTTAAATCATATTTTCTACATATCTCGTGTATTTAGGACACATTAATAGCTCAAGTCCCAACTTTAGACTTCTAAGCCTAAGCTAACCAAAACAACAAACAAAGACTAATTGGTGACCTTAGTTCTAACACTAACTCACCTAGTCCACATTCTTGCAAGACCTTCTAAGGTCCAAATTAAACACATAACTCAATTCACAACTCTGACTTGGCTAATGTCAAATACAAGCCAAAATGGCATAGAATTAGGAGGCTAGCCTAGGTGCTCTTGCACCAAAAGGTACATGAACATTATCTCAAAGTTGTAGAAGCATATAAGGAAAATTTTGTTTCATTAAATTGGATATTTTCACCTTAAATAAATTTTTTCTCAAGTTGGAAATTAACACTTAAAGTTCAATTTTAGCTTGCTTTCTTCAACTTTATCTTTGTTTCCTTCACTTTTGTTGGTTTTGTTGACTAACTTGTTGGAGGAAAAGCACATTGGAAAGGAACGATCACCAAGGTAAGAATTAAAACATGAAAATCACTCAAAAATTCCCCTAGCCTTTGCTAGCTACAAGAAAAAGGTAAGCCTTAAAACTTTGTCATTTTTGTACTTAAATTGTGGCTTTGGTGTTTTCAACATCTAGTAATTAAAAATAGCCTATCTTTGTTTGAAGAAGTTTAACATTAGGCCTATGCTCTTCACTTTTATTAGTGAATCAAAATGCCAAAAGTTTTAAACTCTTTGATTAAGAAGAAAGGTTAAGGAAATCAAGCACATAATCAAATAAACCCCTTGTTTGTAGAAGAGAGTAGCAATACTCGAATCCCTTTAGTTAGTGGGTTGGAAATTGAACCTTGTTAATTGTGTTTAGGGATTAAGAAGTGGATAGGGATATGCTCTTCACCTTTTCGGTGAATCAAACTCCCATAACCTATTTCTTCATTCCATTTTCTTTCTTTTACATGAACATGCTAGATCATTAGTTGCGCTCGCCTCCCAAGATTTTCCTTAAAAGGGCCAATGAGAGGGACATCCCAAAGTGGGATACACTCAGCTTTTCCATGATCATCCAACCCACTATAAAATGAAATACATACATCCTTAATGGGGTGTGTGACAAAAGGGTGTTAAATTTTTGAACTTCCTTGAGTAGTCCTCACGGATTGTGCAAAACTTCGATATACCGGTGGTGGGAAGCCTCTTAATATACTTGGAGGATGAAAGTTTAATATCTATTTTGAATATAATATTGACTAAAACCTTGTTAAATTAAAAAATACTACCTTATAGATCCATGTTTACGAAACAATCTTGAGCTAGGTAGATTGCTTGAAGTGTCTTTTTGTGCAAAACCTATGATAACGTACTTTCAAAATCAAACACTTATTGTGTAATGGCTAAAAAGAAACAACTATATGCATGATTATTGTGTTTGGAAATACATAAAACAAGTGAAAGAGATATCCATTAAAAGCTCATCTTACATTTTTAATCTCTTTAATATAAATCAACAATTATCAAATCAAAAGATCAATTCAAATCAAACCTTGTGTTGGTGTCCAAAATGACACTTATGCTCTAATAGGCTACCAATGTACCTGGAGACTGATATTAGGAATGGTTAGTTCCAAGTGTGGGAGCTTTACAAGGCAACTAGACAAACTATAGGGACTTAATATGCCCTCTTCTACTTCTGGCTCTGCAAAACCAAGGCGGGTGCACCTAACCTAGTATAAAATATACTTCATACACCAAGAACTAGGTTTGAATAATAGATAATATGATAGTAAGAAAGTACTAAGTGTTAACCACACAATCATTAACTCTCCATTACTATCGGTAGAACCACATACAACCAAATACTCAAAACTTAAAAGGATGGTTCTTAACTTATGCTTTTGGGATCATAACAACAACAATTAGTATTTGTTGATAAAGAGATAATCATTTAGGCCAGTGCCTCATCCATTGGGCAAGATCTCCTAGAACATGAATGCTACACACACTAGACAATAGTTGAGATTCCAAGACATAAACACACCTACAATCCCCTTTACTACTTATGAGATATCCTTAAATAGACAATAAGATAGATCTATGTCCCATCTAAAGCATCATTTCATCTAATCCTAGATTAGAACTCAAGAATGGATACATATACATAAAACAATATGCAGAGGACTAGAAAGTTTAGAATCTATCTAAGTTTACACAAAGGAGAGATAAGGGTCATGTACTTGTATTAAGTATGAAGAATCCTTAATTGTAAACAATCAATCCAGAGGAGTCAAGCTTGCAAAATTACAGCTTAGACCTACAACTTTTTCTCTATCATCAACAGAATACCGAATGCCAAAGTGTTACAATCTTGGATCTAGGACTAGGAACATTTCAGAACTTCGAAGCTAGAACCCTTTGAAAATCAACAAAAACATCATATATACCCATGGTTACCTTGAAATCCCACACAAGTTAGGATGCAACAAGCTAAGGGTAACCATGGTTAGGGTTTTCCATCAATTAGGCATTTCAAGCTCATCAAAATCTGATACAATTCAGAGGGAAAAAACTAAGTCCTAAATGCACTTAATCAACATCTGATCTTCAATCATGAGAAACTCTAAAAAGGTGCCGAAGATCAATCAAAAATGTACAAAATTCAAACTAGAAGTGACCCTGCAACTACTTTTGGTACATTTCATTAACTCCCCTACGATAAGACATTCCTCTTTTGCAATCATCTCACACCCTGGAGCACACTAGAGTGGTGGAGAAAATCAGTTTGACCAACTCTAGCCCTTTCTGTCATCAATTTCAATCCTGTCTAATCGCAGGAAACATTCAAAAATTCAAATCTACAGGTAACGGCTATATTCATGGTGCCAGAAGTGAATCGGCGGTCGTCATTCAAAATTAGATTAACATTAAGTTGTGACTATCGATCTTATAACCCTCACAGGCTTTAAGATCTTCACTTCACCTTAGACAGCATCGACGGTTGTCGCTAGACCACCAAGTTAACTTCCTCACACCTTATCCTAATGGTGATATGATGGCCACAAGATTTGTCAGCCTTTTAATCACTTTAGAAACCCAGCAGCCCCACTTAATCATTCAACGAACTAGTGACAAAAGGCTTTCACCAATTCGCAAAACATTTCATGCCATCGGCTAAAAATTTAGTGACCTCGCGACCACCCTTCACTGAATCGCCAAATGAACTAGGGCATCGCCAAAACATTACGTGAACCAGTGAACAAGAAGAAAAATTTTCAGGCCACCACTTTTATCCACACCGCCAAAAGCATCGAGAAGTCACACTGGGCCCACCAAGGAAAATCGACAGCCGAACGCATGATCGCATGGATCAGCAAGATTCCAAACAATCACACGATCACCGTTGATCTAGAATCTTCTTAATAGTACCTGGGCCTGTTCGCCATTATGCCACCTTAGACCAACTGGAAGATGCCACACCACCACCTGCCACCAGGCTCAGGAATAGGTGTCAACTAGTTTCATGATCACATGTTAGAAAAGTCTGACATGCGGCCATGTGACAACTAATGAAAACACACACCTTCACCTCCCTTCTAACATCAGGACCACTGCCAAACAAATGCTTGTAGCAAAGAAGATCAATGGCTGGTGCATGATCACATAGCCCTGATGAATCCTTCATGCTTTAACGAAAATCATTGATGCCTTAACATGTCAGGATCCTCTAACTCATATAAAAACTAGGTCCCACCATTGATCGCACTTGCGCACTTAGGACCAATGAACATGGATTGCCGGCAAAAGGGAAGAAATGCGAGGTTGAAAACACATAGGGTTTTCGACACAGTGAATGACTGAAAACACATAGGGTTTTCAATGCTAGAAGACAAGTGCACAAAAGTGGGAAGGCATAAGGTCAAAAACAATGAAGGCTTTCACACAGACCGAAAAGATCATGGATTTTCAAAAATACTGTGGGTTTTCGACACTATGGCAAATTCTGAAAACATTTCCTGCAGACCCCAAAACTTGAATAATTCCCTGGGTTTTGCAAATTAGGAGATGCGACCTGGACTGAAGCAAGGTGACAACATGGAAGAACATAGGGTAGGTGCACACACCATGAAACACTAAGGATTCTCATTGCAAGTCAAGACTGTGATTGCAGGCATGACAGGACAGCATAACAAAGATTGTAGAGAATAGGCCATTTTAATAAGATTTTTGCAATGACTGGAAAATAGACTAATAGTGGCTCTAGTTGGGGACATGCATCTCTAGCATATACAATGAGAAAATAGAATCTATTGGAAAAGCAGACCACAAAATTTCAGACCAAAAACAACCCTAAGAGACCTAGGGAAGAATACTAACTACTACTCATGGAAAAAGATACTTCAAGAGAAGTAAAACTTTAGGAATTGTCCATGAACGGGCAATTCCAAAGTGCCACCAGTTAGATCTTTCAGAATATATGAATCAACTCCTCATTTACTTTCAATGAGATAAGGACCTAACCAGATAGGGTCGAATTTACCATGCCTTCCCTTATCCTCTAATCTGGTGTTCCACATTAGAACAAGATCACCAGCCCCAAAACTCCTTTGAGTGGCTCTTTTATCAAATAAGCTCTTACACTGTGTCTGAAGTGTTTCATTTCTTTCATGTGCATCTCTTCTTACGTCCTCTAGCTGGATTAGCTCATCCATCCTTAGTCTCATTTCATCATCTAAGTCTTCATCATATGCCTGGATGAATTTATACATTTGCAATAAATTGTTCTAAGGTAACCTAGCTCCAATCCCATAGACTAGATCAAATGGGGCACAACCTATGGCCTTCTTGATGGTCACTCTGTCAGCCCACAATGCCACCAAAGTTTTGAGTCCCATGACTTTTTATTCCTATCCAATACTCTTTTGAGGATCTTTATCAAACTTTTATTAGTGGATTCAGCCTGGCCATTTCCCTGTGGGTGATATGGGGAAGAGAATGAAATGTGTATCCCATAATTCTTACAAAAATCATCAAACTCTTGAGATCTAAAACACATTGCATTGTCTACCACTATTGTTTTTGGACATCCAAACCTAGTGCGAATGTTCTACATCATGAAATCAATAACAACTTTACTAGTGGCCCTCCTAGTGGGAATAGCTTCAACCCATTTAGTGAAATAGTCTGTTGCCACTAATATGTAGGAATGCCCACCACTAGACTTGTTAGGAATGTCACCTATGAAATCAATACCCCACTACTGGAAAGGGGCCTGAACTGAGATTGGTTTGAGTGGTAATTTTCCACCAAATTTTAGCTTACCTGCAAATCTCTGGCATGCATCACACTTCCTCACAAACTAATGTGTATCTTTAAAAACTGTAGGCCACCAAAATCTAGATCTACGGATCTTGTGGGCTATGGTCTTTGCCATATAGTGTCCTCCACATACACCTTGATGCATTTCCTCTAGCAGAGTCTTAGATCTTTCATGATCAACACATTTTAGCAATACTCCTTCACTGCTTCTCCACCACAACTCACCATGTATAATGGCATACCTTGTTGACTGTAACTTGACAGTCCTCCTCTTACTCTCATTCATGTTAGGGGGAAGGACCAACTTCTGCAAGTAATTGATGACATCTTTATACCAATCACAATAATCCATATCACAAATATATGGCCTCTCTTCCTCCTCTAACATGTTCACATGGTTTGTAGTCAAATTACTCTGAGCCATCAATTTTGCAAGTCCTAGGCCTCTTATCAGTTTTGTAATTTGAATATCTATGTTGAATTCTTGGATCCTGTTGATCCATCTACATCTCTTACCTGAGACCTCCCGTTGCACTAGAATATCCTTAACAGCAGCATTAGGAACATAAGCAACCACCTTAGCTTCTACAAGATAACATCTGAAAGCCTTGATTGCTTTGACTAGGGCATAAGCTTATTTCTCAACTATATCATACTTTAGTTTTTCTGCATGTAAGGATTTGCTAAAAAATGATATAGGTTGCTCATATCCATCTGAATTCTTTTGCAATAAAATTGCTGCAACCATATGATAAGAAGCAAAAGAGAAAATTTGCATGGGTTTACCATAATCAGGGGTCCTTAAAATAGGGGCATCCTTGATGTCCTATTTGATATTCTTGAAAGACTCATTTGCTTTTGCATTCCATTCTACTTTTGCATTTTTCTTCAACATTCCAGAGATGGGAATACAAATTTTTGAAAAGTTAGTAACAAACCTTCTAAGAAAATTTACTTGTCCAAAGAAAGATTGTACACCTTTAAAATTTCTTGGAGGTGAAAGTCTATCTATTGCTATGACCCTTTCAGGATCAATTCTCACTCCATCCTTGGACACAATATGTCCTAAGAGCTTGCCTTCCACCACACCAAAAGAACATTTCTTTGGATTCAAAGAAATTTTGTATTCCAGAGCTCTAATAAAAATCTTTTCAAGATGCTCACAATGTTGATCCTCCTTCTCTGAATATGTCATGAGATCATCCTGATACACTACTAGGAACTCATTTATGAAATCTACAAAGGCCACATCCATAGCTCTTTGAAAGGTAGCTCCTGCATTTGTCAATCCAAAAGGCATCCTAACAAACACATAGGTCCCCCAAGGAGTTGTGAATGCAGTCTTGAATTGTTCTGACTCCTTGACCATGACCTGATTATATCCAAAGAAGCCATCCATCATTGACATCAACTCTAATCTAGTGACTCTTTTCAGCATGTTTTCCATATTAGGGAGACCATAGTTGTCTTTCAAAGAATTGACATTCAAATTTCTAAAATCAACACATAGCCTAATGTCACCATTCTTTTTTCTAACTGGAACTAAGTTTGACACCCAAGAGGAATGTCTAACAGGCCTTATGATTCCTACATCCATCATCTTCTTCAATTCATCTTGCATTTTTGGTGCTAAAGTAGGATTTACAGGCCTTAATTTCTGCCTAAAAGGTTTAGTTCCTTCCTTTAATGGTATCTCATGTTGGAAGAGATCTTCTCTATAAGCTTTCAAATCTTCATAAGACCATGCAAAGACATGTCTAAATTTTTTGAGAAGATTAATCAAATTTCTTCTAGTTCTTTGAGATAAGCATTTACCTATGTAAATGTTCCTTGGTTCTTGGCCTATCCCTAGATTTACTTCCTCCAAATCACTTACCTTGTCAGCAAGTCTAGCTACACAAGCCCTCTCTTTATTATCAAATGCTCTCTCAAGAGTGACCAATCCCCTTGGGATCCTATTTGACTTCAATTGCAGTACTTCCTTCCCAAGGACACTCTCTTTTCCATCTTTGTTGTCTACACAGGTGCTGAAATCCATTTCCTAACCATCAAAGTGAGACTCACACTGCAAGAACCTCAATATATCCTGATCATCATAAAATACTTTCCAATTCTCAACATTATCTAGGATAGAAGGCCTAGACTTACACTCAATTTTGGATATCCCTACAAAGGTAACATCCTTTGGCCTTAAGGCTATGTTTGCTAGTAAATCTGCCATCTTGTTTTGGCTTCTATCCACCCAATCAATACCAAAGGCACTAAAACATTCAATTTCATCCCATACAGCATTCCTATATTGTTTTAGCCTTTGGTTCTTAGATGCATACTTTGATCTAATCTAAGAAACTATTAACTCAAAATCACCAATCACCCTAAGATGTTTGATCCCATGTTTTGATGCTTGTCTCAAACCAATCAATAGGGCCTCATATTCAACAACATTGTTTGTGCAAGAAAATAGGAGAGTGAAAGAAAACTTAAAAGTCTTACCACTTGGGGATATTAATAACACTCCTGCTCCAGCACCTTCCCTAGAATTTTCTCCATCAAAATATAATGTCCATAAGACATTACCCTCTTCCATGTTACTCTCATCATCGGCCAAAAGGATAGGCCTGACCTTCTCCTGCATCTCATTCCTCTGGACTTGGAATGAGCCAATGTCAGTGTCAACAAAACAATTCATGCTATCCTTTTCATTTTCCTCAATCATATGTGGGGTCCTAGCTTCCCTTGACACCTTCACACTCTCTCCTTCAATGTCAAAAGTGGCAAAGGACAAGTCACATTGAATACTTCCTCCCATGGAGGCACTCCACTTTCTAGATAACAACATTCCATATTGAGGAGGAATGTCAACTACAAGAACACTCATAGTCAATTGTTTGTTGGGAAATGTAGCTAATTTATAAGGCAAAGCCTTGATGGTACCAATAACTGGCACTTCTCTTGAGTCCATAGCTTGGCATCTCCCATGAGGTGTATCAACCTTTATTCCTAATGATTTCATGATCTCTGCAGGCATGACAGTGTTTGATGCTCCAGAATTGATCATGCAATTCTTCAACATTTTACCATTAATAACAAGAGACAAGAAAAAAGGATCAATTGTCCCTACTGCATTGTTTACAATATTTGTATCCAAGAAGATTTGAGGCATCTTAGAAACAATTTCTTCACTCTTACTGTCGAGTGTGTTTTCCAAGGAAGCCACATGTTTTTCATTTCTACTCACCTCTTGGATTCCTGTAGAAGAAACACCATTTACCCAATTCAAGGCCTTGACCTTGTGTTCTTTTATTCTCATCATTTCCAATAGTGGAACCTTGACAGTGATCTATGAAAGCAATTTGGACATATCAATTGGAACATACTTTTTGTTGTTCATGTCTTCTTCAAAGACAGTGACAACTTTATCCTTTGTGAAACCAGATTTGTATTTGAGAGGAGACTCCTCTCCCTTCTGAGGAATGGGAACAACTACCTCTATTGTCTTTACTTTATTCTTAGGTGCTGCAACAGGTACAACTTTCCTTTTTACCTTCACTTGGTTAGTATCATTGGCACCCCTACCCTTTTCTCCATGCTATTGTGTACCATTTTCTATCTCCTTAATAAACATACTACCTGGCTTACCAGTTGCATTTCCAATTGTCCTATTCCTCAAGTTATAATTGCTTCTAGCTTGAGTGACCATGTCTGTAGTGATTTGAGCAATTTCTTCATCTGAGGGTCTTCTTAAAGAAAATTGCTCCTCACCCCTCACTGTACTACATCCAACATCATCAAACTCTTCATCTTCTTCATCAAAATCATTCTCATCCTCTACATGTGCAGAAGTCATTCCACAACCACTCTTGTCATATTGCTCCTCTTGTTCTTGATTCTCTTGTAAGTTTCAAGCAATGACACAATGCTCAGGGTCATGAGGAGACTGACAAGTAGCACACCATGGGATATCTTCAGTCATATTTACTGAATTTATATGCAAGGGATCAGGGATCCTTCCATCAGGCCTTTCTTGCTTGGTTGGGAAAATGGGCTTGCCATCTTTCCACTGAGTGTTGTAAGGGTAATTTTGCATTCTTGGTTGTCTGCTAAAATTGTTTGGAGCTGACCTCTCCATAGTCAAAGTTTTATTGCTCCCC
Source organism: Chamaecyparis obtusa (assembly GCA_027943335.1). Taxonomy (NCBI): domain Eukaryota; kingdom Viridiplantae; phylum Streptophyta; class Pinopsida; order Cupressales; family Cupressaceae; genus Chamaecyparis; species Chamaecyparis obtusa. Next base: position 647,857 of record BSBK01005146.1, on the reverse strand, counting down.
TTTTCACCAGGCTTTAAACCTTCCAAAGCCTTTAAAATTTGTTTTAGATTGTCATCATCTTTGGGTTTAGAGTCAGCAGACCTTCCCATTTCTTTCTTACTCTACATTTGAGGCCTGCAATCATCTCTTCTTCCTATCTTTCTTGATATTATTCTATTGCTCTCTATGTTGAGGGCCAATTTTTAAGCTTCCCCAAGACTTCTAGGGTTCTTGTCCCTCAAGAGGTATCCCATTTTTGCATCAAAGGCATTCAAGTATGTCACAAGACATACCCTGTCATCTAGTCTGATAACCTGCAAGAGCCTATGCATAGCCTTTTGGAATCTTATATTAAATTCAAGGACCTCTTCATTCTAATTCTTCTTTATGTTATTGAATTCATTCAAGATAAAACCCTCATTAGTCTTATCACCATAGTGTTCCTTGAAACAATTCTTGAATTCATTCCATGACCCTATACTAGCATGGGGTAACCCTCTAAACCAATCCCTAGTATCCTCAATTAGGGATTGTACAAATAGCTTCATTATAACATCATCAGGCTCTACATTATAATCATCTATTACATCTATGAAATTTTTTAGATGTTCTTCACATGTGATGACATTATTTCCAATAAATTTAGGAAGCTTCTTTCTAATTTCATCAGGGATTGCATTAGGATAACTAGGAATACCAAAGAAGACAAGTTGTTTGTACCTTTCATGAATAGGAGCTCCAAGTAGTGGATCCATTCCTTGAGATGTAGATGTCCTTGTGTTTGAACCATTAGGAACTCTAGTGGCACCCGGCACACCATTTGCTTGAGCTGCATTGTTACCATGATTTCCACCTTGTCCCAAAAAGGAAGTAGCAATATTTGAAGGTCCTGAAACATGCTTGAGAAAATCTATCTTCTTTCTAATTTCTATAGCAGAAGCCTCCAACTCTGCTTTCTCTAGTTCTTTATCCAATATTTCTTTCTTCCTTCTAGCTATCTCCAAATCTGAATCTAATCTTAGTCCTGGATCTGATTTCCCATCCATAATAACTTGTTCACTAATTTGAATCCCAACAGCCTTTTATTTGCCTTTATCTCTTGGTCTGGTTTCTTCACATATTTTTTGAAGAATAGGCTATTCGTTTACCTCTTTCAGGCTTTGGGAAAAAATTAATTGCCTCCAAATCTAGTAACTGCCTCTTTAGCTGATCAGCCCTTATCATGGCTTGTCTTACTTTATCTTCTTTGTCCTTTTCTCTTTGCTACCTAATGGCAAGATATTCTTGAACTCTTCTTTCTAGTTCATAGACCTCCTCAAAGATCTCTTCTAATTTAGGGAGTGTAGTCTCTGACTCATCATCTCCCACTTGAAACTCTTCCTCATACTGGTTCAATCCCAAGTCAACAGCCTCTTCATATTCTAAATTATTTTCTTCTTGACTAGGCCTGGCTTGGGTTTCTTGTCTGGTATCTTTCTTGTTTCTCCAAGTATGAGAAACACCTCTTCTCTTCTTTCCTCCCCTTGTCTGACTAGGCCTAGAAGTGCCTGGAATGCCTTCTTCCATTATATCGTTAGGATGCTGCTTTCTCTGAGACCTAGTAGCTCTATAACTCATCTTGCAAAATAAATACTGACCAGCACTACTTCAGAGATGTTTGAGTCACCACCCAAGTGTATTGAGAATATCATAATATAGTTTCTTCACTCTAGAAATATTCAAATGAGTTAGAGAGACAAGGGACAAGAACAACCCTATTTCTTCCAATGATGACCTACTGGTTAGGATGAGCATGTATAACACTTCCATAGCAGAGTCACCATCTTGTTGGTGTCCAAAATGATGCTTATGCTCTAATAGGCTGCCAATGTACCTTGAGACTGATATTAGAAATGGTTAGTTCCAAGTGTGGGAGCTCTGCAAGGCAACTGGGCCAACTATAGGGACTTAATATGCCCTTTTCTGCTTCTGGCTTTGCAAAACCAAGGTGGGTGCACCTAACCTAGTATAAAATATACTTCATACACCAAGAACTAGGTTTGAATAATAGATAATATGATAGTAAGAAAGTACTAAGTGTTAACCACACACTCATTAACTCTCCATTACTATGGGTAGAACCACATACAACCAAATACTCAAAACTTAAAAGGATGGTTCTTAACTTATGCTTTTGGGATCATAACAAAAATAATTAGTATTTGTTGATAAAGAGATAATCATTTAGGCCAGTGCCTAATCCATTAGGCAAGATCTCCTAGAACGTGAATGCTACACACACTAGACAATAGCTGAGATTCCAAGCCATAAACACACCTAAAATCTCCTTTACTACTTATGAGATATCCTTAAATAGACAATAAGATAGATCTATGTCCCATCTAAAGCATCATTTCATCTAATCCTGGATTAGAACTCAAGAATGGATACATATACATAAAACAATATGCAAAGGACTAGAAAGTTCAGAATCTATCTAAGTTGACACAAAGGAGAGATAAGGGTCATGTACTTGTATTAAGTATGAAGAATCCTTAAGTGTAAATAATCAATCCAGAGGAGTCAAGCTTGCAAATTACAGCTTAGACCTGCAACTTTTTCTCTATCATCAACAGAATACCGAATGCCAAAGTGTTACAATCTTGGATCTAGGACTAGGAACACTTCAGAACTTCGAAGCTGGAACCCTTTGAAAATTAACAAAAACATCATATATACCCATGGTTACCTTGAAATCCCACACAAGTTAGGATGCAACAAGCTAAGGGTAACCATGGTTAGGGTTTTCCATCAATTAGGAATTTCAAGCTCATCAAAATCTGATACAATTTGGAGGGAAAAAACTAAGTCCTAAATGCACTTAATCGACATCTAATCTTCAATCATGAGAAACTCTGAAAAGGTGCCGAAGATCAATCAAAAATCTGCAAAATTCAAACTGGAAGTGACCTTGCAACTACTTTTGGTACATTTCATTAACTCCCCTATGGCAAGACGTTCCTCTTTTGCAATCATCTCACACCCTGGAGCACACTGGAGCAGTGGAGAAAATCAGTTTTACCAACTCTAGCCCTTTCTGTCATCAATTTCAGTCCTTTCTAGTCACAGGAAATGTTCAAAAATTCAAATCTGCAAGCAACGGCTATATTCATGGTGCCAAAAGTGAATCGGCGATCGTCATTCAAAATCAGATTAACATTAAGTCGTGGTCATTGATCTTATAACCCTCACGGGCTTTAAGATCTTCACTTCACCTTAGATAGCATCAACGGCTATCACTAGACCGTGAAGTTAACTTCCTCACACCTTATCCCAATGGTGATATGATGGCCACAAGATCTGTCAGCCTTTTAATCACTTTAGAAACCCAGTGGCCCCACTTAATCATTCAGTGAACTAGCGACAAAAGGCTTCCACCAATTCACAAAACATTTCATGCCATTGGCTAAAAATTTAGCGACCTCACGACCACCCTTCGCTAAATCACCAAATGAACTAGGGCATCACCAAAACATTACGCGAACCAGCAAACAAGAAGAAAATTTGTCAGGCCGCCACTTTTACCCACACTACCAAAAGCACCGAGAAGTCACACTAGGCCCACCAAGGAAAATTGACAGTCGGTTGCATGATCACATGGATCGGCAAGATTCCACATGATCACATGACCATCGTTGATCTAGAATCTTCTTAATAGTACTTGGGCCCATTCGCCATTATGCCACCTCAGACCAACTAGAAGATGCCACACCACCACCTGCCACCGGGCTCAGGAATAGGTGTTAACCAGTCACATGATCGCATGTCAGAAAAGTTTGACATGTGGCCATGTGACAACCAATGAAAACACACACCTTCGCCTCCCTTCTGACATCAGGACCACCACCAAAGAAACACTTGTAGCAAACAAGATCAATAGTTGGCGCATGATTGCATAGCCCTCATGAATCCTTCTTGCTTTAATGAAAACCATTGATGCTCTAACATGTCAAAATCCTCTAACTCATCCAAAGACTAGGTCCCACAATTGATCACACTTGTGCACTTAGGACCGATGAACATGGATTGTCGACAAAAGGGAAGAAATGCGAGGTCAAAAACACACAGGGTTTTTGACATAGCGAATGACTGAAAACACACAGGGTTTTCAATGCCAGAAGATAAGTGCATAAAAGCGGGAAGGCATAAGGTCAAAAACAACAAAGGCTTTCACACAGACCGAAAACATCATGGATTTTCAAAAATAATGTGGGTTTTCGACACTATGGCAGATTCTGAAAACATTTCCTGCAAACCCTAAAATTTGAATAATTCCCTGGGTTTTGTGAATTAGGAGATGCGACCTAGACTGAAGCAAGGTGACAACATGGAAGAACATAGGGTAGGTGCACACACCATGAAACACTAAGGATTCTCATCGCAAGTCAAGACTATGATTGCAGGCATGGCAGGACAGCATAACAAAGACTGCAGAGAATAGGCCATTTTCATAAGATTTTTGCAATGACTGGAAAATGGACTAACACCTTGTTGGATGTCAGTTTCCACACAATCCCACAAACTTAGGGTATCTTTACAAGGAGATAGCACTTGCTTTGCTAACAAAGTATGTGATTTTGAATGCCAAAGTCTTTTCAAAGGTCATGATCAAGGGGATATTCTCCCAAATTTATTTGAAGAAAGACTTGAAGAAATGGGTAGAAACTTTGTGTTTCATGATTACCACCATGGAGGAAACAACAATAACACCAATAATGCTAATGAAGGTCCTAAGGAAACACTTGAAGAAAGGGATAATAGAGAAACTCAAGATAATGATTTTTTTGAAGTCATGGAGAAACTGATAGATAGGGATAGGGAGAAAATTTTCCTAAACATAGCCCAAGCGGGAGTAAAGCTCCCATATGACTATGATATAGAGAAACTTAAGAAGAATCAAGAAGTAGATAACCCCATGAATACTATGACCAAACAATTACAAACATTTCAAGAACAAATAGATTTAATGAAAAAGGCCGCTGAACCTAAACCCTTTTCTATTGAAGCTTTGTGTCCTTTCCCATTCGACAAAAGCTTGGTCATGGCACCTTTTCCCTTCAATACCATTTTTCCTAAATATGATAAGTATATGGGTAAAAGAGACCCACGAGATCATCTAAGGGAGTTTTGTGCCTTAAGCATTGAGTTCATGCACAACACTATGTACCTAATGAGAGTTTTTCCTAGGAGCTTGGGAGGTCCCACCATGGAATGGTTCTCTAAGCTTCCACAAGGAATAAAGACTTTTGAGGAATTAGCCTCTAAGTTTGTGACCCACTACTCCTATAATATCAAGCATGAAATCAAATTGCTCAAATTGTATGATACCAAATAGAAAGATTGTGAATCCTTCTTAGGATTCCTACAAAGGTGGAGGACCATTTTTGCAAGGTATCCACGAAGTATCCTAGAGAAGGAGAAGATGGAAATATTTACAAACAATTTTACCATGGAGATGAATTATCGATCACAACTTCAATGTCCCCCAACATTTGAAAAACTTATCAAAAATGGGATCAAGATTGAAGACGTATTGGTTAAAAGAGAGATAAAAAAAATTCAAAGATAATAAATCCAATACCAACAACAACAATAACCATTATGTATCTAATTATGTTAATAGTAGAGGGGCCAAAATTCACAATGATAAACCTAAGTTATGGTTAAAGAATAATAACAAAAATCTTGTGAACGATGGAGTTGTGGAGGCCCACAACTTCAAACCGACCCCTTTTAACTTATCGAGTGGAGCTAGTTCTTCAAACATTGTAAATCAAATGAATAGAGCTCCCTTTAATTTCAATAATTCCAACAACAATTCCAACAATCCCAACAACAATTCTAATAATAATCCTTTTAATAATGGTAATGGGAATAAGCCCAAACCCTTTTTCTCCACATATCAAAAGAGAAAATTCACCTTTTTAGGTGAACCCTTGGAGAACGCATTAAGAACCTTGGTTGCTAATAAGATTATCACATTACCTAATTTGAGACCTTATGAACCTAAAATTAAACCTAATTGGTGGAATGATTCTCACCATTGTGAGTATCATCAAAATAAGGGTCACAAAACCAATGAATATATGAAGTTAAAACACTTAGTGCAAGACCTAATAGATGATGGAACTATCAAAATTGAAGGGCCTCAAAACAATGAGGATCATAAGGCCTTCAAGAACCCTTTTTAAACCATGAAAAGGGTGAGTCATCTAATCCCAACCAAAATCAAAAAAGAGGTAATGAGAAAGTGAACTTTTCTCATACCTATGATAACATAATCAATACTCTAAGTGAAGAGGACAATACCATAAATGTTATCATGGTAAAGGAGAAACCAAGAGAAGCATCATCCAATGTTATCACTAGGGGGAAAGCTTCTAAAATCACTTTACCTACAAATGTTCCAAGAATTTTTTTACCCAACCAAAGCACATCATCATTCTCAAAGCAATATAACTTGGTTGATCAATTACAAAGAACTCCTACTCAAGTTTCAATCCTAGAATTGCTCAAATTATCACCTACTCACAAGGATATTCTAGTAGAAACCAATGTGCCTCTAAACCTAGATGCGGACAAGTTTCAAAATTTGGTGGGACATCTCATTTCTCCTTATTGCTTATCATTTTCTGAACAAGATGACATGTCACTAAACCACCCACAGAATTTCCCTTTGCATATAAAAGTCCTTATTCACAAACTTAGAGTGAAAAGAGTGCTTATCGATGGAGGAGTCGGCTTAAATATTTGTACCCTAAACTTGGTAAAAGCCCTAGGATTTTTCGAGGAGACTATTGACCCAAAGAAGAAAATAACCATCAAATCCTATGATGATGAAGAAAGAGCATCTAAAGGAGTCATAGTACTTCCCATCAGAGTTGATCCCATGCAAAAAGAGACCATATGCCAAGTTTTAGACCTAAAGTTGACCTACAATATCTTATTAGGGAGGTCATGGATTCACGAAATATAGGTCGTGCCTTCTACTTACCACCAATGTTTAAAATTCCCTTATCTAGGTCAAGAGATTATGGTAAGTGGGGACTCAAACCCATTCCAATATTGTAACAACATGAAGCCTATCAATGACTCTTTAGTCTCGCATAATACAAAAGGGTCTATATCTAAACAAATAGGGCAAGGGAAAAGTTCTGAGGGCATTCCATTATTAAAAGGAAAGGAAAAGATGGAAAGCAAAATTGTTATTGAAGACATCCAAAGGCCCACTAACCTAGCTACATCGACAAAGGGCAAGGAAAAGGTTAGTGAGGAGAATACACATGAGAAGTAGAAAGAAGACAAAGATAAAGCCATCCAAATATACACCAAAGATGAACATTACCAAAAGATGGACCAAATGATGAGAAATTTTGATAAACAATGTAAAATCAAGCAAAAAGGAGTAGGGGAATATTCTTTATCCATGATGGATTTTCCATTATCCCCCAAGTCATATGGAAAGCCATCCAATCTACCCCATAGATATAATGATCATTTTGTGAAAGAAAATACTTCTCCATCCATGGATGAAGATGATAATGAAATTCTCAATTGGCTTTATAAAGATGAGGAGTCAAGTGCCCAAGAAAAACATATCCAAAATATTAGCATTCCCACACATCAATATGGGAAAGGATTCCAAATAATGCAAAATATTGGATACAAGGGCCAAGGACCTTTGGGCACAAGTAATGAAGGACTTATAGAACCAATTGAAATGACATGGTGAGATAGCAAGGAAAAGATAGGATTAGGGTACTTAGAACAAGGATACACACAAAAGACCTATCCTAAAGTTTATGATCAGATATTGCAATTAGAATCACATAGTGATGAAGATTCTAATCAATGGGAATGGGACTCATTATCAAGTGAGTCATGCCATGATAAGGAGATAGATGTCATTCATACCTATAATTCTAACAAAGAAAAGGAGCAAATAGTAGAACCAAATCAAAATCGAGCTTCTACTTCAAATCAAGTGGTCGTAGAAAATATTCAAATTCAAGAAATTACAATAAATCAATGGGTAGGTGAACCCTACATACCTTCATGGAGACCTACTATGGAGGAATCAAATGTTAGGTTTAATCCACAAGACTTTTATCCAATGGAAACCTTAGAGGATTCTAGTGAGGAAGACTTTGATCCTACTTCTTTAGAACATTTAGAAAAGGCACATGTCATAGACTTGGATGATACAATGTACAAACCATCAAATGAGGTCTTATCCCTAAATCCCATCAAACCAAACCAAAGCATTGATCCTTTAACTCTCATATACCCAAAATTAATTGAATGGGATTCCATTGAACCAACCATCCTCCCAACCTTTTTGAATGACAACATGGTGTCCCTATATCTCAATGCGGTTGAACCTTCTTCTACTATGGAATATTAGGAGGAAATGATAAAGGGGAGTATCCAAACTTTAAATCCACCTAAAAATGAAAAAACAAAAAAAGTAAAAAAAGAAAAGAATCTAGTGTTGAAAACCACGTTGTGGCAACATTAGATCCAAAAGAAAAATAAATAAAGGATGTTTCCGAAGGTGAAAACCCAATTAAGGTACCTAAGGAAGGAAGTTTGGATGCTTTACCTGAACACTATGAAGAGAGATCTCCAATTTTGATCGAGCCTATAGAAAATATAAACATTGGGTTAGAAACCGAGCCAAAGATCATACACCTAGAGGCATCCTTATCTAGTGAAGAGAGAGAAGAATTCATAAAAAAATTCAACTTCACATGGTCATATAATGATATGCCGAGATTGGACCAAAATCTAATTATGCATTAGTTGAACATCAAAGAAGGAGCCAAACCAGTCAAACAGAAGCTAAGGAAAATACATCCACATATAGCCTTGCTAGTAAAAGTGGAGTTGGAGAAATTGCTAAAAGTGGGATTTATTAGGGCCATTGATTATACCCAATGGATTTCAAATATAGTGCCAGTTTCAAAAGTAGATAAGTCCATCAGGATTTGCACAGATTTTATGGATCTAAATTTGGCATGTCCTAAAGATGATTTTCCTCTTCCAAGCATAGACACCATTGTGGACCTAACAACGGGACATTCCATGTTTTCTCTTATGGATGGATTTAGTGGCTATAACCAAATCAAGATAGCACCTGAGGACCAAGATAAAATAGCATTTACATGTGCATGGGGAACATTCTACTGGAATATTATGCCCTTTGGTTTAAAGAATGTTGGGAAAACATATCAAAGGGCCATGACAACAATATTCCATGATATGATGCATAAGTTCATGGAAGATTATGTAGATGAAATATTAGAAAAATATCATTCAAGAGAGGAGAGTCTACCAATTCTAGAGAAAAAATTTGTCAGATTAGAGCAATTCAAAGTAAGGCTCAATCCAAAAAAGTGTGTATTTGGGGTCCAATCGGGAAAACTGCTAGGCTACATTGTATCAGTGAAAGGAATAGAGGTGGATCCCGCTAAAGTCAAAGCCATCATGGAGATGGAAGCACCTAGAAACATAAGCCAAATGAGGTCACTGCAAGGGAGAATTCAATCCATCGGGAGATTTATATCCCAATTGGTGAAAAAATGGCATAACTTCACGCAACTTCTACATAAAGATATAGTTTTCAAATGGGATGAGAAGTGTAAAGAAGCCTTTAAAATGTTGAAGAAATACCTCATGAACCCTCCAAATTTGATGCCACCAATTAGAGGCAAACCTTTGATCTTATATATTTCAGTGACCGAGCATTCATTGGGGGCACTTTTGGCACAAGAAGATGAATCAAACAAAGAAAAAGCTATATATTACATAAGTAGAACTTTGGTCAAATACGAGTTGAACTATACATTTATCGAAAGGGCATGTTTGGTTGTGGTTTTTTCTTCCCAAAAACTACACCATTATATGTTATCTCATAAGATAAGACTCATTACCAAGATCGATCCTTTGAAGTATATACTTAGTAAAACAACATTAAATGGAAGGCCAGCCAAATGGGTCATGGTGTTAAGTGAATTTGACATTAAGTATGTAGACTGAAAATCTATCAAAGGGCAAGTCATTGCTAATCAATTAGCAGAATCACCACTACAAGATGATCATCCAATTCAAGTAGAATTCCCAGATTTCAAGATTGTGAATGTTGAGGTGAAGACATGGAAACTATATTTTGATGGTTCCTACACCCAACATGGATCAGGAGCAGGCATACTCTTAATCACTCCTCAAGGATCTACAATTCCAAAGTCATAAATTTCTATTTCCATGCACCAATAACATAGCAGAATATGAGGCCTTAGTCATTGGAATCAAGTTGGCATTAGAGTGGAAGGTGACAGAACTAAAGGTTTATGGAGACTCACAATTAGTCATTAATTAAATTAATGATGAATATCAGACAAAAGATGACAAGATGGTACCTTATAAAAACATGGTAGAAAATCTTAAGAAGTACTTCACTCTTATTATATTTGAACAAGTGCCAAGAGAAAAGAACAAAGCAGCAGATGTAATGGCAACTTTGGCATCACTTCTATAAATACCAGATCAAAGCGCCATATATGAATTCCTGGTAGAAGAAGTGGAACCAACCACATTTGACCCTACCCATCCTCATACCATTTTCTTACTAACAACACATGAATCACCTTGGTATGGACATATTTACACCTACCTAAAAGACCAAATCCTACCTATGGACCAAACCAAGAACCAAAAGAAAAGCTTCATCTGCCAAGCCTCTCTATATACCTTAATATCTGAAAAATTGTATCATAAGAGTCTATACGGAATGCTCCTTAGATGTTTAGATAAAGAGGAATTAGGTGTAGCCTTGTGATAAATCCACAAGGGAATCTATGGGTCACATTCGAATGGATTAACCCTACCTAAGAAACTTCTTAGGATAGGATATTTTTGGCCTACAATAGAGAAAGACACTTGTCACTTTGCCAAAACTTGTAGAAAGTGTCAATTTCATGGAGACTTGATACATGTACCTACACAAGAGCTTCATCCAATGACAACACCTTGGCCATTTTATCAATGGGGTCTAGATTTAATACAAATAATTTATCCACCATCTTCAAATGGTCATAAATTCATTATCAAGGCAAGGGAGTACTTTATTAAATGGGTGGAAGTTGTACTCTTATCAACTACAACGGGAAAGAAGATATCTTTGTTTATCCTAAACCATATAATATGTAGATATGGTGTTCCTCGTGCCATCATAATGAATAATGCAAAGCACTTCAAAAATAAAGACCTAAAGGAGTTGTGCACAAAGTTCCATATGATCCATCACTCTTCATCAATATATTACCCCCAAGGTAATGGACAAGCTGAAGCAATGAATAAAAACACCTTAAAGATATTGAAGAGAACGGTGGACAATTCAAGTAGAGATTGGCATATCAAAATAAACCTGACCTTATGGGCTTATAGGACCAGCATTAGAATGCCAACAAGGGCTACACCCTTTTCCTTAGTCTTTGGAACAAAAGCAGTTTTACCATTGGAGGTAGAACTTCCATCCTTAAGAGTGTCTCTACTTGGTTTGATAAGTGAGGAGGATTATAAAGTTGCTAGATTACATGAACTAGAACTTCTAGATGAGAAATAGCAACAAGCATTTAATCACTTAAAAGTATATCAAAATAGAATGTCAAGGACTTATAACAAGGACATCAAATCAAGAACATTTCAGATAGGTGACCTAGTTTTGTGAGAGAATCCCAAGAACCAAGTGGAAAGGGAAAAGAAAGGAAAATAGGAAGCAAATTGGTTAGGACCTTTTTTTATCACTTCATCTTTTGGGACTGGCACCTACAAGTTAGCGGATTGTGATGGAGAAGAGCTACAAGAACCTATTAATGGCATTCATCTAAAGAGGTTCTATACATGAAGTAGATGAAAGAGTATAAAGAGTATCAGAAAATTAGATGGAAATCATCCTATTTATTGTATATAGTCAAAAGAGATCTTGAAAATACCAAAAACATTGAAAAAAAATAGAAAAGAGCAAACAATTTGAAAAAGCAGAAAAGATCAAAAATAGTGGAAAATTGAGCATGAAGAAAGCCAAAAACATTCATATATGATCCTCAAAAAGATGTTGTCTAGGTGAAAACCTATAAAATAGGCACCTTGATGATATGAAGAAAAAAATTGAAAAAAAAAAAAGAAAAATACAAAAAAAGAGAAAAAAAGAGAAAAAGAGAAAAATTATCTTGGTGAAAACCTAGCAAATAGGCACTTTGGTAGAAAAGAAAGGAAAAAGCTTTAAAAATAGAAAAAGAAAGCAAGATCCATTCAATCGGTGAAAACCTGGTAAACATGTGCCATTGAAAGTCCAATTCAGTTGCATACCTAGAAGGTCACCTTGTAAATATTGCATTTGCCAGCATTTGTATATATTGCATAATAGAACCCCACAATTGCATTTGCAAGTACCTCAAGATTTTGGTCACCTAATATGCAAATTGTCCTAAGTCCAACTTTGAAATCATATCAAACTAGGGGCAATCTACTCAAAATGAGGAAGGATTCATCAAAAGAAAACTTCAATCAATCATCGAATCAATTCATTAAAAATGCAAGTGAAACACTTAATCAAATATTCAATCCCAATCCAATTTGAACCAAATGCAAAATTTAATCTCAGATCTTACATGACCTTATCTTTATTAGGATTAAAAGTATGAAATGGATGGAACTACACCTGAAATATGGATTTGAAAAACATTACAAAAAAAAATTCTAAGTGTTGACTTGATTGATGAAATCATGTCTTTCTAGCAAATCGATGGGAGTTTTTAAACTAGACAAGCTATAATGAAAGCATGATATTTTAGTTGATTTCTAAATGACTATCTTAAAATCAAAGTCTTAAAGCATGTATTATTTTTTTTAGGACGTGATCATCAAAGAATCATCGAGGACTTGTACATAGGATAAAACTAAGATCTATGTTTGTTTACGCAAAAGGATACCTTGGATATTTTGATTTTAATATCATAATACCAAAATCCACTTGCAACATAGAATCTGAAAAAATCGGTATTTGCACTCTCATGATTGGCTTCAATCAATTATAGTTGTACCAAAAAAGAGATGGGAAAGCAAAACACAAGAGGTGCAAAAAGTATTCATATCATCATGGTTGAACTAGTGATGGTTGTACTAAAGTGGGATTCCAAAAATTGCTCAATGATGACTATAAGATCCAAATTTTTGAATAATGATAGTTAGTTGCATACATCTTAGATTAAATGCATTTAATGTATTTTGTCTTTCTTAGTTTATGATTGCAAGAGGGAAAATTGACAAAACAAAAGGGGGTCTGAATAACCATACCCTCATACATCTAGGCAAATGGCCAACCCAGATCTCGTTGTCACACTGTGATAGGATGTGTCACTAGGAGATTCTCCCAATTCCAAAGCTATAGTAATATCACTCCTGCAATGAGCGTAGAAGATCATCTATAAACTACTATATGTAGCTCATGATACAAATGAGCTAATACACAGGAACCCCAATCAAACTGTCAGGGATGTGCCATCAAATCCTTAAGGATAGGACCCCATCCAACTGCAAACCCATGACCACGTCTATCTGGAAGTAGGAACCCACCAATCAGAGTACCTAAGACTACTGGTAGCACTGGAAAAGAAACAAACTGGGCCCACTGGATATGATCATCTCCAATGGTCTGATCTAGAAAAACCCACCGATATGCTGACCCATCATATACAGAATCATAATAAACCAACTCTCCTCTAGTCAGCAAGCGAAGGATATGATACACATCCTCTAAGGTGATCGTAATCTCACCCATAGGTAAATGGAAAGTTTTATGGTCTGAGTGCCATCACTCAGCCATAGAAGTGATCAAACCCTAATTCACTCAGAATCGAGGTATAGCCAGAAGGAAAGATAGACCACACAGACTGATATGTCTATGATTAGCCACACTCAGGTCCTAGATCATACTTGTGGGTAAGGGATATGAACCAAAAACACCTAATGACTTAAGCATACCCTGCACAAAGCAAGTTCAATCACATCAGTTTTGAAATTAGTTATCATTTGGATTATCCTAAGTCAATGAAAAATTTACAAATATCAAACCACAATCAATTTTCCTGAGTCTATTCAGAGAGGACAAAAAATTCATCATCACCCATCATCTAAATATAGATTAACAATCAAACATTTAAACTATGACTGACTCATACTGATTTCTTATGACTTGCTATAATATCAAGTGTAATACCTTAACCATTCCTCTAATTGATGATGTTGAATAAATTTCAAAGTTGACTACAGTAATTTAAAATCTTTTCTAGTAGGGTGAAAGCGCTATTTCAGGCTTTAAAAGTGCTAAAACGTAAAAGCATTGTTTAAAAGTGTAAACGCGCTACATAAAAGCTCAAAAGTGCAACTTCAAGAAAATGCGCTAAAAGAATTTGAAAGCATTGTTTTAAAATTCAAAAGCGCTATTCTAATTAGCAAAAGTGAAATCAGCATCAAACGCGCTATTTGATAAGGCAAAAGGAGTCTAGGACCAAGAACAAGTGTGTAAACATGTTGTTCTGAAATGCAGAAGCGCAACTTAAAGGGTAAAAGTGCTATTTAAAGGTGTAAAAGTGCTATTTGGAAATTAAAAAGGAAAAAAAGGAGTTTTATCATGAAAAATGCAAAAAAAATTGAATTTATAAGCATAAATTGACAAAACCAAGAGGTTCAGGCACTCACCGAAGGTCCGTAGGTGAGTGGTCATTGGTACCATCACCCACGCTCAAATTTGTGCTCACGTATTAGGACCGACATCATCAGGGAGTCAAAGAAAGTCAGAGCTCAAGAGTCAAGAGTAAAAGTGAAAATAAATAGTAAAAAAGACTTTTTACACCTTTATATAAACCTTTTGACCTAAAAAGGATATCTTTGACCTAAAAAGGAAATCTTTGATCAGAGAAGGCCTGGGAACCCAAATATTTCACCAATTCTACCAAATCAAGGGCATTTATCATCAAACAGACATGAAAATATTATCATAAATGAAATTGAAATTTATTATAAATTGACCCAATCAACGCAAATTGACCTAAATCATCAAAATTTTCAACCATCTATCAAATTTCATTTCATTTTTGAGGGGGCATATCATCAAATAATCAGCATCAGTAGCAACATCATCAAATCAAGGGAATGACCATCAAATCAAAGTGTGATATTTTATCAAGAGATTTTTCGCTAATCAATCGAGAGGGGCATCAAACATTGAACCACATCAAATTAGGTACCATATTAGGAAATCTAACATCAGATCGATCATCAGGACACTAAAATCATAAGTGCATCAATCCTATCATCAAAATCGGCATTTCATATCAAACATCAAGATCGACCATCGACAGACTCAAGACCTTTTATTAAGTTGGATCAAAACATTCTTTGAATCGACATGCTTCACATGTCAACTCAAAAAGGGGCATTTGTAATCACCAAAAAGTGGACAGGATCATTCAAGTGATTAATCAAGGCAAATCAAGGCAATTGAATCCAAATAAGTATTTAGCTAATCAAAATTAAAATCAAGTCTTAATTCAATATAATTCAAAATCTAAAGCCAAAAGATCAATTAAGAGCATTTAAATCAAGTGAAATCAAATCAATGTGCAATTAATTCAATTAATTGTATAGTTGTAATTAAATAAACTCAACCCATTCAAGGGGTGCACTTGGCTAAATAAATGAATTAAAATCAATTGATTAAATCCTAATTTCTCTCAACACCACATGGGAGGAAAAAGCCTCAACCAATAGGATTTAAGAAAAGAACTCACATGGATCAAGCCAAATTGAATCTCAATCACTCAAATTGAAAGAGCATCTTGTCCACTCATCTTGTCTTCTTGTCCCAAGCTTTGAGGACACAATATTTAAATTGTCTTCAAAGGGTGGAACCAAAGACTCAACTCAAGACTAATCATGATCAACTCTACCACACCCCCTACCCTTGCAAAATCCTATAAAAGGGAGGCCTAATTCACTCATAAAACAATCCACAAATTTGAGAATTACATCTAAACTCTTAAGAATTATAGCTAGAAAGGCAATTTAGAAGTTAATTGAGAATTTCTATTTGGAATTTAATTAATTAACTTAGCTTATCACTCATTTGTCATTCTAGGACTATCATTAATGGAGGCTTGTTGAGAGCTTCATCATTAACATTCTTAATTAGAGAGCCATAGAATGCTTAATTGTTATTTATTTGCTAAATAGAGTTGCTAATTGTGGTTATTTAGTTTCTATTTGATTTATTGTTCAATACTAATTCTATGAAGGTACAATTTCTAGTACACACTTATATTCACTACAAATATGATATTGTAGGAGATGTGAATATCTACAATGAATTAGATGCCACGATAGAATCATGTGGATCTATGGTAGAGGAGTTCAAGCACCTAGAGATTCAATCTATCATTAAGTTAACCCTAATTATGGAATTCATGGAAATAGAATGGTTCAAGATCATTCTCAGTAGAATCCATGATCAGTTCATATGGATTGGAGATCAACCAGTGAAGATATGTGCATAGTTTATTCATGATATAATAGGTCTTGATAATGAAGGAGCCCTTCCTGTAGTAAAAAAGCACTTAAGAAAATAGGTGGAAGCCCTAACACACTCAAAATGGGATAAGAGGGAAATGATAGTCAATGACATCTTCCAGCAAGATGTTAGATTGGTAGCTATGTTATTGGGATACAAATTATATCATAGTAGAAAACTTAACTCAGTATCTGCTAGTGTTGTCATGATGGCCTACAGGATGGTCAAGGAAAATAAGAAGTATACCCTCTATGAAGTTCTTGCACAGTAGTTCCTTGATAATGTAAAGGTGATAAAGAAAGATAGGACTAAAGTATTTAGGTTTGGGTCCTTGTTAGTTTACATGTATATTCATATCTTTCACAAGTACCCTGGCATCCACCCTAAGGCATGGAAAGACAATGTACCCACTAGAATTCAGATTGCAGAGAGTTATAGAAGACAGGACAAGAACTGGGTAGATGGAGAGTTGTTTGGTATGATCAAGATACTACAAAGGCAGATGAAGGAGAGGTACAGGATACTTGAAGATATAGTTGAGAAGTATGAGGACACTATCTATTTCATGGTTGAAACTGATTGTGTTTGTTTTGAGGTAGTGGAACCAAGGAAGAAATGGTGTTACCCTATGGGGTATGAAGTAAGTTCTGAGGTCTTGACTATGTAGGTAGAGCATGTACTGGCAGCAGAAGTAGACCCTACTGAGGAGATATGGGGAAATTATAGGGAGAAGTCAGGAAAGATCAAAGAAGAATAGGAGAAGGTAACAAGGAAAAGAAAGATTAGTAAAATTGTGGAGGACATCATTGCGAAGGTAGGAATCACTAGGGAGTATTTGAAAAACATAAGAACTAAAATGGAGGCATCTTCTAGCATGGTTATTAATGCACCTACCCCTCCTAAAGTAGAGAAACCAAAAATTCCTAAAACAGATATAATTGACCTATCACCTACACAAGAGGAGTCAGCACAAGAAGTTATACATGTGAGCATTCCTAGGAGATCTACTTAGTAATTTTTGAAATTTTGTAAGTACCTTTGCCATTGATGTCAAAGGGAGAGGAAGAGAAAGAGAAAAATGTGAAGAGTAAAAAGAAGAGAAGAAAAAAAAATAAGAGGAAATAAAAAGACATAAAATAAAATATAAAATAAAAAGAGGAAAAGAGAAAAAGAGATATGTATAGTTAGTGCTTTAAACACTTAGTCATTTTT
>BSBK01005146.1:0-25000 GCA_027943335.1 Chamaecyparis obtusa | reverse complement strand
GTGTACAGTGTCTGAATATACATGCTTATTCCCTAACATAGTTTAGCATGGGTATCCACTGCTTAGTACTAAGCTATGGAATTTAGGAAAGGGCTCGGAAGTCCTAATATTGAGGATTCTTCTTATGAGAGTAGAACCCCATCTGCACCTAAATTGGCTAATTCATCTGCTCTCTTATTTCCCTCCCTGTAGATGTGGTTAATGGAGATCTTTTTAAAGGATTTACAAAGGATTAAGGCTTGGGATAGGAGGGAATTTAATCTCTAGTTTGGAATGGCTCCTTTTCTAAGCGCATTAATAATGATTTCCAAATCTCCTTCTATTTCTAGGTGTTGTAATCCCATGGAGGCACATTTACGAAGTCCTCTAACTAAATCATAAAGTTCCGCCCAATTGTTGGTTTCAATTCCAATGGGGGCAGCCAAGGAAGCAATTTCCTACCCTTCTTGGTTATGAATATAGCACCTTATTCCTGCTATCCCTAGATACCCTCTAGAAGCTCTGTCAAAGTTAAGTTTGAACCAGCCCTCCATTGGAGGGCTCCATTTACATTCTTTTCTCTTAGATACCTTGTTTTGATCACTTGAGCTAATAAAGGGGGGAGGGAGAGACCTATCCATTTCCCTCACATCTTTCCATCCCAGTGACTCATATAAAGATCCTTTTTATGGTTTTTAGAGGTTCTACAATTCATTTTTTCTACGATGGCAGCCTCAATTTTGTTGCATAGTTATCTCCATTCTAGTTTTTCCTCTTTTAAGATTCTTCTATTTCTTTCTTTCCAAATTTACCAAACCAAAATTGAGGGGGAATTAGTCCATAGGTTAGCATAAATGCTATCTTTTTTAATGACTGGCCAGGCCTATAGCATTGCTAGGAGAGAGTGGGGGAAAGCCGATGACCATCCAACAGTGATTCATAAAGGGGCAATTTAAAAATAAATGGTCAACATCCTCTTCACAATTTTTACAAAGGGAGCATTTACTAGGACCTGAGAAACCTAGCTTCTTGAATCTTTCCGCTGTTAAAAGCCTATAATTTAGGGCTAGCCAAGTACAAAATCTTGCTTTAGGGAGACAATCTTTGCCCCAACATAGGTTAATTAGTATTTCAGTTTTGGGCCTTTTGTAATTTTGGGAAATGAGCTTGTACCCATCTTTTTTGTTATATTCACCTGTTTTAGATCCATCCCATACTAATTTGTCTTTAGAATTATTTAATGAGATCTTCCTTTTCTTTAGAATTTCTATAACTGTCTCCTCTTCTACTTATGATATCCCTGATCCTTTCAGGGATCTCCATATCCATTCTTCTCCGTTAAAAATGATATAGTCCTTGAGGAGGATTCCAATCTTCTCCTTCAATAAATTTATGAGGTGGGGGGGTGGGGGGGGTGCAGATATCTAAACAATTGGACATTGCTTCATAACCCCCCCATGAATCATCCCAAAAAAGAACCTCCTTACCCGTGCCTAGGCACAAAGTTAATTTCTTCATAATAATGTGTCTACATTCCAACATGAAATTCCATATTCTTGATCCTTTAGGAGGATTTGTTTCTCTAAAGATATTGATGGGGGATTCGTCTTTTAAGTATTTGTGAATGAGGAGTTTTTCCCATTTAGCTTCTGGGTTCCTAAATAATCTCCACAGTAATTTGGCACCAAGGGCACTCCCTTGATCCCCTAAGTTTTTTAGACCCACTCCCCCTTCTTCCTTTGGTTTGCAAATGTTATCCCACAAAATTAAGGAGATTTTCTTGTTTTCATTACTTCCTTGCCAAAAAAAAGTTCTTAAGTGCTTGATGATTTTTGATTTTTTGTTTGAGGGGAGGTGCATGCATGATAATTAATAAGTTGGCATAGCTTCCAAGACTGACCTAACTGTAGTTTCTCTTCCCACAGAGGATAGCCATCTTCCTTTTCATGAATTCATTTTGTTCTTAATTTCCCAATTATGGGGTCCCATATATCTATTTCTCTGTTGTCCTTAACTAGGGGAAGGCCCAGGTTGCAAGGAATCTTACCTTGCTTAAAATTTAGGATTCAACATATATCTTTCTCAGCCTCTTTGTCAGTATTAAAGAAAAAGATTTTTTATTTTTCTGGGTTAATTTCTTGTCCCGATGCTTTTGTATATGATTCCAGAATCTTCTTAAAGGATCTTGCCTCCTTTATTTTACTTGCACTGTATAACAAAGTGTCGTAAAAAAAATGCTCATGTGTTGTAGGATCTAAATCATTGGTGATGGTTATTCCCTCAATAGACCCCCTATCATGTTATTTTGAGATAGCCCTGCATAATGCTTCTACCATAATGATGAATAAGAATGGGGAGATAGGGTCTCCCTATCTTAGCCCCCTTGAGATGCCAAAAAAACCTTTCGGGGTGCCATTCACTAAAACAAAGATCATAGGGGTAGAAATGCACTAAAAAATTAAGTTGATCCAGCTCCTAGAGAATCCAAAGGCTTCCAAGCTCTTACATAGGAATCTCCAATCAACTTTGTCGTATGCTTTCTTTATATCTAATTTGATGAGCATGATAGGGTTCTTGTTTTTTTGGATCGAGTGGATGGCCTCTTGTGCAATGATTACACCATCAAAGATGGATCTTCCTAGAACAAACCCTATTTGTTCTTTGTTAATAAGTGTAATGCCCTGCCAGGGAACCCAGGAGACCTTAACCTAAACATGCATCTAAGTTTGTAGAATAATTTTTTTTAAGTGTTAACAAACAACAACATCAAAGTGTTACAATTCAGAAGCAATACAATGAAATATACAACTCACATAGATTACAACTCTCCAGGATTCCTTGATGAAGATTACGTTAATATTAATTAATTAATTTAGATTAGATATAATTATAAAACTCATATGAACAAATGAATGATAAATACAACATCACATATAAGGTAACATAAATACAATAGGTACCATAAGGTATACATAACCTACATCCACTTCACATGTCGCAAGGTATGTAAATACAATAACATAAATGAAGTGCAACATGATATCTCTGAATAACTGAAACAAGATGACACAGAAGAAGAAGAATAAGAACACCACTCCAACAACGAAGATTAAGAAGAATCAACTGCTACAGGGATCATCCAGCACTAGTGCACGAATGTCAGAATCTCAAATGGTAAAAGAATCTAATATTAATATTAATTAATTTATATTAATTATTGGTAAGTAAATTTTATTATTGATTTAAAATATTTGATTTATACCTTTATATGTAGATGTTTTAGTTATTATATGTGGGTGTGAATTTTTGGTTAAGTTAAGTTGTTATAAATTGATTTAAACTTTATTGGTCAATTTTGTTTGTTTGAGGCTTTTTTAGTTAACTTGTAGGGAATGAACACCAGAGGTTTTGGTTTTATTTTCTCTTGATACTTTTGTGCATGTGTTGTAATATCAGTTTTGATTCGATATTCTTTATCCAACCTTGTCCATTAGAATTCTCTTATTTGTTATGAACACCTGGAAGGTGTAGGCATTCTTTATGTTTACATTTCGATGTTGAGATAATGTTCTTGATCATTCTACCCTACTTGGTTTTGTATCAAAGCATGTGGTTTATGTGAGCACTTTGATAGTGCAATTATGAGGTCATGGTTTTGAGAACTAGTGCATGTTCCTTCTATTTTGTGGGAACCAAAATTTGATCAGTATATTATCTTGAGACCTATGTGATTATTTGTGCTTGTGAGCCTAGGGGAGGTTAAGTAGGTGCATCTTAGGGGAGTGGCTTACAATAGGGGTCCAGGACCCAAAGTGGTCAATACCAGGGTAACCTATCGTATGTTTTGTAAATAAGTGATAACATAGTAATTAAAATTTGTAGAGTTCATTAAAAAGATAACTTAAAGATTATGCCTCGCCTATGCCTTGAGTGCTTGTTTAGGATAAGGATGGGAATGAGATGATAGTTAGAGAGTAGGTATGATTAGAATTCCTCGTGTTCTTGAGAGGGTATTCTAGTTCCACATGGGTCGTATTGAGGGTCGAGGGTCCAGAGTGGCCAGTCCAAGGTAACTCAATGCTTGAGGGTCCAGGGTGCAGTGTGATCAGTCCAAGGTAACTCAAGTGGATGGCCATGTGATGACACTCCCATAGTATGTAGCCTAAGTCTCCTCCATAGTTTCTTCTTTTTCCTCTGGTGGGGTGTCCTTGTTTTCTCATTATTACCTAGTGGTTTATTTTGTATTCTATGGTGTTTGGTAAGTGTTGGTAATTTGATGTTTATCATATTTTTCTTTATCTTTAGTGGTGGTACCTTTTGAGATAGAAAGCCTTCAGGACTCTTTGCGTAGTTGTTTTGTTTGAGTATGTTATTCGAGTGGGATTTGTTGTTATCTCCTTAGCACGGTGGGAGTGGACCATTTAGGTTCACGAGGTCCGGTGGTAGTGATTCTTTTACCATTTGAGATTCTGACATTCATGCACCGGTGCTAGATGATCCCTGTAGCAGCTGATTCTTCTTGATCTTCATTGTTGGAGTGGTGTTCTTATTCTTCTTCTATGTGAGCTTGTTTCAGTTATTCAGAGATATCATGTTGTACTTCATTTCTGTTATTGTATGTACATACCCTGCGACATGTGCAGTGGATGTAGGTTATGTATACCTTATGGTACCAATTGTATTTATGTTACCTTATATGTGATGTTGCATTTATCATTCATTTTTTCATATGAGTTTTGTAATTATATCTAATCTAAATTAATTAATTAATATTAACATAATCTTTGTCAAGGAATCCTAGAGAGTTGTAATCTATGTGAGTTGTATATTTCATTGTATTGTTTCCACATTGTAACACTTTGATGTTGTTGTTTGTTAACACTTAAAAAATAAATATTCTACAAACTTAGATGCATGTTTAGGTTAAGTTCTCCTGGGTTCCCTGGCGGGGCATTACAATTAGTGGAAGGAGTTTTTGTAGTCTAAGTGCTAGTGTTTTAGTGAGAAGTTTATATAAAGTATTGCACAATGCTATTGGCCTAAAATCATTGAGGCTAGTAGGCTTATCTTTTTTAGGTATAAGGGTAATAAAAATGTTGTTTACTTCCTTAAGAATTTTCACTGAGTTTTTGACACCTTCTAGGGCCTCAGTAACTTCCCTTCCTATAAAGTGCTAGCACTTTTGAAAGAAGATAGCTAAAAAGCCATTTGGTCCGAGAGATTTATCCGAATTCATTTGCATTAGAGCATTTTTTATTTATTCTATAGTGAATTTTTCTATTAATATTTTGTTATGCTATTTAGTTATAACTTTAGGTATATTTTTAAGAAGTTTCGTTTGACTGTCTAAGTTTGAAAAATCCCAATTGTTGATAATGTTATTAAAGAAGTTTACCGATTTGACAAAAAATTCTTTTGAGTCACTAATGGTGTGACCCTTATCATTTATAATGTTGGATATCTTGTTGGTGTTCCTCCTCTATTTAGTGTTGTTATGAAAGAATTTAGTATTTCTATCATCTGCTTCCAGCCAGGTTTCTCTTGACTTTTGTTTCCAAAATATTTCTTCTCTTACCAGTATCTCTTCATAATCCATGAGTAAATTTTTCTGTTTATGGTAGAGATCATTATTCATTCCTGCCTGAATGACCTAAGAATCGACCTCCCCCAATTATTTTTCTAGGGACAATTTTCTCTTGAAGATGTTTCCAAACTTAGTCGAGTTCCATTCTAACAATTTTCTTTTAATCCATTTCAGCTTGTTTACTATTATGAACATTTTTGGATCCTAATATATTAGGTTTTGACCACCATAATTCAATTAGCTTCAAGATTTATGGGTCTGTAAGCCACACTTGTTCAAATTTGAAGGCACATTTTTTTGGTTTAGCTTGTGTCAAAATGTCGAGAAGTATTGGGTAATGATCTGATCCAGATATCAGAAGGATCTTGGTTGTAAGGGAGAAATCATAATTGATTAGGCTCCCTTTGAGGAAGAATCTATCTAACTTCTCTGCTATGTTGCAAAAACCTTGTCTCCTATTATTCCATGTGAAGGAATTGTCCTCTGTCAGAATTTCAAGAAGAGGGTTCCTGTCTCTCCATAAGGTAAAGTCTTTAGCTACCAATGGGAGAATATTCATGCCCCCTCTTTTCTCGGATAGCTTTGTTATCACGTTAATGTCTCCTCCTAAACTAAAAATTTTTTCCTGCATTTGGCTGAGGTAAGATTCTATTTCAAGCCAAACTTAAAGTTTCTCTCTATTTGGAATAGGACCGTAAACATTAATTAAATTAAAATTCAGATTATTTCTGAAGTTTTTGACCATTCCACTCATCCAACATTGCTTTTTTTATGTTTTGTCTATTGAGATGCATCGAGGGTCCCAGATGATAGCCAGGCCTCCCGAAGATCCTATTGCTAGTGAGGCTTCAATTTCCTCGAGACCTAATTTCTTTTTTAAATTCCCTATTTCTATGTTATCTATCTTAGTTTCTTATATTAACATTATTTATGGGTTGTGGGTTTTAATGCAACGTTTGATTAATCACTACTTGTTAGGAGCATTCATGTCCCTAATAGTCTAGGAAAGGATATTCATGCCTCCTTGGGAAGGCTCTTCCCCTTCCCTACATTAAGAATAGATGTAATTTTAACCTGGCCTGCTGCTTCCCCTGCCAATTCTCTTAATTCTACATTTGGCTTCCTTCCTCTCTTCCTTTCTTTTTTTGCATAGTCTGGGGAGTTCCTACTATCTATTAGGTGAGCAATGCTTAGAGATTCTTGATCTTGCAATTCCCTATTCTTAAGATCAATTAATATCTCTTCCATTGTGCCTCCTAAGGTTGCAACATTCGAATTGATACCCTCAATAAGAAGCTCTTTCTGAAGTTTTAATTCTTCTATATCACATATCTCATCCACGAATTGGTCCATTAATTCTTCTGTTAATGATTCCCCTATAAATTTTGCTATTGTGTTAACTTCTTGTATTTTGTCATTATCAAATTTTGTCATTTCATTGGGTTCAGGTTCCATAACTGTGATCTTATCTAAATGGTTGTCCATTGTTTCCTCAATGGGGCTGATTCCATCATCTGTATTCAAATTATCCTTGTTCTTTATCATTCCTGGAGACCTCTTGAGAATATGACTCTTTGATAGGTTGACTTCATGCTTCCCTTTATCCTTCCCATGACTTTGTCGATTTAACTCAATTGAAACCTTAACAACCATGGACAAGTCTTCATCCTAACCACCTCTAGTGTTGTTGACTAAATGCCTTTCTTCCATTTGAGAAATCATAATTGGTTGGGATAAAATTTCTTTAGCGATCCTGGCTTCTTCTATAATGATTGCATCCATCTTGGAGGGGGATGACCTAATTGAAGTTGAATTTTGCCCACTCTTTGGATCTGAGGGGATTCTTGAAGTACTTGGGCTCTTTTGCCTTTCCCATGTTGTTGAAGGGGATCTCTCTGATAAATTAATCGACAAGCCTCCTCCTACATCATTGAGATGGATGGCCACTTCTTCATAAGGGACTACACATGTCTGAAAGGGTTTATTGTTACCTAAATCATTCTTGAAATCTCTTATTACTTCCTTCATAATAATAGGGTTTATATTATACATTTTAGAATGACTCTGAATCAGAATCTAGGAGGACATGATTTAATCGAGATGTCCATCTCAACTATGATCACATTTTCTGATTGAGGGTACTTTGTTTTCACAGATCTAACAAATTTCCCTAATTTGTTGCCTATGTTTTTAAGAATTATTTTGTTAAAACATTCTATGGGCATGTTAGTTATTTTAATTGCTTTGGATACTATGATGTCTTGCAGATTATAAGGGTTAAAGGATGGACTCCATTCCAATAGTATGAAATCATACCCTAGAAATTTAGGGCATCTATTGTCTAAAATTTTTTCCTTAGTTTCAGTGTTAAAACAGAAAACAAACAAAAAATCATCTGGAAGAAGTGATATACTTACCTATTTGTCAAGATTTTCTGAGAGCCAATCTATTATCCTAGTTTCTGGAACTCTGTACTCGTTCCATCTCAAGAAGACTCCCTTATGTTGCATGAGTTCTTCAGATTGTTCTATGAAGTCTTCCTCAATTTTAATTACCAGGGGTGAGTGCGGCATGCATCTGTAGTGGGGGGGAGAGTAAGGAGGGATTTTAGGGTTTTGGGATGAAAGTCGATCTAGATTAGGCTGACAGGGTGTGTTTCTTTTGTGCAGAGGAGTATAAGTTTTGGTAGGGGAGTGGGTCGGTTTGTGGGTCATATTTTTATGGTATTTCTCAGGTACTAAAAAATGAGAGGGGGGTTCCTTTTGGTTTCTAAGAGAGTCAAAGCTATTATTCAAATGCAGGGGTTTGGCAGTAAACATAGGCATAGAACATTGTCTCCTATTTTTTGAATTGTCCACCTTGATCCAAACATCATCTATAATTTCTTCTCTCAAGGGTTTGCAGGGGACCACCTATTCTCCAAACAATCTACCTCTACTTGCAGTAGAGTGAGTGTCCTTGGTCCTGAATGGAATTCCAGATTGTGGAGCCCTTCATGCCCTTGACTCTGGCAGATTGATATTATTTTTGAAGGCTCACAAATTATGTGGGAAAGGATACAAGGGTGCTTGAGAATATCTGGTTTTTGCAAACATCATCAGTTGGTGTTCCAAAGATTTGATGCTGTAGATGGGAAGTTTTCTACGAAGGGGCGGAGCCATTGCGAAGGGGGGTAAACAAAGATCTGAGTTTTCATAGGTTCAATACAATAATATTTTCTTCACTCAATCAAAGAACCCAATAGCTTTTCAAATCAAAATATTCACACAAAATGAAGAATCACAATCCATCCATTCCAAATACAAAGATCCAACCTGACAGACACAAAGTAGACAATCTTTTCAAAAAACATATCTATAAGGTTTTCAAAACCCTACCTTAATCCACAGATAGATAGAAGCCACAAAGAACAATCCAAAACTTTGACAATCCCAAGCTTTCACAAATTTCTTCAATTTCCATCTGGAGCCAAAACCTGTCTCCCTAAAACCTGTATATCTTAATGACCAAAAAAGGACTCATAAAGAAAACTCACAAACGAACTCAAACATGCAACTCACAATTAGGAATAAGAACTCAACTGTTAAAAAAAAGCAGTTAACTCAAAATCACAGAAACTAGAACTCAACTCCTACCTCATTTTTATCAATTCTCTATTTAAAAGAATTATTTATTTAGTTAATACTTCTAATTCATGCAAATCACTCAAATTTTAGTCTTAATTTTATAATTCAATTTTATTAAGTGAATGTGCAAATTTAATTTCCTAGTAATATGTAATTAAAAATTAATATTTTTAGCATATTAATAATATGCAAATTGATAATTAAATATCTACTCATTAATATATTAAAAAGAATTATTGCTAATCCCTCAGTTAAGTCTATTAACTTAACCTTGTAATTTAGAACTGATAAATCAATCCTTTAAGATGGTTTGCAATATATAATGACATGATTATATTTAACTATAATTAATATCTTTAGCACCACTTAATAAGAAACTTGATAAATAATATCAATTTATATTATTTGAATATTTAATTTAGATTTAGATTGAATATTAATTAAACCTTTATTTTTATAATTAGACTTTTAATTAAGACTTTTAAATAATCAATGGTATGTAATTAATTTCCATAAATGAAATATTCATATATTCAATATTTCTAAATTCATAAGATATAATTATTTTAATCTCATAATTAATCTTAATTATATGTTTAATACATTAATAACATAAAATTCACATTAAGACACCTAACAAAAAAAAACAAAGGAAAAATAGACCAAACCCATAAAGTAATAATCACAATCAAAGAAAAGGTTCACGAATGAGGTCACCTTGACAAATTCGAAGGTTAGCATATAAGAGACTTATCCACTATTTGAGGACAATAATTGGCTTTGGTTGGGCTTTAGAGCTAGATGTTATCTCCCCTATCTTACCATTGAGATAATGTGATAGGGCACAATCATCCTTAGAATTTAGGGAAGTAGATGCTCGGTACTTGAAATTATGCATAAAATATGAGCATGTACAAACATGTATAAATATATTATAGACAATGGTAGGGATCGACCGATCATGTGAAGCTTGAAAGTAAGTAACTATGACTCCATCCCTCAACCACATCAGACACATCAAATAAAAATATAAAACATACATGCCAACCATACACATGAAAGTATGAGGTTAGTAAAAACCATACATAAGTAACATCATCATATGTTAAAAACTATAATCATTTAACTTACATTATATAAATCAAATGATTTAAATTATTATATAACATAATCATTAAATATAATCAAATATCTAATATTATAATAAAAAGTGGTGTAAATGGGTTGGCATGATAAATAGCTATAAAGGGTCGGGCATCACATCCTCTCCCCCTTGAATTATGCTTACTCCTGGAAGCCAACAATTATGACTAGGATAGAATAGAAGTCAAAATATACTACATAACAATGTCACACTGAGAATAAGATGCACGTAACCATCACTCAATCATACTTCACACAATA
Source organism: Chamaecyparis obtusa (assembly GCA_027943335.1). Lineage (NCBI taxonomy): Eukaryota > Viridiplantae > Streptophyta > Pinopsida > Cupressales > Cupressaceae > Chamaecyparis > Chamaecyparis obtusa. The sequence goes on along the minus strand of BSBK01005146.1, from coordinate 14,407 downwards.
ACTAATACAATCATTCTATAATTATCCATTCACATTGATACTCCTATAGAGTTATTTTTTGTCATTATTTCTGATTAAGTCATAATGATTGTCAAAGTCAGTTGGTAAAGAAGGATAGTCAATTCGGTAAATAAAATAAGCTACTCGGTAAAGGGAAGTAAGGAAAGACAAATTTGGTAAAAGGAATAAGGAGTAGACATCGAGCACTGAGTAGTTACCGAGAGTTACAATAGTTACCAAGACGAGAGAAACATACATGTGACCGAGCAAGATAAAAAGTTTTAACGAGCTACACATGCCGACATAAAAAGAATCTACAGATACATTGAATCTAGACATTGAGGAAAAAATGGTTTATAAATCTTGAGGAGATTTTTGATGAAACGTTGGAGATTTAAATACATGATGATTTTTCATGATTACAAGGTTAGATCCGCCAATGAGAATTAAATGCAATATATGCATTAGAGATGTAACCAATGCAAACACCACTTAAGGAGATGATTATAGAATGTTTCCACCATTTCTAGATCGAGTATAAATGGATCAAAGCATGAAGATCATAATATGTGTGTGTGATGTGAATGAGAAATTGCAAAAAGTTGGTGATGATCATTCTAAGGTAAGTGTGAAGGTGATGAGCAGAAAAGCCACCGAGTAACAGAGAAATAAGAACATAGTGTGAATGTGATACAAAGTTGAAGCTATCGAGTACAAAATTGATATTGTGAGTGAAGTAATATATGAGGTAAATTTTTATTGAGAATATTGAGTTTGAAATCATATGCTGATGCAAGAATTACAGATATTTTATTATTGATTAAGTGTGTAATCAGAATTGTAAAAATCTCTTAACAAAGTAAGACCTAACAGTCTTGGATTGTAAATCCTTTAACAGGGTACATCTCTTAGAATAGAGTTGTAAAATCCTTTAGCAAGGTAGACTGAATAAGTCTTTAGACTCTTAACAGGGTTAATATTCTTAACCGGGTAAGCTATCAGAAATAGCTAAACTTTGTAGCTCTAAACCGAGAATTTTTTTACTACAGTAGTGAAGTGTTGTTGGTGCCATCCCCACCACAGTTTTATCCTTTGAAAAGGATTTTTGTGAGACCAAAATCATGGTGTTATGATTTGTGTTATATGATTTTGATTTATTTGTTTTTATGTTGTTATATGAAAGTTATCAATGTTGATCTCTATAGTTTTGTTGTATGTTAGTGTCTTACATTTAGTCATTTTCTAGGCAATGTTGGTCGGTCATCACTGTGACTGAGTCATCATGTTTAGGCCGAGTCATGTATATTGTAAATTTACTGAGTAGTCACTGTCGAGAAAAATAGTGGTCACTAAGTACTTTTGTATTAGCCAAGTCAGCTTTTACCGAGTTGTGTAACAAAGACAATGTTGAGCACTAGAATATAAAGAACAGTGAATGCCAAGTGCCAAAGATATCCAATGCCAAGCAAGACATAATTGACATATGTGTTTGTTATGGCACAAACACTTAGGTAAACCATTTTGGATGACATCTATATTTTGTTTACTAGTTTATTGAGGAAATCACAAAGGTGATTATGCTCCTATTTTGTAATCATTAATCCCTATGTATTACATGGAACCAATCAAAATTAGGGAAAAGTTAAGTGGCAAAGTGAGATAATCTAGATCGTAGATCTTAAATCTTGGAGAAAGTTAATTGTCTATATAAGATGAGATTTGAACCCTAAAACATAGTATGAAGAGTAGTAGATTTATGAGTATGAGGGGAAGGAAGTAGAACAGAGAGAATATCTTCAGATCAATGAAGTATTCTGATAGAGTTCAGTGACTGAGTTGAACAGAGCTAAGCAGTGAAGAGAAGAACATAGATATACTTGACAGATAAGATCAAATCTATACTGGAAGGAGAAGATCTATAATTAGCATCACAGTGCAGACCAAAGGATCAGGTACTGAGACATTTTTACAAGTGTATCAGGTTAAATCTCTTAATAGAGTGGTTTTGACAGACCTTAGTAAATCTCTTAACCGAGTGCTTACTTAGTTGTAAGTCTTAAATCCTTTTGCAAGGTAGATTGTATAAATCTTAAAGATCTTAACAGGGTAGACCTTTCACAAGGTAGATCATATTTTGTGATCAAATTTGTAGCCCTAATAGGAAAAATTTATACTACAGTAGTAAAGATTTTTGGGTGTCATCCCCACCCCAGTTTTACCTTTCAAAGGTTTTTGGGTAACTAAAATCATGGTGTTATGTGTATTTTCATGAGTGATGTTTAGCTTATTAGATCCATTACATTGTTGAAGTTTATGTTAATGCTACACAAGTTTTCATTTATGTTAAAATGGATAAGTTAGTGATATTTGATTCACCCCCCCTCTCAGTATCACATTTTCCCAATAGATTTCTAATAATCAATTTGGTGAATGGTTAGAAAGTTAGATAAAAAAATTTGGAGTACTGATTCACCCCTCCCCTCTCAGTACTTAACTTTCCATAAATTAATCCAACAATTGGTATCAAAGAAAATGTATATGTATGAAAAGGGGTAAATGTACGTACTTGTGTCATAGTAGAGGACAACTGAGATGTTTCAGATGAAGTATTTTTCAGCCGAAACATATTTGGCCGAATACTTTCCAGCTGAAAATAAGTGGGTGCCGCGTGGCACCAAGGTTTTGGCCAGAACCACTTCAGTCGAACCATTTTCAGTCGAAGCATGGTTTAGCCTAAAATTAAAAACTTATATATTCTCTTGAGCCCTCTAAACTCCTCATTTCATATGTAGAGGCTTTCCATAGATTGAGGAGCTCTTGAGTCTTTCGACCGGACCAAGTAGGCTTTTTTTTAAATTTTAAAAGTTTTTTCATTGCGTATGTACACATATTAGTTAATTTAATGATTATTAGGATAATTTGTAGTTATGTTAGATTTATAATGTGTGTTAATATGTTTTATTTAACATAGTTATCATTAGTTAACCATAGTTTAAATCTAGTTGACTTAGTTAATAGTAGTTAACTTAGTTAAATTTTGTTAATATAGTTAACTTTTAGCCATCTTATTCAAATTTAGTTAATGTAGTTAACCATAATTCAAACCTATAAAAAATTAATTTTAACCTTAGTTAATTTTTCATAATTCAAACTTAGTTAACTTAGTCAAACTTAGATAACCTAGTTAACTATACCTAAACAAATATAGTTAACCTAGTTAACTTAGTGAAACTTAGTTAACCTAATCAACCATTATGTACTTCAAACCTACTTAACTTAGTTAACGTAGTGAAATTTAGTTAACCTAGTTAGTTCCATACTTCAAACCTAACTAATCTAGAATAAAATTTTAATCATGTACATGTGTATGTTTTATTTAAATGTGAGTTACATAGAAATGTGATTTGTGTACATGTACATATATATATTTATGCTTGAATTATAAATTTATCATTCAGTTTTTTGTCATATTTAGATTAAACATGTAGTTCATATTTAATTTGTAAAATGTTAATTTGTAAAATGTTTAACAAGTTCACTTTGAATCATTTGAAACATTAGAAATTTATTCGAGCCATAACATTTATGTTACATGTAAAAACATCACTAGATATACATAGTTCAGATATACCAAACCTTAATTGAAATCTAGTTGACTTAGTTTTAACCGTAGTTAACCCAGTTAATGTAGATCTAACTAACCTAGTTAACCTTAAATTTTTAATTTATTTAGATATATCAAACTAACTTAGTTAACCTTAGCTTTAGAGATAAATTATTTAAATTTAGTTAGTTCATAATTAACCATGTATAATTCTATAATGCCCAAAATTTGGACACTAAAATGAACTCCTCACAATCTATTTAGTCTAGCCAAAACATAGCTAAGGTGTAAAAAAAAATTTTCTTAAAAAAAAAGAACGACTACTACATTAAAATAAAGCAACATAGATTGGTTCTGCTTATTGTTTAATTTAGCTAATACTCTAAAGACTATACATTAATCTTATTCAATAATGATACTGCAATATTCAAAATAACAAGGTGTTATGCACTTGCATACCTGAGTAGCTAAATCACCCTTCTATGATTGTACTCTTGTTCCATGTATTGGAGTCTGCATACAGAGCTACAAACTAGATGTATAATATATATTCCATTAGTAGTTAGATGTAAGAACATAGGGGAAATCTCCTCATCAATACCTAACAGAGGGAAGAATAAATGGAACACTTCACCTGAGATTACTATAGGAGAAAATGAAGTGTATGAGACATGAAGAAGAGGTATCCAAACTTATCTTAATACTTAAGGGTCCAGATATCGAGGTCTTATCAAAATATCCATTAAATAGCTCTCATTAATATGCATTCACATATGAACAAGTTTTTTTTTTTTGTTAAAACTACAAGATGAAATTTTTTTAACCAAATACCATATAATGTTAGTCGAAAGTAAATTTCCTAAAATAGGTGAGATTATCACAAGATACACACTATTGCAAAAATAAATACAATAGGAATGCTCTCCTCCCAACCTATGGCATCATGAGACCCTTGAGGTCCTAGCCAACCCCCGAGCACAAAGAAGCACCATGCACCACATTAATGATAGGTGAGCTTCCTTACCAAGACATAGCAACTCAATACACATGGTTACCACTAAGAAGCCTAACGAGTCTAACAAACATCATCCTAGGCATCATTGTGCTAACATTTTCTATAATGTTGATATAACTTTCCAAAATAATAAACTTAACCTTGTTACATCTGGATACTAACAACCTAAATAATCATAAAGATGATGCATGATCAAGGTAGAGAGTTTCAACAATTTCTTGCATTATTCCTTACAAATCTAATAGCCATAAATACTACTCTAAAGGTAATAATAACTAATATCAAACTCTCAAAGATATGCCATTTAGACATATAACCTTAAATACACTAGTTATGCGTAAATGTAGATTAGAACCCTCATGTTCAATGGTTAAAATTTAAAAGTCCATGTCAGTCTAAAGGAAAAGCATAATTTGTGTCCATTTCCTCTATATACTTGCATGCAACAGACTTCATTTTTTTGAGTTCAAAACTCTTTCCTTTGTCCTTTGGAGATACACAAGCAAGTTTTTTGGTATTAGTCTAGATTGATCTTGAGAAATCAATTTTGAGTTAGTCTAATTTTGTTCTCTTTCTGTTTGTCATCACCTGGTAACCCGTTGATGTTTTCTGGGAAAATACTTTCTGAAACTCTACTTGTAGTCAGTATCAGTTTTTTGGGAATGGGTTCACCAACAACCCCTATTAGCCAATTACATAAATGCTTTTCATTTAATTTAATCAACTCGTTAAAGGACTACATCAAAGAAGGTTGTTAGATAACATACAAATTGAATTAAAGGATATCTATGCCAATTAGAGTAATAGAGTTATTAATTTTCATCCAATAATATAGTTTCCTATGCATGAAATAACCTATCAAATTCAAAAAAATTTAGAAACAAACAACAGTAAAACATTATTGATGGTGAACTTGCATTAGAAGTTATCAAGCCAAAACTAGTTTAAAAGAAAGCTAAACCATGCACTTCAAAACATATCGAGATTAAATTATCTTGAGATAGAAATCAAACTTCTATTGAGTGAATTAGAATGACAGACCTTTGTTAACCTTGCAACTAAACAAAATTTGAAATGCGTTATTTGCTGTATCTGGGTCAAGGCGCCTTGAAAGCCAAGAAAAAAAACCACGCCTTTGCAATCATTTAAAGTAACTTGCTCTGCCGGGGATGCTAATGCAGCATTTTTTTTTGCCAATGAACTCCAGTCTCTTGAGGCTAAATGAACTGCAGCCTCAACAATAGCAGGCTCACAAACTGGCCTGCAACACTGTTTCAAAGGATCAACAGATCTGCATGCATCTAACAATTTACTTGTATTCACTATTTGCTCAAAATTATCCACATCTTTTACTGGACAAGAACCTCCAGTGAGATTAGAAGGCTTAACAGAGCAAAGGGCTGGAATTGTATTGTTTGCTCCGCTGCTGGTTAAGACACTGACAATATCTTTTAAACAATACTTTGCAGTTGTTATGTTTAGCACCAACGAACCACTAACCAAACTTTGCTTTCCCTAAAATATTCTGAGCATACTATGAACCTGTGGACAACAAAAGACATTCCCCAGGTATGTGGCAAGAGGTGCAAAACAATCAGCTGCCGTCAGATCCACAGTTTGCGTGAATGCAGATATATTGACTGGACATTTTCCTATTAGCACAGGATTGGGTGCAGTTGGAAAATATGGATACATAGGCGGCATCAGCATCGCCGGTGCTATTTCACGGGGGACAATAGTAGGTGAAATTTGTATGGGACCAAAAAGGTCACTTGGTATATCTGAAGGTGCAGTTGCATAGATACTAACAGAAGAATAGCTAATAGGTACACCAGCCACTGCCCCCAGCTCAAATTCCTTTACACACATAAAGGATATCACAAAATGAAAATAGAACACACCGTGGGGAATGCACAGTGTGGCCATCATTTGAGCTACTCCTCGAAAAAACATGAGCATCTATCATGGACTGACAAAGACGCAGATATCAACATTTGCACGAGGAAGAGAGAGAGGAAGAAGAAAATAAGCCCTCCTCGCGAGGCGGTGGCAGGATTCCAGTAGCTAAGGGACCGAACAGCTAATAAGAAGGCAGGTAAATGTCGCAAGGTCGATTCCCCTCCAGTCCGCAGATCTGTAAAGTCTGGTTAGATGTGAGAAAGTTTTGACACACAGCTTTCCCTGACCCCCAAAACTGACACCTCCTTCCTCTCCTGGTCGGCCACTCTCTCCTAACCATTACACCCCGCACCCACCTCTTCTGCGTTTCCCCAGATATATCCCTTTTATAATCAGGTGAAGGACGTATTGCTGGTAGTGAAAGGTGCAGCTTCCCAAAATTCAGAGCCAAGAAGAGAATGGTATCGTTCCAAGAGAACGTGGTGTCCATACCAAAATAATGGATCACCTCCTATACTCCTATATGACAACCACCAAACAATCGTATACGGCCTCCCATGCATTCATACAATGTCTAATGTATTAAATTTATTAAATGCCAAAACAATATCAACAATATTATATTATCTCTTCTTCGTTTGATAATATTTACTTTCAAATATCTATTTAATTCTACTATTATCACTAAATGATACTAATACAAATGTCAACCTTCAATTGTACCATATATATATATTCCATATCGATGTCATACTAAAACTGACTTAAGATGCTCGTAACACGACTAAGGAATGCATCTTCAACGACCTCGCATAAACATGGTTATCTTGGCAAATGCAATGATCTAATATTTGTTTTAAAATATATGTATTTAACATTATTTTTCATCGTCAATAAGAAAATATAATTGATTTTAATTATCTTATGGAAAGATACCAATTGATATCACTTTGAGCCAATAGCAATATAAGGTAGTGTGCCATAACCAATAATTAGATTCTAGTAATATTTATTTACATATATATATATATATATATATATAGTATTTTATTATTATTATTATCAAACTAGATTGAATATACACTTAAAAATCATTAGCATTTTAATTTATAACATAACAAATTAGATAGTGATAATCATTTACTATTATATTATCCTATATACACTTATTATTATACTTTGTTGAAACCGCAATAAGTGAAACCATAACCACTAGAACTTCTCATACTACCATTAATTATTTGCATCATTTAGAAACATTTACATTGCAAGTGTAGTTATACGGTTTGATTCAACATCCTCGTGTTGTGACATAATGTCAAATAATTAAAGTGTCATTAGGTGCCAACCCCACTGGATCACTTACCATACAGTAATACTATCCTCTACGATGTCTTACTTTACACAAGTAGCAAGGTCATAAGGTCTCCTAATCACTTCACACTCATTTAATCATTCTAGGTTAATATGTGTTGTCAGGTAACCGCATTGCATTTTATTTATCTATTTATTTTCATATAAATGATTCTTAGAGAAATAATAATCAAACTATCGTACTTGAGTTACTTAACTATAATTTAGATTACCAAAAGGGGTTAACATGGTAACATGTTATGGAATTTCTTTCTAATAATTTATATTAATATAATTACCCATTGAATTTTCTATTAAATGCTTATAAGGTAAATGTTAGAAACTTGTACACATTACACCTATATATAACCATACCCTTAACTAATTGGATCTAATCGATAATGATTCAAACATAATTCTATGTCTAGGTTTATTATAAACTGAAAGAGAAATTTACTAGAAAGGATGAAAGATTACATACCAGATGTCTCAGTACCAAGATGGAAAACTGAGGGGCTCTACAAATTCAAACCTATTCATTTAATTACTTAAATAACTAGGCAGTTAAAGTTGGATATATATTTTAAACTTAGTTTTAAAACTTTAAAGTCAAACTTAGATTTAACCTTGTTAATCATACTTTCAACCAAACATAACTTTAACCTAGTCAACCTAGTTAACCTAAGTTCTTGAACTTAGTTTAAAAAAAAGATCTACTGAAATTTAGTTAGTTACCTAGACTAGTTAGTTTCATTCTTCAAACCTAATTAATCTAGAATAATTTTAAAACCAAAACATACATACACATTTATGAGCTTTATATTTATATATGTTTTAAAAATTTGTACAAATTTGTGATTTACATGTATATGCATACATATGTACATACACATGCATTTAAATATATGCTTGAATTATAAATATCATTTAGTTTTTTATCATGTTTCTAGATTTTAAATCTATACATTGTAAAAATTTTAGTTAATTTGTAAAACATGGTTCAAGTTCACTTTCAATCATTTCAAATATTATATTTTTAATTAAATTCCCATTTATATACATATAAAATGAACTTTCTATGTATTTTTAAAAACATCACTATACATACATACATGTAGTTCAGTGCAATTAACCATACTTCAAACCTAGAACTAACCAGGTTACTTTTAGTTCGTAGTTTTAACGAACTAGTCAATAGATAACTTTCAAACATTTACTTAGAACTAACCTAGATTTAAATTCCACATGTACTTAAAACCTATCTAGTTAAAGTTCGTGCCTACATAGATAGTCTTGAATATAATAAACCATATATATATATATATATATATATATATATATATATATATATATATATATATATATATATATATATATATATATATATATATATATATATATATATATATATATATGTGTGTGTGTGTGTGTGTGTGTGTGTGTGTGTGTGTGTGTGTGTGTGTGTGTGTGTGTGTGTGTGTGTGTGTATGTGTGTGTGTGTGTCTACATGTACTTTGAAGATATCATTCATTTTTTGTCATGTTGAACTTTTAAATTATATATGTGTGTACATGTTTTTAAGATATTGCATTCAAGCTAGATGTATATAGTTAAATTAAAAATTCTCTAGATGATCATAACATGTGTACATGCACGTGCTTTAAAAATTAAAGATTATTTTTTATTTATATTGTACATATATTTGTATGCATGTGCAGAGATTTATATACATATTCCTGTCTACATACTTTTGAGTGCATATACATTTTCTCTAGATCTATATATATCATACATGACATCTTGTTCTGAGGTAGCATCTACATCATCAAGAGATGCTAGTGTTCAAGGGGGTGGTAGTTCCTGCTCTACACGTAGGTCTACCTCTTCTAGAGAGGAGAGAGAGTAGTTAGTTTTTGATACTATTGCTAGATTGACACGTTCGATCTAGGTTCTTGATCATACTATTGATACATCCACCACCCTCCCTAATAGGGATAGGGTGAATAGTATTATAGAGGAGTTGGTTCGTATGATTTAGATAGTTGAATTATACAACCCTTATGATACCATCTGTATCAATACTTTTTATAGTTCTCTGTCTCGCAATGTTACTGGCACTATGAAGTACAGACAGATAGACTCTAAGGTCTCCACTACTATGGTGAAGACTATGTTTCCTCATTATACAGACAGGGCCCAAGTCAAAGGGTACATGGTTACCAAGTGTACATATGACCTTATTGTACCATTTATATATCCTCGATGGTTGGCTTCTCATCATAGCTGGCCCCAGAAGGATGAGCTTCCATTATATTTCAGCAAACAATTGTTTGCAGAATTCCATTTGCACCATGAGGTTGATTACACAGATTTTCTAGGTTATGTTGGTCAAGGGAGGGGACATCTATCAGAAAGATTCAAGCTAGTTGATGCCCTCTTGCCCTCTAATAAGAAGGAAAAGGTGGGTCAGAACCTTTTGGTTATGCCAAAAGGTTTAGAAATGATAGCTGTAGGACACAGTGTACCAGATGACACTAGGAGGGATATGTATTCTAGTATCAGGAGTATCACAACATAGGTTCATGAGATGTCATCTGATCATTGTGGGAGATGCATGTTACATTCTCATACTATCATTCCTACACCTGCATCCTCCATCACAGGATCCATACCAGATAGAAGACATACCATCTCCCCTTGAGGTTTCTCCTTTATCAGATGTTCCCACTTTGCATCATATGGGTGCATGTTTATCTAGTTATCTACTTTCTACATATCATGCTTTATAGACACTCATGGGGATTCCTTTGATTGTCATCTCAGCACATGTTTACCACATTCTTTCACGAGATTCTACCGAACCAGGTACCCAGGGTGTACATAGAGATGAGGATATTCCTAGACACCATCTTCAGCTCCTCAGTAGACTGTAGTTGGTGATGATGAACCTCTCCCTACCCAGGATCCTCTTTCATCATGTTGAATTTTCACTACATTTCTTACAAATGATCATATCGATCCCTCATATGTGTCATTACACAATTCAAACTTAAGCAATATTGAAAGAGCATTATATACTTATATGATATACATGTGTTTATTTAAATTTTTATTAAATTTAAAACTTATTACACATGTGTGTGCATCTAATCGAGTACATATATTTCTTTAAGATTTTGAATTAAATGATTAATAGGTTTTAAATTTATACTTGCTCCAGGGTCTTACTGATAGTATCTTAGGTTATGGAGATTTATAGACACTCGACGATCCCATGGAGCATGACTCAGAGGTAATTTTAGATGTACATTTATATATAATATTTTTTAATTTATAAGTATTTAATTTATTCGACATGTATGCATGCCATGTATATATTTCTTTTATTTCACACATAGATCCAAAGGACTTGGAGCATCATCAGGTCATGTATCGGGACATGGCCCTAGTTGACATTTCATGTTATTTTAGACATTTAATATATAGACGTGTTATATTCTAGATATTTTATATGATCATTACATATATACATGTGTACATGTTATTTTAGACATTTGATAGACATGTTATATTCCGAATCATATTTTATATAACCATTACATATATATGTACATGTATGTTATTTCATACACATGTTATTTCATAAACACATGCTATTCTATGTATTGTTCATTTTATATGTTCATGTTTTTTATGTTCATGTTATGAATGCTCATGTGTGAACATTAAGTACACTTATTTTATGTATGTTCATGTCATTTGTATATTTTTCATGCATGTCAGTTAAAATGTAAAATTAATGTTTAATTATATTACATCTCAAGTACATGTAGTTAGAATCAATTGGACATTTAAATTAATGTTTAATTAATTTACAGTTCATGTACATGTAGTTAGAATTAATTAATTTAAATTCTCAAGTTAATGTCTTAAAAGAGGATGTCTTAAGGGGAAATAGCTAAAAGCATGAACATAATTTAAGCATGTACATGTATATAACAGAAGACATGTAAAAGTGCATACATAAAAACATATACAAATTTCATGTAAGAACATACTAAATTAAACCATCAAAACATACTTGATGTTCATGTATGTAATGTATATTTTTTATGCATGTGTCAGTTCAAATATAATTAATAATTTTATTTAATTAATTTAAATTTTGTATGTACACACCCATGTACTTAAAATAAATGAAGTTATATTTAAATGTCATAATCTTAAAGAAAATATAAAACATTTTAAATTCTTACTAATGTCTTAAGGGGACATACATCAAGCATGAACATTATAAAAGAATGTACAAAACATAAGACATGTAAAACTTCATATACATAAGACCATATACAAATTTCATGTACAAGAACATACTAAATTCAACCATCAAAACATACATTTGTTCATGTTATGTTCTTTGCATGCACATTCATTATGAATGTCTTAAGGGGATGTCTTAAGGGGACATACTTCAAAGCATGAAAATAATAGCATGCATCTTAATGTGTTGTAATCCCAGGACCCATTAGGAACTATCAAGACTCCTTACGACACATTTTGATACATTAAGACACATTAGAACCATAAAGTGTGCCTTAAGGGGTCCCTAGGACCCCTTAAGACACTTTATAGTTCTAATGTGTATTAATGTGTCAAAATGTGTCGTAAGGAGTCTCAATGGGTCCTAACGGGTCCTAGGACCCCTTATGACACATTTTGACACATTACAACACTTTAGAACCATAAAGTGTGCCTTAAGGGGTCCTATGACCCCTTAAGACACGTTATGGTTCTAATGTGTATTAATGTGTTGAAATGTTTCATAAGGGTCTTAATGGATCCTATTGGGTCCTAGGATCTCTTACCACCCATTTAGACACATTGTGACACTTTAGGAGTCATTTTGACATATTATGACACTTTTGAAACATAAAGTGTGTCTTAAGGGGTCATAGGACCCCTTAAGACACTGTATGGTTCTAATGTGTAATAATGTGTCAAAATAGGTACTAATGTGTCTAAATGGGTCTTAAGGGATCATAAGACCCCTTAAGACATATTAATGGTCCTTACAACACATTAAGACACATTTCAACACTTTAGAACCATAAAGTATGTCTTAAGGGGTCATAGGATCACTTAAGACACACTTTATATTTCTAAAGTGTCAAAATGTGTTGAAATGTGTCATAATGTGTCTAAATGTGTCGTAAGATATCATAGGACCCATTAAGACCCATTGTGACACTTTAGAACTATAAAGTGTACCTTAAGGGGTCATAGGATCCCTTAAGACACTTTATGGTTCTAATGTGTCCAAATGTGTCTAAATGTGTTGTAAGGGGTCATAGGACCCCTTAAGACCCATTTCGATACATTAGTACCCATTTTGACACATTAATACACATTAGAACCATTAAAGTGTCTTAAGAGGTCCTGTAACCTCTTAAGGCACACTTTATGGATCTAAAGTGTATTAATGTGTTGAAATGGGTACTAATGTGTCGAAATGGGTACTAATAAATGCATCTTAAGGGGTCCTCTGACCCATTAGGACCTCTTATGACACATTTTGACATATTATGACACATTATGACACTTTAATACACATTAGAACCATTAATGTGTCTTAAGTGATCCTATGACCATTTAAGGCATACTTTTTGGTTCTAATGTCTATTAATGTGTTGAAATGTTTCATAATATGTCTAAATGTGTTGTAAGGGGTCATAGGACCCCTTAAGACCCATTTCGACACATTAGTACCCATTTTGACACATTAATACACATTATAACCATAAAGTGTCGTAAGGGGGTCCTATGACCCTTAAGGCACACTTTATGGATCTAAAGTGTCAAAATGTGTTGTAATGTGTCTAAATGTATTGTAAGGGATCATAGGACCCATTAAGACCCCTTACGACACATTTTGATATATTATGACACATTATGACACATTAATACACATTAGAACCATTAATGTGTCTTAAGTGATCCTATGATCCTTTAAGGCACACTTTATGGTTCTAATGTGTCAAAATGTGTCGTAAGAACCATTAATGTGTTATTTCAACATATTTTGATATATTAATTCCCATTAGAACCATAAAGTGTCATAAGTGGTCATATGACCCCTTACAACATACTTTATGTTTCAAAAGTGTCGTAATGTGTTGAAATGAGTAGTAAGGGGTCCTAGGACCCCTTAGGACCCTTAAGATGCATTAATAGTCCTTACGACACATTTCAACACATTAGTACACATTAGAACTATTAATGTGTCTTAAGGGGTCCTATGAACCCTTAAGACACACTTTTTGGTTCTAATGTATATTAATGTGTCCAAATGTGTCGTAAGGACCATTCATGTGTCTTAAGGGTCCTAAGGGGTCCCAGGACCCCTTATGACTCATTTCGACACATTACGACACTTTTGAAACATAAAGTGTGTCTTAAGGGGTCCTAAGACCACTTATGATACTTTATGGTTCTAATGGTATTAATGTGTCAAATGTGTACTAATGTGTCTAAATGGA